>ML675604.1:11458898-11522561 GCA_007922155.1 Mesoclemmys tuberculata | reverse complement strand
AAATGTTTTGGTTAAAGAATGGTTGGATTATGGATAAACAGGGTATTATCATATAAGTTTCTTAGAGCTAAATTCCAAGTTATTATAAAAAAAATTATATACTCTTTTTTTTTAAAGTTTCCAATGTACAATAAAAATAGTTAATACATATAAAGGAAGTTGCTTCTCTGACAGCTTCTTGATACAGAATAAGATGGAGAGGGTTCTGCTCTTATTTCAAAGAAATGAAAGGAGAGCATTTTAAGGCTATTTGAAAGAGAATTTCATTTTTTTCTTCTTTAATTTAGGACAATTAACTGTAAAACTGAATGTATAAATGTATATATATAATGTATATTGCATGTATATATGTATCTCTAAAACATTTAAAATAATCAAATTAATTTTACAGTTAGAACTGGGTAAATAATGCAAAAATTTCCCAAGAATATTATTTATATTTTAAAGGAACTGATTTCAGCTGAGCTTTAAATGAGGAAGCATGTTCTAGGCTACAAGACAGAGAATTAGGAGACCTGTGTTCGCATCCTGATTCTGCCACTGACCTGCTCTGTTATCTTGGAAATCTCTCCATGCCTCAGTTTCCCCATCCGTAAAATGGGGTCAATGACACTTTCCTTTATTAAAGCACTTTGAAATCTATAATTGAAAATAGTATATAACAGTAAATGTTGTTAACACTGACAAAATTATTAGCAGGAAGCAGACTTCATACTCACATACACAAGTATTCAGAGCTGGCCAGACTAGGTGGGACAGTCATACGGCATCCTCTAAAAAGGAGTTACATTGGCTGCACACCCTGGGAGCTGCAAGAAGCACATTATTTTCTGAAACTCCCAGGGAGAACAGCAAATCCAGTATCCTTCTAGTGCGTGCTTTTCACCTAGCTCAATAGGGAAGTGAACTCAACTCTGCCTCCAATTCAAGACAGACCCTTAATGGCTGTGTCAAGCCGGTGGAGTGTTCATGCACTGTGTCTGTGCAAGATGAAGGCTGGTAAGTATGCCCTTGCAACATCATTTTTGCACCTGTTGTGGTGCACTCTTGAGTCTCTGATCCCTCTTTCATGGTCCACAAGCTCATGCAGGCTTGGGCCCACACTCCCAGATTTTTGAACAACATGCTGAGGAAATGACATTTATTTCTCCTTCCAACATTCACCTGCCCATTGCCTCTGAAGTAGACTCTCTTTCTGGCCAGAATTGATAGGAGCATTCCTGTAAAATACACCATAATCTACACTGAGCAAACATTTTGTTCCAGCTTCCAGCACTGAAATCTACTTCATTGTACAAGCGAATCCCTCCTTTTCTGACCCAAATCTTATTATTGATGCTATTATTGCTAACCTTAGTGATGTGGATGTCTTAAAACTCCAAGATGTGGGGATATGTTTTATAAGCCAAATCATGCCTTCTGCAAAAGAAAACTGTGCAAGGGTCAGAAAACTAGGCAAGGGCCAGAAAATTCCACGTGTTTCAGCTTGTGGAGTTTCTACGAATCATCGTTCTGCAGAGCAAGGGCTGGGCACACAGTGATGGGAGTGTGTTGGGATGGAGGCATGACCCTCCCAAATAATGGAAGTCTACCTTGGGATCCATAGCGAAATCCTGCAGCTCTAGATACGTATGCAGAAGGCCAAGGAGTTAATAGGGTATCCTAGTGCATCTGTACTTCTCCCCACAGTTCGTGTCTCCCATGGCAGCTCAACTCTCCTGGGAAACTTGCTCTCGCTCCATACATGGACCAACACTTGCCTTTCAAAACAGGCTTGATTTTGTGGAGTGGGATTCTGCATAAAATTATTCTGATAAGAAAATACATGAGTCAGGAGGGGGATGATGCTATGGAAAACAGCTCACCCCTAGGCCCACTGCCTCAGGGCCTCTGAAGAGCCTCAACTGTCCAGAGCTTGACCTAAAGGTTTCTGTAGAGTTGGCGAGAGGGGGGAGGATTCTCCATTGGCTTAATCCTTCTTCCACTGATACAATGTAAGGCTTTTTAATCTGTTTTCCTGACCACCATACTTGTAAAGGGAGTGCAGGAGGTGGCCCTAAGTTTGTAAAGTGCTGTGGACATTCATGATGCTCTGAAAGTGATTTTCAACAACAAATAATAACAGCGAGAACGTGAGATAAGGATGATGTCAGGAACCAGGCTGCCATGGCATCTGCTATAAGGTAAATACAAAACAAAGCCCCCAGCTGAACCAAAATAAAATAGAAAAATACGAAGTACACCAAAATAAATAAATAAACAAAACCGAACAAAACCCACAGTGAAATCTATGAATCGGAGTTCATAGAGCTTCATCTCTGACTTGTCACTAAATGGCAATATTTCTGAAATTAACTGCAGTGCTATGAGAAGGCGATCAGTATTGCACTGTTATATTCCTAAGAGGTAAAGGTCTTGAGCGATGCTATTCCATAAAGGCTCAGCAGCTTCGGAGATTTAAGGAAGACAGTACAAAGGACCATGAACCACTTTTGCAAGATCAGTTCTTCAAGTAAAGGCATGTAAAATCCGCAGGCTTCTGTCTGTCCTTGTGGGTTGCTCAATAGCTGTCTTTAAGCTTTGCAGGAACTGACTTTGTGTGGCCTTTTGAAATTGAATCGTCCTGTTTGTAAGTAATTTTGGTTTTGTTTGCACAGGAAAGTTTTTTTGAATATAACCCAAGGTATGAATTTAAACAACTATAGTTATTCCAGTATAACTCCCTGTGCGGACACTTATTTCATTGAGTAGCTTTTTCCAGTTTAGCTTATGTTCAAGGACATGCACAGAAATACAAATCTGACCATTTTGGGGAAGAAATTTGAACTAAATCAAACTACATCATTTTTATATGGGAATAAGAGTGTCCCCATGGGGGGTTATATCGACATAACTATTGGTATAATGGGTACATCTTCTCCATGTAGACAAGGACTTAGGGGCAAACGATAAGCATAGATTTCTAATTCAGAGCATGAGGCAGGGAATAGGAGTGGCATACAGCAACGGAAAGACTAGGTGGAGAAATTGCCTCATTGACAATTTGCTGATTGTCAGAAGGAATATCCCAAAAAAGAAAATTTGTGTGATTTCCTCTCCTGCCCCTTCCTCTGTCTGTCTCTCTCACACGCGTATACACTGTCGCTTTCTCTCTTTTTCACTTACTCTCTCTTCTCTAGTTTGAAAATCAAATTTAGTTAGTCCTGTAGCACGAGCCGTAAAAATCTGTGTTGAAGATTCACAGTTCAAATCTGGTAATAATGCGTTGTAGAGGGGTTGTTACAATTGTACATAACAGGCCATATGAAACTTTTGCTCTCTGATAATTAGATGTCTTAAAACTATCGTGGGTCCCTATCAACATATCATTCTGCATTTAAAACACTACATTTCTGTCAGCTATGTAGACGTTCCAAAGGAACTACTGTCAGAGCAAAAGTAATGAGATGGTGCACTTGTTGGCCTAGTGAAATGCTTCATCAGGTAACCTCAAATTAAACAATATGGAATCTATTCACAGCTGCAAAATTTCAAGGTCTCTGGTTCTATCTGGTTAGGTCTATAATAACAAATGCTAATCAAGTCTCATTGTCTGAACAGGCTACTCAGGTTGTTAATTAGGATTGCTGGCTTTGGATGAGGTAGATCCTATGCTATTAAAGATGATGTCATTCTTTACTAATATATCTGTTTTCCCCATAGCAAAGAAGGATTTGCCATCCCAGATCAAACCCTTGGTCCATCAAATCTGGTATTCTGCCTCTGGCAGTGGACAATATCCAGTGCTGCTAAGGGAAACCAATCCTCCCACCCCTAATTCACATAACCAATTATACAATGCTGCACATGTACAAAGAATTCCTTCTTGTCCCCTGCGAATGATCAACTTATGCCCTAATGAATGAGATTTGATTACCCTTATTGTGATTTCCATAAATTCAAATGTAGTTAATAGTCAGAATATATCCCATTTTGTTTTTTTCCAAACCCATCCAAAATTTGAGGACCTGATTCAACACTGTGCTACCCCAGTTTTATACCAATGGAACTCCATGGATATTTCTGGAATTACAGTAAGAGCTTCTACAATGCTTTATCAAATTTCTCAAAAGGTAGATTAGAAAGGATTTTCTAATTAAGTACTTTCAAGACACCACATTCAGGTAAAAACAGGACACACTTGATTAAAGCAGTAATATTCTGAAAAGCATAGGGTAATATATGACACTATATCAGCTTAAAATTAAAATAAACCTACAAATAAAGTCATGCTGCTGCTCAGGTATGTCGCTTGCTATACCTGCTTGTGCTATGACCTTGTAAGCTCTCCTAAGTGAAGCAGGGTTACACTGTATCAGGACTTAAACAGAAGACTGCAGCAAATGCTGCATGAAGTCGTACTGATTGTCCTGTAGGTGGTACTTTTCTCTCTGAACCAGTCCCCCAGGTTGTTGAGGGCCACTTTGCTGTTGGTAGCAAATAAAACTGAAATCCTCGCCATTTGATCATTAAAGAGCCAATGTCTCTTTTAGTAAAAGTAGTGCAATTAACCCTGGAGGTGTAGCTAAACGCTAGCCTAAGTAACTACATTCTGCATACTAAAGTGGCCCCTGAAGAGTCAGTGGGAACAGATATTCTACACTTCCTGGCCCTAAGCTCTTGTGTGGTATTTATGTTGCTACCAAATAGCCACCACATGTTCTTGCTGTAGTGGCTGCCTAGCAATGGTGAGTGATGTGCTGTGCCTAGCATGTACTTGATTTGTGCTAGTAATTAAACCTGTCAAGTGCTTTGGGATAAAAGACACTATGGGCTAAACCCTATAGTTCTTAATCAAGCAAAACACCTGAGGGCCTGATTTCTCATTTATATCAAGGTCACTGCTATAAAACGCCCATGGCTGGCCCAGGTCAGCTGACTTAGGCTTGCAGGGCTTGGGCTGAGGAGCTACAAAATTGCAATGTACATGTTTAGGTTCTGGCTGGAGCTTGGGGGAGGATCCCAAAGCCCGGCATCCAACCTGAGCCCAAATGTCTATGCTGCAATTTTATAGCCCCGTAGCCTGAGTCCCATGAAGCCAAGTCAGCTGACTTGAGCCAACTGTGGGTGTTTTACTGCAGTTTAGACAGACCCTTACGATGCTCTGGCAATATAAACAGGCCTTAAATGTTTACACCCATTTTAAAGGTCCCTTTACACTACCAAAGTGGTGTAAAAGGGCTTTAGTGTAAATAAGAATCTGGCCTCTGGGAGTTTTGCCTGGCTAAGAACATCAGGATTTGGCTCTCTGTAAATATAAGCTCACACTCATTATGCTCTTCCCAAGACAGAAAAAAATACCCTAATTATGAATACTCCCTAACTTGAACTATAAGAAGATTGACAGCAAGTGCAGTACAGACAGCAAGAGAACTACATAGTATTTGATATAACTCAGTAAAAATGGACTGCCAAGCAAAGGAGATATGTGCGTACAGCAGCAAATGATCAAACAGGAGAGTAGAAAATGCAAATGACATTTCAAGGTGAAATCCTTTAGGGAAACACGATAGCAAAAAGTGAATGTTCCAGTATCTTGTGTATGTAGCTGGCTGATAAAAATATTCGCTCTCGAGTAATGCAATCATTCTTAAAAAAAAGATCAGTCCTTGGAAACGAAGGGGAGTTAAGAAGCTTAGGTGAAGGTAAGATGAAGAACAGCATCATTTAGGCCTCCATAGTTGTCACTGTTTCTCCAGGGACAGCATATGCTGCATTCTTTTAGGATTTACTGAAACGACATAGGCATTAATCATATGTCATTGGGCAATGCGGCATACTGCTCAGCAAATGATACAATAGCATATAGGGGAAGGACCAAGATTTTTTTTTCTTTTTAATAATCATAAATGCCCAGTTTGGGCCTGATTCTGATTTAGCACTGGTTTTACACTGGTGTAACTCCATTCACTTCAATGGAGTTACTCTTGTTTGACACCAGCATGTGGAGAGAATCAAGACCACTGTGTGGAGCATGCTGTCAGGGATGTTTACAAGTCTGAGTGTTTGTAAATCATTCATCCTTCAGTTAAAAGTGTTCTGAATTTTGATGATGTTCTGGTAATGCTAACGATGCTTATTAATGGCAAAACAGAAGATGAAAAAGGGGAGAGTCCTCCTTCTTTTAGCTTCTTGGGGGAGAGAAGAGTAAACTCACCAGTGTGACTGAGGCACATGATCTGATTCTTTTCTCACTAACACCAGTTTTACAATTGTGCAATTCTACCAACTTCCATGGCGTCACTCCTGATTTACACCGTTAGGCCTTGAACTGGACTGGAAGAGTGAATATGCAATCTCAATACTAAGGTTGTGTGAAAGGTTTGCAGAGAATCCTGACTACACCTGAAGTCGGAGTCGGTTCACATTCGATTGCTACCTACGTATCTGTAGACCATGAAATTTCAGCTAGGCTGGGCCTACTTATAAAATTAAGCTACCAAATATTAGTAAGATACTTATTCTAGAGTATGTGAAATGGTGACTGGAGTCCCTTTTGAAAAGGGGTAATTGTTTCTTATTGCAACACACCCATGCTGTTTGCCATTCTCAACGTATGTCTGGTATTTCATTAAGATAACTGTTTATTAATTGCCTCTTTTGACTGGCCCATCTTCCCTAATGAACTTCGAAGGAGCTTTAGCGACTGCATACTAGGGAAGAAGAGCATCATACATTGCAGCATGGCTACCCCTCTGGAACTTTTCACCGTGGTTTTTCTACAGCTTCACCATCTGTAGCCTTGCAAAGCAATTGTGCAGCTCCCGGACGACGGAAAGCAAGGATTTATTTCAATGTCATAAATGGGAGTGGTCAGGAAAACCTCCTCAATCCCAGTGATCTGAAGCTGCCTGATCATCCAGAAGCTTTGGGTTGTTTGATGCATTGAGCTGGTAGCTGAGCAGCTCACTGGCATTGCATTGCTTTTTTCTGGAGAGAGAATGGTCTGTACTATCAAAGAGGCTGGCCGGTCATGGAGGCCAATTCAAAAGGCAGCGCTGGAAGGGTATTGACACCCAGGGTATTGATGCAGGTGCAATGCATCCGCTCCCAGAATATAAACTCCATGTCTGGATTGGCTTCCATGTACACTGCTTTTACATTGGTGTCACTTACTCTTTATTTATACCAGTGTCTAAAGCAGGCAAATCAGGCGCTCGGTTTTTTTTATTGTGCCCCCTGTCCTGAATTTTACAGAGAGATACTGCTCAGGCATTGTTTGATAACACATTACTCACCGCTGGTTGGCAGGACAAAGTACTGCTAAGTGTTCTGAGTGCAAAGTGCAGAGTCCTCTGTAATTATCCATGACGTCTAACTCCCTTAATCAGCCAAAACGTATTTTCTTTCTAATAGTGTGATGTGATGGTTAGTGCTACTGAGGCAAGAGTTAAGGAAGTAGCGGGTTGTTGACCTTTAGCCAGGAAAGCTGTCACTGGGGGCTGTGCATAATGCCAAGTGAAAGAGTTTGGGCCATTCTAATCACTGTGAGAATAAGATAAATACATTTTGCACTAGAGGCGTGCATTTAAGGTAGTATGAGTGAGGAGAGAAAGCTGGGATATGAAGCCAGTCATGAGTAATGCAGCAAACCCAAGCACTGAGGAAACATTTTTATCGCCCTCATCATCTTGTTTATTATTATTATTTCTTAATATTTGTATTACCATAGTGCCTAGGAGCCCACACACAGACCAGGATCCCATTATACCAGGCGTTGTAAAAACACACAACAAAGACATAGTCCTTGCCCCAAAGAGTTTACAATCTAAGTAAAAAGACAAGAGACAGATGGACTGTAATGATAGTGCAAGGAAATGATGAGACACGTGTGTCTCTGACACACGTGGCAGGCAGCTGTTTTAGGAAAGCTTTAAAGAGTTATAAAAACTCACTGGGACCATTTTTCATCAATCTCCCCCAGGAGCCTTGGTTACGATGAGTCCAATAGTACAGGGATGAGAAAGGGAGCCTCTGAACAAGGCAATAGGAGAGCAGGTGTCTGACACCTTTGGGGATAACTAGGGGAATAGGGGATCCTTTTTCATTCTACTTCTGTCTCCTTTTCCTGCTCCCCCTTTCAACCCTCCCCCGCCCCCAGTCCTTCACTTTCCAGAGAGTAGGGCACATGTGCAGCTGACCACTGTATCCTCCTCCTCTGCCCTGCTGCTCCTTGCAGTGCCATACTGGCTGGGACTCTGCCAGGGAGCATTGAGAGGGGAAGGAGAGGCAGCCAGGTTGCCTACTGAGCCAACACCACAGCAATCCCAGCAGATAGGAGGGGGAACTTCAGGGGGAAATCTCGACAGCGCTTTCAGCCTAATGGGCTGTGCAAATACTTGGAGCATTCTTTTAAACTTGTTCAAACAGTTTTGTCATCCTGTAAGAGAATATCTGCAGCCTATACAATAGAGCTTGATTAGATTCCTCATTCAAAGAAATGGTACCTACATGGTTTCAGCATTGCCAAGCCCAAGCTTTTAAAAATCGTGAGTCAGGTCCTCCAAAATCATGAGATGGGCTGAAAAATCATGGGATCTTTAGAAGTTGGGACTTTAAGAAAAACACTAAATATTGCAAGACTCACAACAAAATTGCAAGGGTAGCTCATAAAATCAAGAAACCTTTGTTTGTCTATTCCAGATGTATCAGCAGGTAAATAGGAATCACACAAATAATAGTTACTTCTTGCTAGTCAGAGCACCCGCTGCTAAACGTCTCATAAACATTTCTATCACTATGTCTTCCCAAGGAAGCTATTGCCTATCTAATTCAATATTCCATTTCAATATTCATAGTGATACATGAGTATAGTGGGCTACTTTAATTGGACCGTTACTAGATGCTTCATTATTCGACACAACTTTTTTTGTTTGTATGTATTTGTCTTAATAGCAAATTACAGGCATTATACACTGCAGCTGTTACCAGTTACAAATATCTCATGTTCCTCTTGTTCAATATACCCTGGGCTTGCACTGCTGAGGGCTGAAGACAACACAATATCCTACATAAATACATCATTTAGTGTAAAATATATAGGGCGCACAAATGAGGGAAGAAAATTCTATCTGCTTTGTTTGGAATCATTAGATTTCACAGAATCGACTCATTGTTGCAGAATTATAGAGCAGATGCTCAACTTTCATTTTAAAAACTTCGTTTTCTAGCCCATGTGGTTGCAAAGAAAATCTTCCAGATGTAAACTGTCAGCCTGCAGGGAACCCGAAAGAGTAGCTCAGAAGTGTCAGCTTTCTTCCTTTAGATCGTTTAGGTGTTGGCTGATGTTGCCACATAAGAAGAAGCAGGACCCCTCCTACACGTCAAATAACTTTATGCTAGCAATATTTTGCAGTTCTATAACATCATCCTTCTGAGAATCTCAAAACATTTTGCAAACAATAATGAGTTAAGCATCAGAAATCTATCCATCGACCTATCTATCTGATGTAATGCCCATTGTTTCCAGTGTTGTTGTAGCCATGTTGGTCCCTGGAGACGAGCTCTACATAAGCTCAAAAACTTGTGGCACAAACATAAATTGGTCCAGTAAAAGATGTTACCTCCCCCACCTTGTTTCTCTAATACCTCTCTAATAGTATCCACATTTCGGCCCTGGTCCTGAAAGACAAAAGCTTATGCTTAACTTTACACACTTTGGGCTTGATTTTCAGAAGTGCTGAGCGCTCACAACTCCAGTTAACTTCAATGGGAGCAGCAGGTTCTCAGAACATCAGAAAATCAAGCTATCTGAGTAGCTGCATTGAAATGAATGGGAATATCACAGTGCATAAAGTAAAGCATGCTGCATAAAACATTGCAGGATTGGAGCCTTATATAGCACCTTTCACCATAGTATTTAGGCACTGTAGTTTTAGCCATTCGTAACTGTTGACCTTGCAGCCCCAGTTTTCACTGGTGCCAAAGTTGGCTCAGTAAAGTCTATGAACTGAAGTACAGCAAAAAGCTTGATGTGACATCACAAGTGATCTTTGCGCTGCTGCTATCAGATTTTAGCAACAGTCCATAACCTAAACAATGCCTTATATCCACAGCATGTTTGGAGGAGGAGTCTTTGCACTGACCTATAAAAATAATAGG
Organism: Mesoclemmys tuberculata; assembly: GCA_007922155.1. Taxonomy (NCBI): domain Eukaryota; kingdom Metazoa; phylum Chordata; order Testudines; family Chelidae; genus Mesoclemmys; species Mesoclemmys tuberculata. The sequence goes on along the minus strand of ML675604.1, from coordinate 11,512,421 downwards.
AATTAACTTGATTTTTTTAACAATATTTGTGTGACATATAAAATTTAACACATGTGCAGTGCTAGGGAGGATATGGTGGTTGTGGCACATGTAGGTACCAGTGACATAGGGAAAGATAGGAGAGAGGTCCTAGGGGCCCAGTTTGGATTGCTAGGTAAGCAATTGAAGTCTAGGACCTCCACGGTAGCATTCTCTGATTGCTTCCAGTTCCACGCTCAATTAGACAGGCAGAACTGCATGGTCTTAATGCGTGGATGAGATGATGGTGTTGGGAGGAGAGATTTAGATTTATTAGGAAGTGGGGAACTTTTTGGGAAAAGAGAAGCCTATACAGGAAGGATGGGCTTCAGCTAAACCAAAATGGAACCAGAGTGCTGGCATGTAAAATTTAGAAGGTCACAGATAATTTTGTAAACTAAAGGCTGGGGGAAAGCCAACAGACAGGTGCAGAGGAGCACATGGTTTGGACAGTCACATATCTTAGGGGAGGATCTATTTATGAGGAGTCTCTATATCCTAGTAAGGATATGAGGGTGGCAGGTAGGAACTGAAGGATTGGCAGGATTGCCAACCGTCCATAAATTTACAATCAGTAAAAAATGTACAATTTTAACACTGTCTGTAAGCTCGCAAATAAATGAAAATGTCCGCGAAATTGGGTAGAAATAAAACATTGTATTTTGACATTGATTGTCATTATCATTCAGAAGCACTTCTTGTATCATAAAACTACACTGACCATGACTTTATCAATTTCTTGTTTTCTGTTATTGCACATACCCAAAGTACCAGACTGATCAATTAACTGCAGCTAAAACAATTGCGAATTCCTGTGTGCGGAATATTGCGAGTTAGTACAGGCTTTTGTGGTGTTATTGTGGTGTTTAAGGTATTTTTAGTGTTGTCAATAAAAAGTTTACCATGTCAGTAAAAAAATCAACTTCCGATCTTCATATCAGTAAAAACTAAAATGCAAAGTTGGCAAATGAAAAAGAGTCCCATTCAATTACATCACATAATGGCAGACAGCTAAAAAGTGACAAATTTTGTAAGTGCTTGTATATAAATGCTGGAAGTCTAAATACTAAGATGGGTGAACTTGAAGGCCCAGAATAAAATGAGGTTTTTGATACAACAGGCATCACAGAAACTTGGTGGAACAATAATAATGAATGAGACATAGTAATACTAGCGTTTGGAATATATCGGAATGACAGAGTCGGTCACACTGGTGGAGATGTGACACTACATGTGAAAGAAAGCAGAAGTGTTTATAGTAGTGTCTAGAGGCGCCTGTCAGGAATCAAGGCTCCATGGTGCTGTACAGATATTAAGCAAATGTGACTCACATCAAGACACTGTGAAGGGATGAGATAAACAGAAGCAGAAAGACGATGCGGAAATGGTGAAACAAGCTAGCTTTGCACAGTAAGCAGCAGTCACTGATCACCAGGTGCTTAGCCATAGTCAGCAGCAGATAGGTTTTATAGACACCAGGGCAAAGGTGAGTTCTGAGGAAGGCTTTGAAGGAGGGTAAGGGCACTTTGTCATGGGGCTTTTCCCCATTCGAAAGAGGTGGTAAGAGAGAAAGTGCAAAGATGTTTGAGAGAAGCCAATTGGCTTGTGGTAAAGGGTGGGAATTGTGGAACAAAGGTGGAGGTGAATGTTAATAGGGCAGCGAAGTAGGGCACAGCTAAATTGTTCAGGGCCTTAAATAGAAAGGTGAGAAGCTTGTGTCTGATCTAGTGGGGAAGGGGGAGCCAGGCAAGTGATGCAAAGAGTGGTGGGATGATGCAGCCAAAGTGACAAGCCAGGAGGCTAATTTTGGAAGGTGCATTTTGAACAGATTTAAAGGAGGCAAGGTTACCGCTGGCAAGGCCAGAGTTTAAAATAATCCAGATGCAAGATGATAAGGGCCTGGTTGAGAATTTTGGATGTGTAGGCTGAGGAAAGGCCAGCTCCTTGAAATGCTATGGGGGAAGAGGTGGCACAATTGGACCGTTTGGATGTGTGGATCTAGGGAGAGAACTGAGAAGATGAGATGTAGATTGTGGGATTGATTCGGTGTGGTGCATGGTGACTGAGGAATTGCAGAGGGAAGAGAAGGCTTGGGGGAAAGATCAACACCTCAGTTTTGGCCATGTTGAATTTCAGTTGGCATCTGGACATCCACAATGACATGGCAGATGGCAGAGAGAGAGGCTGAAGTGTTGGATGGGCTGATTGGCTGTAACTTGCAGCAGACTAGTAGGACAGCAGCTTTCCAGATCCAGGAGCATTATCAGAAAACTAAGAAGAAAGACAACTATGGGCCTTTTTCTATTCCCACTGAGGTCAAAGGCAAAACTCCCATTGACATCTCTGGAAACAGGAACAAGTCCTAACTCAAAGGTCGGCAAGTATATTTCAATAGATGAGAAAATGCAGTTCCTAGGTTAGAAAGAATAAAGGACCATGGTTGGAACACTGCCTCCCTTTTCCACTTCCTCCCACAGGTCCCATCTGCTGAAATGAACGCACTGGGAGTTCATATTAGAGACACTCCTTGCTGATTAAGTGCAATGTTCTAGCTGGTATCAGGCAGTGGTAATCCCTGACTGCCTGATAACTTCAGCGTACAGGAGAAGTGGGGCTGAGAGTGAGAGGAAACACCACAAAATGCTGCCTGAGTATTAAGTCAGAGCTATAAACATACAGTTGCTCTTATGCAGATGCTTTCACTGCCCTGGGAAAAATGGAAGAGGGATACCTCTTCCCATCCAGTGTTGGAATCAAGAGTCACTAAACATTCTGCTGCCCTAGGCCTGTTCTGCCTGGATGCTGGAAATGGCTCTGTATGCACATTACTTTTGACTGCAGAGATAGTATTTCCTTCAATCTGAGGAACAAAGGAAACAATTACATGGTCTAACGTCTGAAATAATAGCCCCATACACAACAGGGATATGCAGTTCCTGCAGCAATGACTTGAATGGATTTGTTTTCTTGTTAATGCCTTGCCACTTATAAAAATACGTCACTTAACGGTAACCCAGAAGCCGCCCCTTGTCCACTAGGTCTTTTCAAGCAATCAAGCTAAAAAGAGAACCGCTCCCCTATACATTTTTCCAAGTGTTTTGCATGTTATATTTCTTTTAAAAAAATAAATACATGTTCAATTGGTTTCTCAAAGTGAGGACAACACGTTAGAGACAATGAGAAAAATTCTAACTCCAGATGCACGTGTGCCTTGACTTTGCTGAAGATGCAAATGCCCATTATAACCCCGTCCAGTATTACTAGCAGGAAGAATAAAACTTCATCTCAAACACAATAACATAGGACATAGGAGGGAGCAAATCCACTTGGGGCTTATCTACACACACGGCGCTGCAGAGGCGCAGCGGCACCGATGTTGCTGCACTGCTGCAGTGCTCAGTGAAGATGCTATCTGCACCAACAGGAGAACTTCTCTCCTTGGTATAGGGTTACCATACATCTAGGTTTTCCTGGACTTTGCCTCTTTTTTGAGGCATTGCCCCTCTATCTGGAGGATTTTTCAAACAACAGGAAATGTCCAGGATGTTTGTAGAGCAGATGCTGCAGTTCAGAAAGAGCCCCCGATTGGTCCATTTCCTGATTGGCCCCCTCCTCTGAATCCGCAGCTAATTGGTCCATTCCCCTGCAGCCTCAGCTGCCAGATCCAACTCACCTAGGTCCCTGCTCCCAGCCCTGGATAGGGGGTACCGCAGGGAGGTGCTAACTGACAGCTGTCCTGGGCTTGCGCCAGCCATCCTGTCACCGTGACTGGGAGTGACACTGCCCCCCACCTCCAGTGAATACCCCTACCACAGGTACCGCCTCATATTCATCCAACTGTACCTCCTCCATCCCCAGCTGTATCCAACCCCTCCAGCAGTGTCCCCTTTTTGGGAACCTGAAATATGGTAACCCTAAGCGTAGGTACTCCACTTCCCTGAGAGGCAGTAGCTCTGGCGACAGGAGAAGCCCTCCTGCCAACATAGTGCTGTGTACACTGGGGGGTTAGGTCGGTATAACTATGTAAATCAGCCAACATAAGTTCCTAGTGTACACCAAGTCTGGTCATGTTATAAGCAGCTGCTAGTTCTCAGCTAGTTTTGGCAGGTTGTTGTAGTCTGTACTTTTTTTTGGTGTATGTCAAAGATGTCAAGGTCCTGAGAAAAGCGTGTTTATATTTCCCTGGGCCTTCTGGGTTTTGTTTGTTTGTTGTTTTTGTCATAGAATTTGCTTAAGACCAGGAGTCTTGCGCAGTCAGGGTAAAATTCACCAGTGTGAAGAAGACCAGCACAGGTTTAAGTGGGACTTAAGAAGTGCACAGGCCCAGTAATGGTCCTCTGGACAGGATGGATTTCCTCACAGGTGAGTCAATAGAGATGACTATGATCATTCTGAAATCCATGTCAGCCACGGTCATTGTATCCTGCTTTCTCAAAAGGAATCAGTATTTTTATATTCATTCATCGCTGAGTGGATGTTATAGATTTTCACATTGTGGCTACTCTGTGTGTTGCTATTAACAGCATGATATTTACAAATATGCTTGATATTATTACTACTCGGCATTTGTTATTGTTCACAGTGTGGCTATTCTCTGAATTGCTACCAAACAGCATGGTAGTTACAAATCTGCTCTGATACCATGGCTGCTATTACCAACCCAGCATTTCCCATTCTGCAGAGACCGCAGAGCAGGTTTCCTACTATTCTGAATACAGGAATATCCAATACTGTACCACGGTTATTGCAAGTCGCTTGGTCAGTGAATGTTGAGTTTTTAATGGTGCCCACGGTGTATGTCTTCAAGCCTTCAGTTTGTTAGTCATGCATGAATATCATGATTGAAACAGAGATAAATATAGACACAGAAAAAGTGTGTGGGTATGTGTGTGTGTTGAATGGAACAACCATGACATGGATATAACATCCTTAAGTAATCACGTGATCTTATTTTTGTAACCCGTATTGTCCATTCCCCATATTCCCATGCCAATGTCTGTTTCTATTACACATTGCATCTGGTCTAAAATTTTAGACTGTAAGCTATTCAAGGCAGGGGATCATGTTTCTTTCTATCTGTATAACAAGCACCTAGCATATTTTGGGATACTGTATAAATAACACAAATAACTCACACAATTTAAGACTCTGAGATGCTCAAAGACCTTTTTTTGCTAATGTGAATTGGGTGGTGGGGAAAGCAGCTACACTCATAGCCCCGGAGATTAAAGTCAGATAACGCATAGGTGATGGCCATGCATGCTTCCCGACGCTGGCACACCCTGCCTGGGGGGGGCACCACTTCTAGTGACAGTTTAGATTCCAGATTCATGTAATCCTTGCCATCTCTGCTGAGATTACTAAAAACGGTGCCAATTGTGACCGTGGCTTTTTCCAGCGGGGACTCTTTTCCTCTAGGAACTGGACGGGTAAGGAATGAATTTCCCAAAAGTTAACAAGAAGCTGTTTTTTTTCTGTCGAGTGATTCATGAGGGGTAATTGTACAAAAAAGTTGGACAGTTAGTATAAAGCACCCTCTCTGTGGCATAGGAAGGAGTCTGGCAGACCCTTACTTGGCTCAAAATTCCATGATTAAAATAATATCAAACTGTGAACAAGCTTGTGTATGTGGTGTGCGCATTAGCAACAAGAGTAAGCCTCAGTGTATGATTGCCTGTGCGATCGGCTATGGCAATGTGCCCCTCTTGGACATGGCATAATCAGCATAAAGAGCAACATCACTTAAAAAGCAATGTGTTCCTTCTCTAATGGCAAAGCTAAATCCACTGTATGAAAAGGCTTTCCTTGGACGGCTTTTGAGGCATTCGGGATTACAGTTTGCAATGCTGAATCATGCTGGACAAGCCCCTGTCCCCAAAATATATGACTCTTTAACCAAATGTTCCTTTTTTATGCATCACCTCGCTGCCAAGCTAGGGGAAATATGCGAGTGATTTGTGAGCTCTCTCTACTTTGCACAGTCTGTAATTAGGTTTCTGGAACTGGCCCTGCAGTAGCAATACCCGTAGTTTCTTACAGATCCCTCCTGCTGGCATTGTTTGTTGCGTGCTCGCCACAAGACACGTGCTGACCCCCATTCATAGCTTGATTGAAAACATTCGGTGTTAGTACGTTACAGCAAAGGAAATGGTTCGCTTCTCCCTGACTGTATTTAGGCAGCAAGGAGGGAAGAAATCCAACAGATACACCCTAGTGAGGTAATGCTTTACTTGCATTACAGCCCCAGGGAAAGCACAAGATGAATTATTAGGCCTGGTCTATATATGCATTTTGTACTAACGATTTCAGTTATGGGTGTGATTTTTTTTTATCAAAAGAGTGATACCACTACAACCCCCTGGTGTGGACGCAGTAGTACCAGTACAAAGGTGTTTTACGCTGATTTAGGTTATTCTCCTACATTTATGGGAATAAATAGTGGATAGAGCACTGGATTGGGATTAAAGAAAACTTGGTTTTGTTCCTGGTTTTGCCACTGGCCTACTGGATTACCTTGGACAAGCCACTTTAGGCAGTCTGCACCAAAGAAGCTAGGTGTTGTGATACTTAACAAACCTATATAGTTAAAGTGGCATAAAATCTGTGTGCAGACCAGCCCTTCCTCGCTACTAATCCCCAGCCTCAAGAGGTACTTGTTTCTTTCACTCGGAATGACTTTATTTAAGTGTAACCCTGTTGAGTTCAATGAAGCTACTCCTGATTTAGGCCCCAGTTCAGCAAAGCATTTGTCGCATCAAACTCAAATGGACTTCTGCGGGACATGATGCGTAAAGTTAAGCATCTGCTTAAGCGCGTTGCTGCATCGGTGGCCTCCTAAATCAGGGCCTAGAACACGTAAGCACCTGCCTAAACTGAAGCACATGGTTAAGTACTTTGCTGAAGTGGGGCCTTGTACCTGCATAAAAGAGAGCGGAGAATCCAGGCATACAAGCTCAGAGGGGGGGGATAAAAATGTTGATTTTTAAAAATGGGTTTGCAGAGGGAAACTGAAAAAGTCCAAGAGATTTGAAAAACGGACAGGGGGGAGATAAAACAGCAGCAGCCGCAGAAGCATTTCATTCCAGACGGGAATGTTTACACTGTAGGTCTGTTCTTATTCCTACTGAAATCAAAGGCCAATTTCCCATGTACTTCAATGGAAAGAGAGTCGGGCCCAATCTGTAAAGCTTTGGAAAAGACATTTCCTGTTGCCGAAAAATAGTTCTTTGCTTACAACCTGGTTTTACTGGTGCAGAACAGGTCATTGTAGGTGCGGATTGGTGGTAGCCTACAGACAGGCCTGAGATGGGCCACAGCTCCATGTTTCCAAAGGCTCCAGGCTCCTGCAAAACTGGTACACAGTGGTGCTGGTGACTAGTCCAGCCCATCAGTCCAGAATTGGGATAAATGTGTGATTTTCACCTTTCCAGCTGCCTTGCACTCCATTCATAATAGCCTGAATAATCAGACTACAGGAGATGCAGTGAATTTCCTCCATTTGATGCCTAATCCAACGCTCATTACAGTTTGGTATGAATTTTGGTCTATGAAAATTAACTTTCTATCACCTTCTTTCTTTCTTTTTTTTAAAGCTAGGAAATTAACTACAATAAGCTATGTTAACACAAGGGTTAAGGTTACACAGTTATTTCTACTTCATTTGCAACCCTTTTGGGAAACAAAGTTGTAACACACTTTTGTCCCTACTGAGCATTAACACAACTTGATTTTGTCTGTGTTATAACCATATTAAGGGAACTGTGCTAGACGCTGATCTTTTCAGAGTTGTAGCTCAGTTCTTAACATGTCTACACAGGTAAAACCAAGTCATGGGCTCCCTTTCATGATAAAAGACCCAGAGAAAGGGGTTTGGGAATTTCTGCAAGGCTTTTTTTTAATGGCTGTGACGATTAATGTTCACTTTTGGCAAAGCAGGAAGGAAAGGTTACTTGCGCTAGTTTGACTCCTTGTACAAAATAGGATCTTGCAGCTTTCTTTGCCTTTTGGAAATGATTCTTGCCTACATTACTTAACCTTTTTTTAGTTCATAAGTGGAGTTATTAAGCAAATGGAAAAGCTCTCGCTTGTCAGCTTGGAGCGTCTTTACTAGAGCACTGTACATTTGTAATGTAGACCTGTCCACTATAGACACAGCTTACACCAACAGAAGTTTTTCTTTCATTGTAGGAATACCAGCACCCCAGCTGACATTAACTTAGCTATGATGACAGAGGCACTTTTCCATGGATATCGCATTGGGGTTTTGTTAGCATAGTTACTTCAGTCAAGGGTGTGACTTTCTGAGAGAAAGGATTTTAGAACAACAATGCATGCTTATCTTGCCTAAAGCTTTACCATCCAGTGATGATGAATCATTTCACTTGATACCACAAGCAGGTCCTGTGTCTCAGCCTCATTCCTCTGACCAACTTACTGCCTCTCTTGAGAGAAGGTCCCTTTTATCCTACCAGAGTTCTCTGATTCTTCTGCGTTCTTGGGCATTTCCTGTCCTGCTCCAAACCAGTTTTGTAGGCTGGCTGGAGGGGAGCACAATCATCAAAGCTAATAGTTCTGGCATTGTCCCCTAACAACTCCTAAAAGTTTGCTGAGAGGTGGCTCATCTTGAGTTATTCTGTTCCTTTGTGCCTGTTTTTCCACTTATGCTGGGTCTACATTGACAGCGGCAAATTTGCCGCTGTCAATTCAATTGCTCTGGATCGACTGAGCGGTCTGTGTAGACCCGCTCAGCTGATCCACCAAGTGACACGGGAAAACCACCCTGGTAAGTGGCAGTGTAGACGGCGCGCAGAGGAGACGCTGCAAAGTCGACGGGAGATACGCAAGTGATTTACGTCACTTGCGCATCTCCCATCGACTGCTGCCAAATCCGGAAGGTAAGTGTAGACCGGGCACAGATTCCTGTTGAGCTAAACCAAGATAGTCATACAGAAAACATCCCAATAACCAGGCTGTAGCGGATTCGTGCAGGGCCCTCCTGTTGGGTGGATCCTCTGCGCCTTGTAGCCTATAGGACTAGCCTGTTTGCTTGCATATATATATCTTTCCTTATAGGTTTAAGTATTGTTGTTTTATTATAATAGAGTCATAGATTTATATTAAAATATTATAGCTGCAATGCAAGATGCCTTACAAGCCACATCCTGTATGAAAGCTAAGGCAGTTAGCATACGTATGTTCGGGACCTTTGGCCCAGATAAGTAATGATGAGTTAGAGGATAACACATATATGGTTATAACCTTTACCCTAGATAAGTCAGGAGGCATCAAAACAAGCAGGGCTGTCTCAGGTTATGCCCTGAGTAAACTTCACAGATCCATCACGAAACCCACAAAAAGAGCCAGAACTAACAAAGGTGAGAGAAGCGAACCATCTGGAAAGGATGTGGATATGCCATTAATATGCATGAACCTGCCAGCCTATAGAATAAGTGTACTCTAATAATTTGGGGGTGAAGAATGACTTAGACTTGGACTTAGAAGGAGGACCCATGTTGCTCAGGGTATAAGAAGGGGCAAACCATGTTACCTTGGGCGATCGTCAGCTACTCCTTCTTGAAGCTTCTTTTAGTTAGTGTATTAAGATTTTTGGTCTTCCTTTATACTTAGTAGTATTTGTAGTGTTAGTCTTAGCCTTATAGCTCTTAGCTCGCGCACATTGCTTAGCTCTCCACCCTCTACTCAAGAGTTGAGGGATCGGACATCTCTCTCAACCAGGTCATCAGGGAAGGGTGTGGGTATATTAATCCAGAGCATACCGTATAAATATAGATATCACATATGTCTTTAAAATAAGACTGTAATCCTAGCCGTTATCCATCTGATTATTCATTTTCCTTTAATCAGTCATTTGTCTATCATTTTATGTTATCTTAATAAAAGCTTATAAAATTATACCAATTTAGCTATCAGTGTGAGCATACAGCAAAAACGAGAGTCCTGTAGCACTTTAAAGACTTACAAATTTCTGCAGGCATAAACTTTCATGGGTTGCAGCCCAGGAAAGCTTATTCCTGAAGAAATTTGTTAGCCTATAAAGAGCTACAGGACTCTTGGTTTTTTTTTTTAGTAGGTGTAAATGGTCTGCTGTGTAATCTTCACTGACTGTGCTCCTGTCAGCCCAGAGTTTTGTCTGGCTATGTCTCCAGGAGTTGACTAAGGCTTTGGTGCTGCAGAAATGAGAACTGAGCTTCAGTCTAATGAGCTCCACAGGGCCAATGCCTCAGACATGCAGAACTCCTAAGATCCATAGGACTGGAAGTCGTGTGCAGCTCTGTCCTACATCAATGCGAGGCTCTGCAACTTCAGTAGCATGGAGCTCCTAAACTCCAGAAAAGTGAAGATGCTGCCGACCCAGCAGCCCTTGGGCAATCTGGCCAATTCTCTATAACCAGCCCCTTGCCTTGAGCACAGATTCCATCTCCTGCTGAGCCCACTCCCCATATTAGCCAAAGGTTTCAGATGTTCCCAGAAAACTTCAAATAGTTTGGGCTGTACTGTAAATAATCTCCCGTTAGCGCTGAAAAGAGAACTGATAGCACAAGAGGACTCACACAGATGCAGATGGGCAAGCTTTTCTTTATAAAAAGTGTTCATTTCCAAACTGATTAAATCTTAATGGTCCAAAATGCTACATCTTACAGTTCTGCAGCCCTGCAAAATTGTATTTGCCCTCATCCAGGTCAAAGAGTTGGTGTGTTTTTTGACTGGTGAGTAAAATATATATATATATTTAATGATCATCGTCAATCATCAGAGTGAAGGGCAGACACATAGGTTTCCTGCCTGTGCTAGTCAATTTTGAATGACAATTTTGCAAGGATGCAAGAGTGTAATTACAGTATTTTGGGCAATCCTTGACAAATCATGTAGTAGTTTTAATAACTGCAATGACCATCACTTAGTGTTGTCGTGTCTCTTTTTTACAGTCGGGCTAATCAATAGACACGGAAAAGGGGCACAAAAGAACTGCTGAGATTGGCACAATGTCCACAGGAAGAGGGGAGCGGGGGGAGTTGAACTAAATTAACAGAGTGCATGCCACGTTTGTTTTCAAGCCAAATAAAGAGTAAACATATCAAACCAGAAATCCTTAGAGCCTGAAGAATCAGTGGTGAACCAGCCCTTTCCCAGTCTTCTGAGTGATTTAAGGCGTGCAAAAAATCATGCACATGGGTCTAACATGTCTTTCCTTTTTCATTTACTCTACATGAAATACGAAGAAACATTTCAGGCCCTAAACTTTCTTTGGGCCCAATTAGTCAGTGGCAACTTATTTGCTGCCATTTCCATTTGGGGCACTCTGGTAAATGAACTTTTAAAAAGCGATTATTAACATTACCCAGATCTGAAGCACTCATAGTTCTTGCTTCATGACAAAAGGCTCAGCTGTGACGCAAACAAAAAGCCCTGCTTGAGCCTGAGCTTGGCAATAGCCTCAGCGAGCAGCGGAGTCATAAAGTGTAATCAAATCACGTAGCATAAAAACTCCGAGAAGACAGGGAAGCCTGTGGTCCACCATGCCCAATCCTTGCAATCACAGGAAACTGCGATTGGATCAGGTTAAGTCGAAACGATGCTAGCAGATGATCTCTGCTCAATGTTGCAGAGGAAAACAAAAAGCTTCAAAAGGGGCTGCCAGTATCAGGTGGGGGAAAATTCCTTCTAGTCTGGAATTGGATGATCATTTAAATCCTGGGTTATGGCCAACTCCTGCACATACAAAAGACACCTGTGACACTTGTTCACTGTCCGACTTTCAGATAGGAAATTAAAGATGAATCTCATTGCCATTAAACAAGCCTTATTTCATCTGTCTGTATTCCCAGGGTGCAGGGTATCTTCCTCAGCCTCATAAAATGGCTAATAGCATATTTCGAGGGTTGTCATGTTCGATGACCTCTAGATGACCCTTCCCTCTTCAAATTTCTTTTCCTTATTTCAGGTATTTTTATGGCTTATAGTATCTGAGCAACTCAGTCTTTATTATATTTATCTTCATAACACCCCACTGAGGTAGGGAAGGCCAATCATCCCCATTGCACAGATGGGGACAAAGGTACACAGAGCAACTCAGTAACTTGTCTAAGATCATGCAAATAGCCATACAAAGGATGACAGAGCAAGGGCTTGAACCCAAGTCATCTATTTACTACGCTAGGGCCCGAACCACTGGATCATCCGTCATCTCTAGAAAGCGTTATTAGGGTTCTAACAAGCAGAGACAAGGTAACGGAAAACGAGAGAAGAAATGTATTATTAAATCCTCTCGAAAAACAAGGCACCATGTGCACACAAGGCACAGAGGGGATTATTAAACAGGGGATAACGTGCATGCACGCTAACATGTCATCTGTACAGGGAAGTAAGAGAAACGTGTACATAAAGTGAATACATTCACTGTATGATTCCTTCCTGTACCCCAAGGGTCATCAGGAGCTAAAGGGAACTCTATAAAATGGAAGCAGAAGGGAAAATAACTCAGGTTATCAGGGAGCTAACTAACCCAGAAGGCTCAAGATAGGTAACTCCCCAGGCACCCCTGAGTTGATCAGTTACTGGTTTTTGTTGTGCCCTGAGCCAGGCATTTTGTTTTGTTTGTTTAAGGCTATCTATTTATTCTCTCCAACTTTTAAATATAAACTGACAACAGACATTTGGGAGAATACTTTTCTTCTGTGAAACACATTTGCTGTTGGACTCTGCTGGCCAATTCTGTTATTTTATAAGCAGCTCCTCCCACCTGAGCTGCCCCCTGCTCCCTATATTTTTAGGGAATTGAAAACCCAGATCTGAATTTTGAAGCTCAAGCCATCTCAAATATGAATGTTACTGAAAGTGCCACTGTACAAGTGGGTTTCTTGTTGCACTGTGAGGGTATGACTGTGTATGGGGTTTGTATCAACACATGCATGGTTATCACAAAGGTTATCATGTTCAAATTGTAGCCCTTTGTTTATTCATGTGGCCAGGTATGGTGCAAACAGCTGTAATGTCAGTACAATCTTTCCACTGCCCTGCCAGTGACCTCAACCCTGACCTGGAGTATCAGACTATATGCAGATGAGGGGCTATTTAGGCTCCATATAAATATAGCTTTGAAGAGAGCTGTGAATTAAAGCTGACACTTTACCTTAAACACCTTCCCACAATTACTTGTGAAAAATCAGGCGGCCAAGAGGAGCTCCATCAAGTCTTTGTCAGGCAATTCATAGTGTTCAGTAAAGCTTTCCTTCTTGCTGGGAGCTTGCACGTACCCTTTCCAAGACTCAGAAAAACTGAGTTTTTTTGGGGGACATAAATTGGAAATTCTCCAGGAGGGCATGGAAGTTGGGGAGAAGAGATCTCTTGCTATACAGACACATGCACTACGTACAGTACTGAGTGGCAAGATGGGACTGAATTCTGCTGCAACCCCTAACTTGCACAGCAATGTTAATTTATTCTATTGCCATGAAATATCCTTCACTTCCATCTCCCCTACACAAACTCATAAGATGCATAAGCAAAGTTTTAAAAAGAAAAAAAAAAGTCAGACATGTCAGAAATACAACAAACTTACGTTTAATATTCTCTTCAGCTACCCTGTGTTTAAGATGGGAGTGATGAGTGGGAGGCAGAACAAGTCAATATTTATTCCTGCTCTCTGCCTTTAGCATGTGTAATGAACATTTAGTTACCGCTGGCTAAATTATCAGCCAGATGACCAGTATCCCTCTTTATCTGATTCACTAGTCAAATACTGTACATAAGAGAAGGACAAAGCTAAAGACACCCTGAACTTTGGGGTAGTTCTGATCTGGTTTGGAACTTTGTGACTCTTGCTTATCTCTACTTTGTATATACTGGGCCCAATTCTAATTTCGTTTACACCACTGTACGTCAGGAGTAATTCCACTGAAGTCAGTGGTTTTACACTGGTGCAAATCTGGTGTGAGGCCAGAATCAGGCTCGTTATGTGTGTGCAATCGAACAGAAAAAATGTTCTAATTAGAGCTAGTCAAATATTGGAAACAATTATTCATTGAATAAATTATTTAATGAACTTTACTTTTATTTGTCTCATAAATTATTCAACAACTAGATTTGAATTGCTTCAGCACTGGTCCAGTACTGCAAACATTATTTGTCAAATAACATCTTCAATGAATAACATCACAGAATCAAATGAATAATGTATTTTGACAATTAATAGTCATTCAGAGCTATTCTAATTGATCCAGTTAGAAGATGCAAAGGGGGGGCTTACATACTTACTCATAAGCTATTGATCCATTCTGGTCTCGTTTGTTCTCGTGGGGTACATCTAGACTATAGAGCTATATCAAGGGAGCTCAGCTCAAGTTACTTTGATGCAAGCTAATGCAAGGCAGCACACTGACGTCTGAACTCTCCCAGATATTGAGCTGGATTGCTCTTACCCCCTACATCCACCCTAGTCCTGCCCTAGTTAGCTGCAGTGACTTCTGGGCATGCAGCCCGTAGTTTCTGGCACTGCTCCAAACTGCAGCATACCGTGGAGGGCTTTAAGAGGGAGTCAGTGGTATAGAAATTAAGCCTGATTCTTCCCTTCTCCTTGTGTAGTTATTTATGCCTGTACAAAGTGGGTATAAAATAAAACCCAACCAGAATGGGAGCATTTTCCATCCACTTTGAACTCACTCTGCACAGGTGCAAATGTCTGTACCAGGTGCAAGGAAGTGGAGAATCAGACCTATTGCTCTTCATTGGGATACAAGAAGGAGAAAATGAGAAATCACATTGTCTTAATGGCCAGGTTGTAGGTATGTAGCTAATTTATTGTAAAAGTGCGTGGAATCTTATTTCCTCCAGGATTTGGTTTAAGGGACAGAAATAAACAAAACCCACATGTTGTGGTAATAGATATTTTATGACAGACATTAGGGAGATATAGTTATATCTGTTACTATTATAACCCTGATTTTTTTTCTCCTTTCACCACTCCCAATTCTTTCCTCTTATGAAAAACCCTCCTCTCCATCTGACATTTTTCATGTGCAGTCTCTCACCAGAGAAGAATTTTTCCTTGAAAAGTTTGAGATAAATCAGAGCTCAAGTACTTTGACAAAATGATGGGTAATTTGCTGTTTGAAAAGACTCTTGTCTTTTGAAACGCTGTATCTCCAAAGCCTCTTGTTCAAAAAACTCCAGGGTTGCTTTATTTAATGATAACCCGGGCTACATATTTTGAAACTAGATTGTTATTCTAGTAAACCATACTGTCACCAATATAATACAAAATTGTCTAAAATCAATACATGACATGCCGCTCTTATTCACTTTGAATAGCATTTTACTCCTCAAACACTTCCATTGATTTGAGACCACTTGCAAACTACAGCACTACTCACTATTAGCCAGTATTGGAATATGGCTCCTGCTGTATAAACAACTGTACGTTTATTTATTGTGTTACAAAATAAAAGATTAATACTGTAAATACTTACATACATGGCAACTTTATATGCATGAGTAACTTTATTCGCGTGAGTAGTTCCATTGACTTCAAAGCGATTACTCATCTGAGGAAGAGTTAGGCACAGGGTTTTGCAGAATTGGGTCCTGTATATCTTTGCTTTTCTATAAAAAATGGACTTCAGCAACAGGCAATTGCAGAACAAAAAAACCCAAACAAAGTCACACAGACATAGTTTCATGACTTCTTCCCCTCCCCAGTGAGTATGGTTTGCTAGTTTTCTTCATCTGCTGCTTGGGGGAAGAGAAGAGGACCATCTTGTTGTACTAACTATATATGTACGTTTAATTTTAACAAGCCTAGGAAAGATGAGCATGTTCTCCGAAACAGGTCCTGCTACCCTCGCACTTGCTACAGTCCAAAAACCACTGACATCATGCGAGTCTTTCCATCAGTGGCAATGGGCTTTGGCTCCGGTGCACTGAGCATTACTGAAAGGTGAGTAGATACAATAATAATGAGTGGGAATAATATTGAAGGGGTGTCACTGGAATAATACTGGGGGAGAAGCTGTGTCAAATATGTGAGCTGATGTGGAAAGCAGCATGTAAAGCGGGTCAGAAACTTTTTAGCAGGGCCGACCTTACAGGTGGGCATCCGTCCAGGGCACTGTGGTCAGGGGGTGCTTTCTGAGTGCTGCAAGCTGGCGGGCCTGAGCTTCCGGAGCCGGGGTAAGTGTGGGCAAGCCCAGGGTTGGAGCTCCTAGCCAGCTGGGTGGGCCGAGGGTGGGCGATGCCTCCTGGAACTGCTAGCCTGGCTGAGGTAGCGGGCCAGGCCCTGGATCCACCTTTCCTGTAAGCCCAGGCAGTGGCTGTGCGCCTGCTCTGCTCCTGCTAGGTGGTCAGGGGGTATGGCCAGGGGCGTCCCCAAACTCAGAAACCCCTCCCTGTGCAGCCCAGCTCCAGGGCTCCGGGGTCAGGAGCTAGTCCTTGCGCCTTGCCCCCCCACACACTGCTGTTCTCAAATGCAAAAAAAGGGCATCAAAGTACAAGTTTGCCCAGGGCACCGTTTTCCCTAAGGCGATTTCCCTAATGTTCTAGCAGAACATTTTTCCATCAGGAAATGCTGATTTGCTGAAAGCAACATATTTTGCAGAAACGTGTCGCCTTTTATACAAATTCATGTCTAAACAAAAATAGGGGAAAAAAGAGTTGTTGATTTTTGGCTTATTTTATATTTTTATATTATTGTAAATAAATAATGCATGATGTAAAAGAAGTCAAAATTGGAAATGGCTGCATTCCAAACCAATTTTGAGTGGGTGGGGAGATCTCTGGTCACAGGAAATTTTGGAAGAGTTTGTTTTTGTTCTGCAAAACTACCCCTGAAACAAAAAGTCAGGTTCCTGCCCAGCCCTAGCAGCATCTGAAACGTTTCCTCATCTGCTTGATTTAAAAGAAAAAAAGATTTATTACTGTTTACATTTTATGTTTTGAGCTGGAGATGTTGCAACATACTTAGAACTGTTGAGAGCTCACCAGGAGTGCTACAGATTATATTAAGAGACTTTTTGACAGGTATAAACAAATGATAAACCTGAGTTTACTTCCCTGTGTGCAGTCCTTAAAACCAGTGCACAGTAGAAAATAAGGTCAGATTTGTGTGACCTTGCTAAGGGTAATTTGAAGGACTCAGGAGATTATAAACCCATCTGGGAGAAGTTAAGGGAGGACGACTGGGAACAAACCAGGAGCTAAATGTGAGTAGGGCCAAAAACAAAAACTTGAAATGAGTGGAGCAGAATGCGACTGAGGCAGGAGACAGAGACTCACTACTACAGAGAGAACCTAATGTTTCAAAGAACAGTACAGGGTTTACAACACGAGAGCAAGAGGCATCCAGGCGGGGGTACGGGCTATTGGTGGGTACAGAGTCATTGGGGGTCGGGTGGCAGAACGAGATCATAGCCTGAGGTGTCCTGGATGGGGTGAGAAGCGGGGGTTTACGGTGCAGGAGACATAACGGTGATGGGGGAAACATTACGCATCACAGTGATCGCGAGGGGTGCGGAAGGGGGTGAGTTCATAAGTTCGTGACGACGTGGCGTCCCCCATTGGGTCCATGGGGTGGCGGGAGCGTGTTAAGAGTTCACGGGGTTCTACGTTGCGGCGCTCACTCCTCGCGGTACTGCCTGTGGCCGGTGATGTGCTCCAAGTAGATGTCCCAGGACCACCGAATGGAGTCAGACACCATGAGGCATCGCATGAGGCGGGCATAGCACCAGCCGACGCCGCAGGCCCGCAGCATGGCCTCGTTGCGAGGATCCCAGGCGCTCAGGGCTCCCACGATCAGGGCGTGGACCTGGACCTCGTAGCCCCTCGCTCTCAGGGCGTCGGCCAGGGGGGCGTACTTCTCCTCCTTCCGCGCTCGTGCCGTGTGGAAGGCCGGGTTCCGGTTCTCGAAGGGGATCGTGACGTCCACCACGGTGATCCTCTTGCGCTCCTCGTCGGGGACGACGAGGTCGGCCCTCAGCTGGCTGTCGGTGCTGGGGACCATCAGGCCGAGTACAAAAGTGGCTGATTACACCGCTCATGGAAAAGATTGGAAGATGTTGGGAAAGGAAGCCAGCAACATCATCTCAGATCACTGAAGTTCCTGCAGGAGAGTGGAAAATGAAATGATATTTATATATTTGTGTAGAATATGTTAAGAGGTGTGCTGCAGAGAGCGCTGGAGCTAACAGTCGTTGAATAGGAAATGATGGATCTGAAATAAAAACATTTCAGTCCGGCCAGCCTTAAGCAGGCCTCCATTCTTGTGGATGCAAATAATCATGGGCACAAATAGCCCTGGAGAGGGTTGACTTTTACCAATAAATGACTAATTCGTGTTAGAATCTTACTAAGCTTTTTCTTTAATGTAGCTAGAGCTGGGCAGAATTTAAAAAAATACTATGGTTTTTAAATGTCAAAGTTGTTTGTTTTGGCAGGCTCTGAAACGGATCATTTTTCATATTTTCAAAACATTTCAATAACATATTGATGATGGTGTTGATAAAATCGTGGATAAAAATGTGAAAATTTTTTTTGAAAAAACATTTTTAAAAAACAACAACAGTTGTTTGCCAATTTTCTGCAAAAGGCTGTTTTCCAGTGAAAGAGCTTTCTCTTTTAAATATTTCAACTGGCTCAAATTATAATATTACTTTATTCACAAAGCAATTCTGCTCTGAGGAATTACTGAGTAAAAATGGCTCTTTCTTAATTAACATATCTGCACAGTTGGCCAGATTCTGATCTCAGTTACACTATTATAAATCCAGAGTAACTCAGCAATTATTCCAGATTTACACTGGTGTCACTGGCCGTGTGCAGACTCAAGAGGCGATGTCATGTGCATGGAGGGCGTAAAGTTGCATGTTGGTGACTGTGTGGGAGTCTAAAGCTGAAGAGTCCAAATATTACATTAATTGTACATGGCCAGCTTCCACTGATTTCATATCTACAACAGCATACAACTGACAGGATAATCAGGCCCGAAGAGTCTAAACTGGTGTTTACTTACATAGGGAAGGAATTGGAAGAACGTGTAAAAGTCACCTCTGAATTTGGTCCTATCGGCATTATTCTCTTCTTGCCTACACTGCTTTTAAAGTGATGTAATTTCAACAGGCCAGAGTTTAATGGAGTGACATTCATTTACATCAGGTGAGGATCTAGCCCGTTTTCATTATGTGAATAAAGACATACCAGCCGGATTAAACTCTGATTCTGATCTGAAGTCCTTGTAGTTACTTCAGCCTTACACTTCTCTAAGTGAAATGAAACCTGGCCTCATGGCTAATAATTAGAATATTTGTCAATTTTATACTGCATTTCCCACTCCTGTAACTAAGCCCCTCAGAACACATTTAAAACAAGCTATAATGCTTGAATCAACACAATAAACGACTCCATAAAATCAATCTACATTAAAGTTCCCTCTCCTGATGGTGACTAATTAAATGAATTAATCAAAAGCCTGATTAAACAAAATTACACTGAAATAAGACAGTCAGTGGGACTGCAGTAATGCCATGTTAAAAAATATCGTTTTCAGTAGTATGGCAGAATGCATTTTGTCTGCGTGTGTGTGTGTGTGTCCGTGTGCGCAGAATATTAGGGCTTATGTGAGACGTCTGTGGTTCATAAGCCTACTGTGTCAACCTGCACCAAGGTCTATTTCACCCCTGGAGCAGATCCGTAAGTAGGAAGATGCCATTTTTCCATAGTCTCTTTGCAGAATAGACGCACATTTTGCAGGATAGGCTCTGCCCCAGCCGGTGACAGTACATTAGTGCCTAACTATGGGTCTTCATTTCCCTTCCTTTCTTCTCCCATCCTCCTGTTCAGCAGCCCCAAGGAGGCACAATTCCAATCTAGCATTCAGGGCTAGCTAGCATGCTGCCAGCCAAACCACAGAACTGGCATGTTCTGCCAGCTCGGGGGGTGTGCTCAGACCCCAGCTTGTTAGCATCCAGGCTGCCTGCCATCTGGGGGGTTGGCTGTGCTCCTCTCTCAGGGCAGGTCACATGCTGCTTCCTGAGGAGGAGAGAGTTGATACCATGGTGGAGTAATAAATTAACCCAGAAACAATCCCTTGTATGTTTGGATAGAACCGCACTTTATCTACAACCACTCCAGGGACGATTTCACCACCTATTCGTCAGCTGCTAAACCCGCTGGCCATTTCAGTCAACGGCCAACCTCCCAGTTGTCTGTGTAGAAAGAATACTTCTCCTGGGAGATGCGCCAAGCCAGTCGTGACTGTGAACAAGGCTTGCTGATAAATATATTAGGGATCCACACATGTCTTCTCAACAGGCTGTGTAGCAAGAAGTTGGCTCCAGCGCTGTAGAAGGCAAGATGCCTTTAACCCTCCTGGACAATGGCCCTATGAGAAAACATGGGGAGTTTGATGTTTTTGTACAGTATGTTGGGTAAAGGATAAAGACTATGTTGAAATAAAGCTGTCAAGTTACTGAAAACAAATTGTACTGCTGCTGGCTCCTTTCCTTCCCTGCTGTTACTATGGTTTCTTTGCTTTCAGAATGGGAGGGAGGGCGGGACATTTCCTACTGATCACAGTTTTACAAGTTTTTCCACAATGTCTTCATTATGGCAGATGCACAGAGAGCTCTCCTCTGCCCCTCTTGAAGTCAGCTGCAGAACTCCCCATTGATTTCAATGAGCGCAGAAGCAGGCTCCTATTTTCCCACACATTGTTGCAGATTGATTGGACAAAGCACCTAGGTGCTAGCATTTGTATCTAATTTAATTCATCTATCATCTCAGATTTTTATACAGCACCTATCCCTGTGGTGTCAGCAGCTTTCTCATTTTTTTTGCCTGGCTCTGATATGGGAAAACCAGACCCCACATCTGGGAGATACAAAAACATGCTTGAAAGCCACGGCTCATGTATTGCACACATGTGTCTTTAATAGGCTCCTTGGCTTGTGTGAGTACATCCCATCCACATCATAATGGAAGCAGAAACTATTCTGGGATCAGAGTAAGTAGAAATTAGACATAAGGACAGTCATTTTGCTAAATTTAGAATCCACAATTTCTAGATTTTGAACAAGCGTTGACATTTTGGAAGGCTGAGTTCTGTAAGGCTCTGTCAAAATGAGCTTTTTGAGCTTTGGCATGTAATTAATAATGAAGAATAGTATTAATAATTTGTTATTAGTACCCACTGTAGTCCCAGAAGCAGAGTAAGAATTACTTTTAATCCAGACTCTCTGGCCCAGGTTCTGCTCCCATTTTCACTTCCTGAAGACACGATTAATTTCTAACAACCCATCCTGGTTTAGTAGTGAAGTGAAGGCATCAATCAGAAATTTTTTAAAAAAGCAATATTTAACGAATGGAATAAAGGAGAAATAGATAGCAATCAACGTACATTAAAAGTTATGAAATGTAGAAAATTGATAAGGAAAGCTAAAGGCAGAAGGGAAGAATCCATAGCAGAAGGGCTAAAGAATTAAGAAGAAGTTTTTCAAATATATTAGGAACAAAAGTAATCATAGCAGTGATATAGGCCCATCATTAGATGGAGATGGTAAAATTGCTAATGATGATGCAGAAAAGGCAGAAGTGTTAAATAAATATTTCTTTTCTGTATTTGGAAAGAAGCAAGATGACATACTCATATCACAACAGGATGATGAAGTAGTTGACAGATTTTTATCCCTAGTAGAAAATATCTACTAGGAATAAACACTTTTAAATCATCAGGCCTGGATAACTTGCACTCAAGAGTCTAAAAGAGCTGGCTGAGGAGGTCTCTGGCCTACTGATGTTAATTTTCAATAAATCTTGGAATGCCAGGGAAATTCCAGAAGACTGGAAGAGTGCTAATGTTATGCCAATATTCAAAAAGGGAAAGTAACTGTGGACTGGCTAGTCTGACACCAGCGAAGGCAAAATAATGGAAAAGCTGATAAGGAATTCAATTGATAAATAATTAAAGGATAGGAATATAATAGGAATATAATTAATGCTGGTCAATTAGTTTTATGAAAAATGGGTCTTTTCAGACAAATCTGATTTAATTCTTTGTGATGTGATTATAAATTTGTTTGCTAACATAAAGGCATAGATATAATGGCCTTTTGTAAGGTGTTTGTCTTAATACCACATGATATTCTAGTTAAAAAATTAACACTACAATATCAATGAAGAACTGACTAACTCTGCTTTCAACATATAGCTGTCAATGGGCAATCATCATCAAATATGGGTGTTTCTAGTGGGGTTCAACATGTTCATCAATGCTCTAGAAGTAAATATAAAATCAATGCTGATAAAATTTTCAAGGATGACACGAAGATTGGTGGAGTGGTAAATAACGATGAGGACAGGGCAGTGAGACAGGGTGATCTGGAACACTTGATACCGTGGGCCCATTCAACCAAAATGTGTTTCAGGATAGACAAATGCAATGTTATACATCTAGGAACAAGGAATGCAGGCCATCCCAAAAGAATGGAGGACTCTATCCTGGAATGCAGGGACTCTGAAAAAGATCTATGGGGTCACAGTGAATAAGCAACTCAACATGAGCTCTCAACGTGATGCGGTAGCAAAAAGAGCTAATTGATGTGTGGATGTATAAATAAAGGAACAGTGAGTAGGTGATTTTGTCTCTATAAATGGCATTGGTGAGACCAACAGTGGGATGCTGTGTCCAGTTCTGGTGTCCACATTTTAGAAAAGGATGTTGAAAAATTAGAGAAGGGGCAGAAAAGAACCATAAAAATTATCTGAGAGCTGGAGAAAATGTCATATACTGAGACACTTAAAGAGCTTAATGTGTTTAGCTTATCAAAAAAAAAAAGACTGAACAATGACTTGATTGCAGTGTGTAAATACCTTCCTGGGGAGAAAATACCACGTACTAAAGGGCTCTTTAATATAGCAGAGCAATGCCTAACAAGAACCAATAGCTGGAAGTTGAAGCCAGACACATTTAAATTAGAGATATAGGCACAAATTTTTAACAGTGAGGGTGATTAACCATGAAATCACAACTGGTGTAACTGAAAGTTGAATTTGGTCCTAAATCATTTGCATAGTCCAGGCTTCCATTTAGTTGGAAATACATTTTTAAAAAACTAACCTTCCCTTTCAAATAATGTGAAAATGAAGGGGGAAATAGTATGTAAAGCCCATCATCTGTCAGAGTCGGTTTGTCCTTTCCTCAGTCTATCAGCTGTCTAGGTGTCATCAGTGGTGTGTCAAATTCTCCCAACCCCAACAGAAATATTCAAAGGAAGCAGTAATTATTCTAGGGTGCAAAAAGTATACTGCAAAATCTCTCCGTACCTCAGGGTACAATGAAAGATCAACCTTTGCAGACAGCCTCCCCATCATGAAGCACAACTGGGCACTTCTCATGGGTATGGCGGAGGAGAAGGGAAGTGGAGAAAAGGGGAAGCAGAAGAAGGAGGAATTACACACAGAGCAACTGCAATTAAATCAAACAACACAGAGCTAATAAGGAAGTATTCCAGAAGACAAGGAGCTTTTGCAATCCTTCCTCCTTTGATGATTGCCTTATCCTATCTGCAAAAAGGAGCAGAAGGATTAACTTTTTGTCTTATGTTGGACTGCGAAGGGGGCTGAGAGTCCATTGTGAAATACAGCAGAATCCTAACGGGCCAGATTCTGTTCCCCGCACTCCTGTGCATTGCTGCATGAACAGTCACACTGATTTCAGTGGGGCGACACAAAGAATGAGGTTAGATTAAATGTGAGTGAGGGTGCCAGAAGCCAGTCCTAAATTTGTATTCATTGTCCAGCTCTCACTGGGATTTGACGCAATGTAAATACCTACCTAGATCACAAGATGCTGCCTAGGCTGCACAGAGGTTTGAGGGGACCTGGGGCAAAATCTGAAATTGATCCCTCCGGGGTAGGGAGTGGCCTAGGGAGTGGAGAGCAAGCCCACCTATCTACCCTCATCCAGGAGCTGGCTGTTGGCTCTCAGCACAGTGTCATGTGACCAGGACTATATGATGAAAGGGCAGCTGGGCCAGTCCTGAGCTGCTCTGTGACCCTGAGCATCAGCCCACAATGCCACACACTTAAATTTGGCCTGGCTGCCACCCCATCCCCCCTGTCACAGCCCCCTCATGCATCACACTTCGTCAGCCCACCCACTGTAAACGGTGTTCTGCAGCCCCTGTATTGTTCTGTGCATTTGAGGGCCTCTCAAGTGGGGGATCCAGGGCAAACTGCCCCCTTTGCCCCCTCCTGGGCAGCCCTGGGCTGCTAGAGTACAGTACCTTCAGCAGCATCATATTGTTCACTAAGGGCTTTGTGAAGCAAAGGTGGTAGCACATACGTTCAAGAGTCAACCAGCTTGACAGAGCCTTAGCATGTTAAACATAGCCTGAGAGAGAGAGAAGACTGACAAGTGAAATATAATTGAGTAGGGACAAGTAATCCCTTCAACTGACAGTGAGTGTAGGAGCTGGAATGTCAAAAGAATTGGGAAGCAATTCAAACTCTCATTTGATGGGCAAAGGGCAAACTATCCATTCCTTTGTACTCTTGACCTGATTCTTGCTTCCACTACAGTTAAAGGTCACATAAGCTTTTCCACTCTAACCCCTCCTTTGATTTGCTTACACATTTCTGAAACTTCCAACTGGCTGAAATTTCCCATGCTTGCTGTCTGGCTGGAGGTGATTTTTGTGTGTGGAAAGTTTAAGCAAAAAGGGTTTTGGTTTTTTGAGTGAATGGGGAGTGTAGAAACATATTATTGTTGAGCAATTGGCGCTAGGCACTATGTAAACATATATCCCAGTCGTAGAAACTGTCTTGGGCTGTTTTCTAGGCAACTTTACAGCCCATATACCTGGAGCTAGAAAGTTGAAATTTAGCAGTGAAATACCTTCTTAAAAGCTATTTTCCCCATTCCACCATCCCCCTGATTTGCACATCTTATGCAGTAAAGGTGTGCAGGAGCTAGGGAGGGCTGCTGTCTAGTTTTTAAAAGGGTGCAGAGGGCTCCATCCATGATCACGTAATTAAAGCCTGGGCCCATTTCAGCACTGTCTCACTCCAGTTTTCATAGCATTTGAGGCCAGAAGGGACCAGTTTGATCATCTAGTTTCACTTCCTGCATGTCACAGGTTACTTTCATTCAGTAATTCCTAGACTGAGCCCAAAAATTGTGGTAGAATACAGCATATCTTTTGGAAGGACATTCATTTTTTATTTAAAGTCTCCAAGGGATGGAGAATTTACTCCACCTCTTGATAAGTCCTACCGATGCTTCATTACCCTTACTCTTAAAATTAGAGTCTTCGTTCCAGTGCGAACTTTGCTGATTTCAACTTCCAGCCATCACATTTTATTATGCCCTTGTAAACTAGATTAGAGTGCTCCATTGAAACCCATGGAGTTACACTGGTGTAAAACTGGAGTAATGCAGTGGTTAATCAGGCAAGGTAGTACAAGCAAAGGATGTGTCATTTCTTGACACCTGAGGGCTTAACTCTGCAACCCAGTGTTCCTGTGACAGTATTTTGGATGGAACCTATATTATAGCACCATGGTAGCAATGCTATAGTTAATGTTAGGATGGCACTTCCATTTTATAACATTTTAGTCTCTATTGAAGAGCTTGACATAATTGGGAATGACTGCAAATCTGCTGTTATAATTAGAGTTCGGTCTTTAGCCCTAGGCATTTGCCCTTCAGGGGGGTTGATTGGAAGCCTGGGAGGCCTTACATCTCAGCATGTCATTTCCTGGAAACCCGCTCATCCCTGCTGCTAGGTGTACACTGAATGACTCTGCGGGCTAAGAATGAAGCTGTAAGGGCTCCACAGAGTCGGAGCAAAGAAGTGATTTGCACTAAGTTGAAGTCATGGCAAAGAGAGACCAAAACAAGATTTCAACTGGAAACTGAATGGGTGTTATTCTCCCTCCCAATCTGGCATCCGTGCCTGCTATGGAATATCCTGGTGAGGCCATTCTGTTTTGAAAAGGCCTGGAGAAAGAAGAAAGAACTCTGGGTAGTTAAAGGATTTCCTAAAGGATCGAATGATAGGAACAAAAGATGAGAAGCAGAGGGAGGTGAGGAGAGCAGAAGGCATTAGAAATACACGGGATTATAATATCTTCTGGATAAACCCTTTTCCATGCACAAAGCCCACCTCTTTACTGAGACCCCTTATTTTAGCCTTCCAAGCCTCTTAAAAACATTGGGCCAGATTCTCTGGTGGTGTAAATTAACACAGCACCATTGACTACATTGGAGTTATGCTGATTAATTCCAACTATGGGCCTGGCCTTTATTAAATTATATTTACAGAGATGGGTGTAAATTTACAGAGCAATCATATCAATGCACATAAACAGAAGAAAAGCAGTGATGAAGACGTCGGAGGATTTCTACACCCGCACATTGAAATTGTACAATTCTACACGCATCAGGACTTAGCAAGTGGAAGCGTACATCTCCAACATGCTAAAGCCTGCCTGCGCAGCTGTTAGAACGTGCCCCTGCAAAGCCTTTATCCCAATGAGTTTTGTAGGTACAAATTCTACCATCACATGTGTACAGGTGTCAGACTCCTTCAAGCGTACGCGCTTGCGGCACAGGCTCATGGACGTGCGCATAAATGTTTGTACACACACGTAGTTCAGAGGCTGAAAAACTACCTGAAAAGATATGCAATTCTGTAAACCCTTACACAGTCCCACTGGAGGTAGGGAGCAGAAGGGAGGGCCAAATTAATACCACATAACACCTCACCTTTCTCCTTCCTCTTCTTGTTTTTACTTCACGTTCAGGAACAGTGACGGAGCTCTCTCCAGATACCTTTTCAATGTCCACCCCCCATAACTCTTTTCCCCCCACCTTCCACACACAGAGAGTCCGAGCTGTTGACAGATGAAGTTAGAAAGCTTTCCTACTTGGCTGCTGGGGGTGAAGAATACCAGAAGTGATAAAGGGGTGAGTGTATGTCATAATGGTAAGGCTGTAACTTGAAGAGACAAAAGCAAAAGGAGTTTAGGGGCCAGGAGGCTGCTGCTGACATCGTTAGAGCTGCCTTTGTAGCGCTTGTGTTACTGGCATTGTAGCCCAGTTCTGCCCTTTAGAGGAAAGACACGGTGAGCCCAGTTCTGGTCCCACTTACTCTGATGTATCTCAGCTGGTGTAAATCGTTGACAGTAATGAGGCTATGCTGAGTTACACCAGCTGAGGATCTAGCTCAATAGGCCCAACTCCAGCAGTGGTGCAAAGGGGCTATAAAGTCATCTCAAACAGGCAGCTGGGGCTTTATGCCGCCCTCTTCTGGCCACTCAGAATAAAGGGTGCGCGTCAAGAACAGGCCAGAGGCAGGAGGAACATGGCTGGAGTGCAGAACATTGCATTAAGCCCCCGCTGCCACAACAACCCTCAGGGGGATGCTCTCAGCGGCGTAACTCAGAGCAGCTTTGAGACATGATATTGAGGACTGAATTAGCCCCCAGCTGTCCCGGCTATTTAGCCCCACCCCACACTTTGTGAGGGTGGGATTTGAAGGAAGAAGATCCCTTCTATGCACAAGTAATGGGAGTACGGTGTTTGACTCATCAGGTTTGGTTCTTCTCTCCCTTAGTTGCTGTGCACCAGTGTAACTGCACCGGGGTCAGTGATGTTACAGCAGTTTAAGAGGGTGGAATCAGTCCCATTAAACTTCAGTAGGCGTCACTTGCATTGTATGGCAAGCGAATAGGGCCCACTGACTGGAGCAGCTTATTATTATTTATATCACGGTAGAAGCTAGAGGACCCTAGGGAGATTGGGGCTCCATTGTGCTAGGCACTGTACAAAAGGCTCTCAGGGACAGTCCCTGGCCCAAAGAACTCACAGTCTAAACAGACAAGATAGACAAAGTGTGGGGGACATAATATTATCCATTTTCCCAGCACCTACCACAATGGGGCTCTAGGTGCTATTGCAATACACAAGTTTAAATGATAAATGACAGTAAATGATTGCCTGCCTCCTGGGGATGTAGTGAGGATGAATGAGTTGATCTGTGTAAACAGCGGTATAAAAGATGCTGAGTGATATTTCACACCTACTGTATGCATATATTGTAACTATTAGGGATCTGCCAGTTCTACAGATGAACAAACAGTGAATGGACAGTGTTCAGGACTGATAATAGTAGCTTAGGGATCCTAATAGCTTTAGGGAATCATTATATGTTGACAATGCTCTCATTAAAGGATGCTCTCATTAAAGGTCCTGTAATTAGGACATGAACTTTATTAATTAAACTGCTAGGTGCATTTCATCATTTCACTGCTTTTGAGTGGGACTGTTGAACACCGTCAGCATTGGCCTGGGGGGGTACGTCCCCACTGCAATCAGAGCTGTTGTTGTGGCATGTGTAGACGTACCTGAGCTAGTTTTAATCTACATACTGTGAATGCAAACGCCAGCGAATGCAGCCTGGACAGCGACTGCTTGGTTATGTGCCCGGGCTCCCGGGCGGGTGGTCAGGACTAGCTTGTGCCACCACTTGCTGGCCACAGCTCACAGCTGTTGTTGCTAGATTTGCTCATGTATCTCAGTACATGTCTCCGTGTGCTGCAGCCACACCACCCAATGGCAGTGGAACCCTACCCTAACTCTGCTCCCACTGAAGTCAACAAAAGTTTTACCACCAACTTCAATGGGAGCAAAGTCGTTTGAAAATCTAGTCCTGAGTCTGTAACTCCTTTTGGTCTTATAGGGGGGTCACAAGGACAAAGACTCACTCATCACGCTTCTCTGGGTTCTGCTCTTGTCTGCTCTCACAAGCTAAGAATAGTCAGCTCTGGTGAATCTTTGGACAGGAGAACTCCAGGGAATGCAAAGGTGGTGTCGGAAGTGAAGTTAGTGTTGCTCGAGGGAGTCGGTACTCAATCAAAGCTTCAGCACAGCCTTTGGACACTGGGTTTAGGGAGATGTCCTCTTTCAAATACGGTGTATGACCAAGCTCTGAGGCTAATTGTGGCTTTAAAGATCTCAGGGGCTGTGTGTCCTGCCCTGATTCCAGTCGGAGTAATTACAGGTTGCCTGCCTAAATTTCCTCTGCAATTTCAACTGACCGGGTACACAATTCTTTTTTACTTCCTGCCCTAATCTATTATGTATTGTTAAAGAGTAGCTGTATTTCATCCCAGAGATGGCTGCATTTCATTAGTGAGTGACATTAATCCCATGTGCATATATAACCCTTTCTTCAAATCATTTATTCCACATTTAAAAGGTCAAACATATCACTCTTGTTATCTGTTAGGAGGGATAGCTGTGGGTTGAGTCACTGTTCGGAAGCTTGCAGTGCTGGTGTACTATAGATTAACTGCAGTGTGCCATGAATTCCAGCCCTATAACCTTTCTATAATGCAGCTTTTCCAGTGCGGTTGATACCTAAGACAAGTAATTATTATCACAGACAGGAGGGAATGATGAGAGAGAAGACCAGCCTTAAAAATTCAGGGTTGATGGGCAATAGTTTCTGAACTTCACGTGTACACTCAAAATTACAGCTGTCCTGATTTACAGCCCCTGCCACCCCACTGAGTTCACTAGGTTTAAATCAGGGTCAAATTTGGCCTCAATCTCCTCCCATGAAGGCTGGCGTGAAAACGGAGCAGCTCCTTCTTTTCTTTTTCTCTCATAATATGGAGACTTGATGAAATTAACAGCTGGTCACTGGAGAACCTCGAAAAGGAAATACTGTTTCGCACACCATGTCGTCATTGTCAGCCTTCAGACTGCACTGCTGCAGGAGATCATCGAGTCAAACACTGTAGCTAGATAGTGTTTCAAGGGCAATAAAATTATGCATGCTATGATGGGACAATGAAAGCTCATGTTTCAGAATGGAAATTGAGCTCCAGCAGGGGTCAGGAAGAAATTCCCTCCCCTAGGCATAGCATTACATAATTGGCAAGGTGATTTGGGGGCGTTGCCTATTTCTGAAATATTAAGGTATTCTTCAGCCAGAGGAGAAGAGCAGGCTTGCTGATCCAACAACCTGACATGTAATGCAAGATTTGCCATAACATGTTGCAGGAGATTGTGGGGTGAGGAGGGAGAGAAAGACTTCTTACAGCTTTTAATGGCCTGATGCAGACTTCCATCCTGCATATAATTAGCCATGTGGGGCCAGATCCTTACCTGATGTAAACTGGTGTATGAACATTTACACCAGTTAAGGAGGTGTCTTTTTATTTTTAGATACCACCAGATGCAAGAAAATGAGCAGTCTATGGCATGGGTGATCCGTACAATGAAAAGGGTGCAACTCTTGATACCACACAGCCACTTGCCAGGGTACCACACTCACTGTCCCTTAGAGAGCTTTATTAAACACTGGAACCCAAAGCAAAGTGTAAACATGTTGAATGAATATGACAGCATTGCAGTTCATTGGTAATTTGGATTGCTGTTGTTTCTGTCTGGGTGACTACCATTCCAAAGTGCATTTAAGGTTGGAGTCTGATTGTACACGGGTTTTCCACCTGTGGGACTATTGATTTAAGTGGAATTATTCTTGATTTACGTCTGTGTAACTGTGAGCAGAATCCAACCTCTCTCTTTAAAATGAGACTGGGCCTGATTTTATGATGAGTGGAAATCAGGAGTATCTTCAGTGAAAGCTATAGGCCGGATTCACAACTGCCTTAGATCTTGTATTGCACCTGTGCAAAGTGGGTGTAAAACATTACCAGTCTGATTAAGTAGCATTTTACATACACACTACAAACAAGTATAAACAATGGTGCACGTTGTAAAATTGGGGTGAGATGAGATTCAGGTCCTCTATCTTTAATAAATCATGTGGCGCCTATTTCCTAGGAGGAGTTAAGTAATACTGTGCCCAGGACAATGGGCACGTATTGATGCCTATTTTCCTTTCTCAGCAGCCGGTTGCTGCCATTCATTCCCAAAAGTTCAACCCTCTTATCTGAAATGAATTACAAATAGTAGAATTGATTTTTTTTTTTCATTGTCTACACGTAGAGAAATGCAGGCAGTAAAGCACATAAGAAGTTACCAGCTGCACTAAACTTTCGTTCTCATGTTATTTCTTTCATTGGTGGTGGCCTAAATCAGTGTTTCATCAGTTTCATCAGTGTATCATCGTCTGCCTAGTCAGATTTGGGATTTGGGCTATTTTGCTGTATTATCTCCTGCTTGTTCTAAATTTACAAAATAAACATAAAATATAGCTTTAATTGGTGTTTATTTTCCCCTCTCTTTGTATAGGAATTAGGTACAACGCTCCTGTCAGCTAAATTTCTAACTTATTACTTGCAAAAAAATGAGCTTTCAGGTGCCTAAGCAGTCTCTGGAAGCATGGTTAAAGTTGCCCTCCCACACCACAATCTGAAATGATGCCCCCTGCTGATGTTAGGTATTTGGGAGTGGGAGCAGGGGTGCCTAAGTAATTTAGCAGCACAAGTCTCATTGACTTTTAATGGAGCACATGTACCGGAATCATAGAGGAATTTTTGAAAAGCCTACCTCTTTTCTTGTGCGGATTTCTGAATTAACAAAACACAGGCTGATCTCAATGAATTCACATATCTAACAGCTAAGATTTTGATGAAAATATGAAGATTTGCTATCCTCAGCAGACTATCCACCTTCGGATATTAAGACTTAGCAAGCAGTACTATCCCCTTTGTGGCAAGGGAGCTGAGAGAGGTTAAATAGCTTTTCTAACAGCATGTAAGTGGTAGAGATGGGGAACAGAACTCATGCCTTCTCCCTCCTAGCCACTGCCATGCCCCCTGAACCATAGCCTCTGTCTAAAACAAAAAGCAGCCTATAGATCATTTCACTTACACAAACATGGTTTGAGTTGCACAATATGCAGTGCCCTCACTGCCATGCAATGCATGCCAGGGTGCATATAACTCTGTATGAAATGCAGCTTAATTTAAGACTCAAGTAGTAATGGGTAATGACTTGAGGAAGGTAGTAATAACTGCCTTTGCGAGCAGGCAGAAGCAGAAATTACTGCCTGGAGCTCCACTTTAAAGGAAAAAGCAAAGAGCAGTTAGCAAGAGGAAGAGGTGGTACCTGCCAGCAGAATTTCCCATAAAGAAGAGGTGTCGGCGTTTGACAGATTAATTGACTGTTTAAAGGAACAAGCTGCCACAAAAATACATTTTTCTTTGTATGGCTCGGAGAAGCTGGCCTTTGAACACAACCTATGAAGCAATGGTAGTACGGGAGAGTAGGCAGCAAAATACCACATGTATGGGGAAAATAAACTCAGGAGGCTTAATCTCATTTCCACTGATTTTGCCTATAGTCAATTCTCAAGAGGCGGAGGTGTCAGCTGACAAATGCTCTTATGTTCATGCTGTTAAATGCATGGTTGGTGGCCCTGTACCTAATTCAATCCTGGTGGACAGCTGAAACAGTCACCCGTCTCCCATATAGTACCAAAACTTGTTTAGAGGATATCGCTGGACCAGTTTTGTCATAGTTTGTTCTGCACTTGTATTTGGTATAGCAGGAACCTGACAAGAGCAGCAGGAAGATGGTGGGGCTGTGCTCTTTGCATCAGACCTGACGTGCATGTAGACTCCTGAGCTCGGCTGGATTAAACACAAGCACTATGTGTTCTATTTGTGTGACAGCTGCAGGATTGGGATACATTAAGGCTTAGTTCTGGGGCACTGACTGTCCCCCTCCATTTAAGCCTCTGCATGAGTTGATGAAGATCTCCTCATCAATTCCTATATTCACTGAAGGCATCATGGTGGATAGTGCTCAGTGACTTTAACATCCGCACGATTAGATTCAGGCCAAGGTTTCATGCCCGCCATGGCGGTTACATGATTATACTATGTGGTTATTGGCTCAGTTCAAAGAGCTACACACACTATTGATTAGACTTAGGAGGTCAAGCAGTTGGAACTTAGGACAATTTCCTGCACTGACCACCGTCTCCTGCATTTTCAGACTGGGGTGCAAGCTACCTTGTTGGCAGGAGGGAGCTGTTTTGAAGGTCTGCCCTCAATGGTCAATGAACCTGCAGGTTTACAGAAATCCTGAGGGAAGGCACCGTTCCTCAACAGAGCCTTCTATTAAGAGTTCATTAGGATGTCCTAGCAAATCTTTCAACAACTGCTAAAGTTTCTATGAAAGCCTTTTAAAGGCCTTGTCTACGACTAGGAGTTTGCAACTCTTTTTTTCAGCTGTGGACCTTGTAGGTTCAAGATTTGCCTACCTGAAAGACTGCCTCCTTCTCCATGTGATATTGTCAACGTGTCAGCAGAGCTGCTTGAAGTGAAACCCTCTCAGTATAAAAAAGAGGAGATGTCAGCAGGGCATTCTCCAGGAGGGGCCCTTAGCTTTGAAAACTACTCCCCACCCCCCTTTGAAATAGCCTGCATCTCTTCACCTCCAGGGCATGCTGTGAGGCCCATCCTACTTGGGGGATGGAGGGACATGATAAGGGCTGGTATTTGAGGCATAGCTGTAGGGTTCAGGGTTTTGCTTTCATGCTCGGTTAATGATTTTCTGGCTGGGGCGGAAAATTCCATGGCTGCTGATTCCATGTTTCCTTGTATGTGTTTGTATTAATTAATGGCAAATATGCCTAGAGATCAGGACTGGTGCCTTTTTATATATTTGTCATAAATCAAAATGAATGCTGATCACTCCTCACACGACACATTCTCTTCCAGTCTGTCTCCATTACATCCCTCCTGCCATATCAATTTTTAACAGGTTAGTGGGGCGAGTCTTTGTTATCATATCCAAGAGTAAGGTGCTCTGACTGCTACAGTTTATTTGATTCCAACATGCCTTTCAATTTCATACAAGGCTGCCTTTCATTATCAGGTTAGCATAGAGCAAAGCTACTAGACATATTAAGAAAAAGGCTTGAAGAGTTAGTGGCGTTGTCCTTACTCCATCTCCCTCTGGTAACATCTGTTTTCTCCAGGAGGGAAGCAAAATACTGCATGTGAAGCTCATCATAATGCCAAGATTTAGAATGATGCTCTTTTCCTATCTCTCTCTCACTCCCTTTCTCTCCGCCAGCGCCTTCATCTTGTTTCTTAGGAATTAAGAGATGTTGCACAATCCTGTTTCTTGCAATCAGATAAGATGCACTGAATTCTGCATTTTATCCCAGCTCTTTCAAACCCAGCATGTCCATGTTAAACTAGTAGTTCGTGCAATATTAAATGCTTACGTGAAGAATCCATTTGCCTTGGAAGCAGGTTACGTTTTGCCAGCACACTTGTGTTTTAAATTGTATACAGAGGAACTATATTGTCAGCCAATTAATCATTGTGAAGCTACTGTGGCTTTGCATCAAGAGTTGGGGGCTTTCAATTTCTGGGAATGGGATTTACTGCAGACTAGCACCTGAGGATACTCTGGGTCAACAATTTGGCTGAGGCATATGAAGAGCAATCCTATTAGTCTGAATTATCAACAGGGATCAAACCCATCTTCCTTCTCATACTAATGCCTTGGAAGCGAACTGATCACTGTCCAGGTCTATCACACCATGAAACTAGATTAGCAAACTGGGCCTTCCTGACCCAATCATAGAGCAGCTGAAGTAGATAGAGAAAAAGAGGGGGGGGGACATAGGTTAAATAAATATATGGTAAATTGCTCACTCAATAGAATATAACTAGAGAAGACTGAAGCTGAATACTAACTCTGTCTCCACTGTATCAATGGATGCAGTCAATATTGTGGTCTATAGAACCCCTGGATTAATAAAATCTGTAAATTTACCTTGACAGCTACAGCCTGAACCAGCCTCTCTTATTACATGGGCTACAGGCACAAGGGCATGCAAACATTAACATGTAAATTCTTTCCAGTCAGGGTATGTACCATATACACTTTCAAATATCCGGCTCTTTAATAGAATTTAGAAATGCCGTGGAAACGAAAAGAACGCTGGGTGACTGGTTATGCCGCATGTTACAGCCAGTGAGATTCCATCCCAGTCTGAAAGACCATTTGTTATTTGTGTTAAAAGAGTGCCCGGGGCCAGGAGCAGGGCTTCATTGTGCTAGGTGCTGTACACACAACATAAAATACAGGCTCTGAGCCAAAGAGTTTACAATCTAAATACTCCACTGACAATTTGATAGTTGATTGGTGGTACATGAAATGAATTTGGTGGTCTCAGCTCACTTCTCAGTAGACAGACAGCTAGAAGACAAAAAACCAAAGAAACCCCCCCACCATTGCAATTAAGAGCCATTTATACCTTAGTTGGGAGGCTCAGCAGAGACGCCAAGGACTAAATGAACCTGGAAACTGCACTATTATCCATCCACCCATTGAGTTGGTCCCTTTATGAGTCAAGTCTAGAGCAGAGATTTACTGAATAAAATTAATCAAGTATTATTTGACTAATAGGCAATATTAGCCAAATATATTATCTGATCAGCTATACAGCTAGTCAAATAAAACAAAAATCATTAATTGAATAAAATATTCAATTATTAACTGAATAGCATTAAAATCTCCCCTGACTGAGACGTATTGCTGGGACAGTGGATAGAAGGTTGATGTTAGTGGGTGCCTTGCACGGGAATCAAGTGCAAAATATGCACAAGGGCATAATAGTAGGGCCTGGAGAGCAGAATTTTGCCCTGACTGTGCTTCCCAGATACCGCTTACTGTAAGTTTGCCATAGTATTTTACTACCCACCCTGGAGATTCTCTCTATCAATGTTTTACCTGATCTAGCTATTCTTTAAAATATGTTCCCCCCCCCACTGAACTAAGCTGGATGTGCCAGTTGAAAGAGCAGGTGTCAAACGTAGTTTTGTTTTTTAAAATTATCCACCAGCATGACTGGCAGATCATGGGGCTTTCTTATTTTCAAGGCAGTTTGTTTATTTCACAACTCACCTGAGCATGAGTTTCCTTCTGTTTAGGTGCCTATACCAAGCCAATCTCCATAGCAGTAGCTAGTGGAATTTGGTTTCCTCATTCTGTTTCTTTCTTTTGATTTTTTCCTCGTGACTACTGTGAGCCAAGAGAGTAACAGCTTTTAGATTTAGTGTTGAGGGGAGGTAAAGCTACAACAAGAAAAACACACAGAACTAGCTCTCAGTCAGGACAATGGAGTATAGAGATGTGAACGGAGAGACCGTACTGACTAACCAGAACTAGCATGTTATTTATGGATTACACAGTTAGGTGACAAGGCCCAGGCTAGTAGTAAGGTACAGCTTCCTGGTCTGTATATGTATGTTGCTGTTGTGACCCAGTAACTCATTAATGCCAATGGGCAAAGGGGTCACAGGAATGTCCTGATCCTGGTATGTACATTGTGGTTCACCAAAGGATGTCAGTTGACATCTTAAATGAAAGCATTGTCACACTGGTCATTGCTATGGCCATGAAATGTATGCACAGATACTATGTAAGGAATTATATATAGTAATGACAGTATATTCGTAAAGTCTGTAGCAATGTATGAGTCCCCAGCAGAAGTGAAAAAAACAAAGCATGTTTGCTGTCAGCCAAGAGATGTTTAAGTCACCTCTGTCTCGGTCCGGATGCAAGTTAAGCATTGTGAGCTAAAACGATGGATGCCCATATGCGTACACAGTCCGAATGGTAACAAAAGAGATGTGATGTTAACAGGGAAGCAGCGCACAAGCCAGGTGTGGTTATCCTGTGTCTGAGTACAGACAATGAACTTTGAGGTTTGTAATGGACCTCACTCAGGGTTTGGTTGGGAAGCATGGCCTAGTGGTCAAGGCAGCAACCCATGACTGGTAGGGGGCTGTTGGTAGTGGAACCTGGACCCTCTCACTGCACCAGGCTCCAACTCAGGGCCTTTTGGGGTACCAGTGGTCTGGCAACCAAAGGCCTGCTTAAGGCTGCCCTCCCTGGGTCACTTCCTATCCCACTCACCCAAGTCAGCTTAGTCCAAGGCTTTCCTTAGTCCTTAGGCTTTCCTTGGACTAGGGAATTCCCAATCAAGAAAATATCAGGGGATTATCAATGTCCAGGTTCCCCATGCAGGGGAGAGGGGAATATTTCCCCCTCTGATTGTTTCTAGGGGTGGGTCTTCCCTTCCCTCAGCGAGGGCCCCTTTGGGGCAGTTGCGTCAGAGGCTTCAACCTTCCGTCTTGCTCTGCACTGCTGGAGCTTTGGGCTGCAGGTCTGCTCTCTTCCAGGTCTGCCCCCAAATGAGTGTTTCCCTGTCTTTAATTCCACCACCACCAGATGGAGCATTTGCTGCAGGTGTGGTGGGGCAGGGCTGGCTGGGTCCAAAATAATCCCTTAACCCCTTGTTGCCCAGTGTGGGGTTTGTGCACCCCATCACAGAGTACATGTAGGAGGCAAGGACCACCTCTCCCACCCCATCCTTCACTTGGAAGTAATCAAACAGCACATTTACATTCATGAAAATGGGATCCCAGCCAGCCTTGGTTGGAAACACTGCAGAAGAGGCTGGGCGGGCTAACCTCCTGTCTAAAGAAGTCTTCACTTAAGTTCAGTCTCTAGAAAGCAGGTTATGATTTTGTTTTTTATGTAACCATTTGTTTCCAACATCCTTACTCTGACCTCCCGTGTCTTTGACTTTTGTTTTCCCTGTAAATATATTTCAGGGCTGATCCTGAGTGGAATCATACCAGTTTAGATGTACCTGGTTCCTCTGGGGCCAGCAGAGCTGGCCTGTCTGTCATGCTCAGGGGCTAAGGGACTGGGGCACTTCAGGGGAACACTTCAAAAGGACTCCTACTGGCTGCGCCTGGTGTTAAGGTGCAAGGCGAAGGCAGGGCTGGCATAACCCAGAGGAGAGGGCTTGAGTGGCAAAAAGGCTGGTGGTGTTCAGGAGTTGGCATCCAGCAACCCCAAACAAGACTCCCTCCCGCAGGCGGGAGGGCATAACAAGGTAACTATCAGTGCTGGGCATCCCACGAACTGTCACAGTAATACAGATATCCTCATCATCAGTCTGTTTTATTTATCCTTTCTGCTGCGTCTTCTACATGGGTGGGATAGGATGGAGTAGGCAGGGGAGACTCCTAATCAAATATTATGCTAGAAAGAGGTCTAAACCACTAGCCCAGCTGTAATCCCCCGCCAGGAACTTTGGGAAGTTCTCCTTCTAAACTGGATCTGAACTTTGCAGTGTGGGTTTAGCCTTTATGTGGATCTGAATCAGAATCTGAAAGCTAAATACCATAGCATTCTGGGAACATTTAGATTCTAATCCAAATCTGTAGTTCAGGGCTAGAGCCCATCTCAACTGATAATTTGCATGGATATTGCACTCTTTAACCTGAAGGATACAGTTATAAAAAGTGTTTTTTCACTGTATATAAAGAGATCCCTGGTTTGCCATTGAAATGCAGTCATTTCTGGGGTGCCGCACAGCACCGGCAACACCGCACAGCAGTGTGGAAGAGGAAAAAAGGTGAGAAACATCTGCAATTGAAACACAGGGGGATATTTAGGAATAGTGTAATTACCGTAGGTGGAGTTCGGCCAGGATATCCAGGTTAACATCCCATCAAATCCAGGTTCGTTCTGTAGCATATTACTGAGTATAGAGTTTATATTGTTTACGTGTCCAATAATTTGCTGGACTCTTTTCATGCATTAAACATACAGCAGGTCAGCTGCCTCTTAACATCTGGTAGAAGACCCCCAGTGATTTACCTGCACACTGCTGGCTGCGAGACTATGTTTAACAAATCTTTTTGTTAACTCAAACGAAGCCATGAAGGTACTGGTGGATCTAGACACTTCCTTACACATTTGAAACTTTAGGGGCCAGGTTGTCAGCTGATGTAAATCAGTTTAGCGTAGCTATGTTGATTTACACCCATTTTGGATCTGGCCTTAAATGTACAAAACTTAGAAAACAGGCATTCTTTCAGTAGTATACCGTGGGTCTCCGACACCTGGGGGCCAGTACTTTCTTTTGCGCCTCCCCTGTCGTCAGCAGCAGCAGCGGCAGTGCCCCATGGGGGGGGAGGACTGCAGGCCCATTTCCCAACTCTTCCCCGTTGTAGGGGCGGCAGGAGTGAAAGAGGCAGATGCCCCCCGGCTGCCTGGAAAAGGGGGTTGGGAGACGTGACAGGCTCTGGTCCCCGCGGCTCCCTCGTTGTGCTCAGGGAGATGCTTGCTACCCCCTCAGTGGAGATGCTTGCTACCCCCTCAGGGAGATGCTTGCTACCTCCTCAGTGGGAGCCCTCGGCAGGCCTGAGCTGGGGTCGGCATGGCTGCTGGGTCCTGGCTGCCTGAAATAGCAAGGGGCAGCTTATCCAAGGAAGTCCCCACCTTTGGTTCCCCCAGGAGGGTGCCTAGGGACATGGCCCCCCTCGGCTCACTGCTGAATTCTTTTAGTCTGACTTTTATTTTTTTAAAGTACTTTAAAATAGCACAGGGTACTTTGCCTTTAAAACTCATTGCCCACTCCCTCCTGTCTTTTCTTTGGACGTGTGCACTCCAGGTCACGCTGTGCATGGCCCGCATAGGAAGAAGCCCCTACTTAATCCAATTATTTCACTTTCTGACACTTATGGCTGCAGGAGAGAGCTACAGAAATTGCAGCTGCTGCACGCAATATCAAAGAAGGGCTTAAGGTGTGAAAAAAGAGCAGGGAAAATCTTCCAGCCTGCATTCCGCTCAAGAATCCAGGCTTGGAGCAGAGTGGCTCTGTGAGAGTTCGTTGAGGAAGAATCCTCTCCAGCTCTCCCAGACTGTGCTCTGCAATTGCTGAGACTTCAGAGGACCCTTCTGTTCCTGCAGGGGTCAATGACATGGAAAGTGGCAGATCCATTGGCCTGTCCCCCCCCTCCTTTGCCTTCCTGGTGCTCCAAATCGTGTGTCATCCACCTCAGCACAACAGAATTGCATCAAGTCTGCTGCGTCTGGGGCACTACCAGACAAGAGGGGTGGTCCAGGATTCCTCCGCTACCCCCCATTATAATAACTGCACCTCCTTAAGCAGCAGATTTTCTCCCTGGGAGATTTCTGAATCCTATATGTTTACTGACAAACTAGATTTGCTCCTGCTAGCACTGCAGAGCCAGGGGAGCTACAAAAAAGCAAGATGGCGTCTATTCTGTCTTCTGCATCGTCAACAAAACTGTCAGCTTACAGCCTCTTTAGGGCTGCTGCTCCACTAATTGAAGAGTCAGACAAGACAGCTCCACTTTTCCCCCCGATTTCTCAGGTTGAATGCACAGGGCTGGCAGTTAGAAAAGTCATCTACTGGTTCAAATGCAGTCTTAGCGTAAGGAGGCAGAACTCTGGATGGGTTTCAGTGGGAGTTGTGCCTGTTTACACCAAGGCTGAATTTGGTGCTTGGATAAAGAACAAACGTGAAACAGCAAAGTGATGATTTTGCAACGTTTAACTTCACTCTAAATGACACTCTGCTGCAATGTATGGGCCAAATTCCTGATATAGGTTCCGGGGAGTTGGCTGTAGCCCTATGGATTTACACTACTGGTGAATATCATCCAGGATACAACATGTGCTCTATGTTGCAATGAGGCTAGCAGCGCTGAAAGAGGGTAATGTTTATAATCAGAACTTTCCTTTGCAAACACTGAATCATTTTGTTGTGAAAGCCGGACAGAGCATGAATGACTCACTGTTGGCTGTATATATGGTATCAGTAGGCTCTTTTTACTGGAACAGGGGGCTGATGTTTGATATCATCTCTCTGCTCCCAGAATGCTAATGAGTAACAGCACACCGTGGCCTCTATTGATCCCCAGTTTGGTTCTTTCAGCCTTTCACCTGCCTCTGCACAAAAATACATAAGTTGAAGGAAATCACATTGTTCACAAACCCAAAGATGCTGCTTTTGCGATGTTCTAAACAGCACTCTTGCTGGCAGTATTTTTCTAAGGTTGGATTTCTTTTTATTGAGCTCATGTTTTGCAGCAATAAAAGGTGAAGCCTCATTAAAAGCAGGCTAAAGTTGGGTGCCTGGAAGAGTCAAGCGGCTGATAATGATAAACAGACCTTTACGTCAATGGTTCAAGACCAGACCCAGCTGGTGTGGGCTGGAAGTCATTTACCTTCTCATGACTACTCAGTGCTCTGCGGGAATGAGTGTTGATCTCCATTCTACTCCTAGATGACAAGTGTTCACATCACTGAAACCAATGACAACATCGATCTTTAATTGGAAACCCAGCAGAAAGGCCAAAAGACAGAATGAGAGATCAGTTTAGACAATCTTCTCATGATGAGAGAAGGTCTGTGCAGGTCAGGGTTTGAGGCACAGTGTTGTGTAGACGCTTGCCCTGCTGCTGCCCATTCTGTACCAGTATCTGCTGTGATAGATAGCCGGGGATAGAGAGTGAAGTTATCACTTTTGATCTTTAAGAGCCTGATCCACAGCCAGTTGAAAGAGTCTCAGTGATTTCAATAGGCTTTAGGTAAGGGCATTAATAAGCACTGACTTCCCTTTGAAATAACTGATGGAGTTTTAAAAGAAAACAAAAAATAAAACGCTAATAGCTATTTAGAGGCACAGTTCATAAACCAATAACTTGGCTCACATATCATGTAACGCATCAGTGCCTGAATCAAAGCTGGGCTGCCTCAAACGAGTATGGGCACACACGCATACCAGGGAATGGTGCAGCTTTGTGGTTGAAGGTTAAACTATAGTGAAATGAAATCCTCATCCATATGCCCCTTTATATACCTTGAAAAACTACAGAGTTAATACCTGTCCTGATTAAGCTATTTTTCATCTAATAAAGTGACTCAGTCAAAAAAGGGCAGTCTCTGCCAACGCACCCTAAATATGAATCTCAGCTCCTAGATCAAAGCTTTCTGAAAACAACTTCCTCCCCATAAATATCTCCTATGTAATAATGTGAGGATAGGCTAACCTATAGTGAATTTAGTGCTGCTAACAGAAAGGTTAATGCTCAGTGAACAGTGTGATTTCAAGTGACCGGTGGAGGGTATGTGAACATTGAATCAAGCACAGAAATATGTACTGAAGCCCCATCGGGCTGCACAGAAGAGCACTAAATGAAAACTTTTTTAAAAAAAATTTCTGTATACCTCCTGCAAAGTCTTCTTACTGTCTGCAAGATTGCTATTGACAGTCAAGAATGCATTATACAGACATATCACAGATACCAGAAAATACTACAGAATTCAATAGATGATAACCATTTTTGAGCAAAGAGAATTTTGGGTTACAGAATTTTATAAAATGGTTCACAAAATCTATAGAAGGGATAAAATTCTGTTACATTCTATAGGCCTAGTTTTTTGCTGGTATAAGCTGGTACAGCTCTGTTGCCTTCAGTAGAGATGCACTGCACCACACCGCACCCCCTTCCCCTCCCCACACACACACATGGGAGACTGAAGGGAGATACACCTCAGAGGGAACCCCACAATCCCCTCCCTGCTATAAAAAGTTAGTCTCTGGAGAAAGCAGTTCAAAAAGAACGTTAAATCAGTTTCAGATGCTGGTTATAGGCTCCACCTTCTAAGTGGCCCAGGTTTCTCTTTATGTACTGAGTTAATAGGGAAAAGTTTGTGTTTCTTTAAGCAGTTAGTTACCACCGGTTTCCTTAATCCAGGTACCTTGTTATCATAATTAAAAATGAAAATTAGCTTTGATCACACACACTTTTATTGCATAACCTGTTTCAATGCACTACTGTCTAGCTCACTTAGTTTTCCATGATGAAAAGGATTTGGATTTCACACTGGGTGGGAAGTCCTATTTAAAGGTTTCCTGGTTTTGATCTTCTGAGAGGGAATTAATTTATGTCCCTGACAACAAAAACCACCACGCTGCATTTGAACTGTCATGACATCAGCCTCTGGCACAATGGGTTAAACCTACAGGTGGCTAATTCAGAGTTGCTCCATTCCAGTACTTGGGCCCATGAATACATATTTGAAGCCGTCTTTTGTACCCCCTGTATTGTGGGCCTGGCTAGGCTAATTAAAGCATGGGTTCCCACCTGGAATCTGCTCCCCAACGGGGATCACAAATAGACTTCAGGGGGTCATGACTGCTCTCCTTTTCCTTACGGCTGGATGGTCTGAAAGTTTCTGTTGTAGAGGTTCTCAGTCTATGTGACCCTCGGCTACCTATGAGCTATAGAAAGCAGGGAATAGCCACAGCACACTGCACTCCGGCCCCTTTCCTTCTCCTTCTCACCTCTGGCATGCCCCCTTCACTCAGGGCAGTAATGGGGTTGGCATAGAGCCATCCAACTAGCTCTGTGCTGGTGGGGGGAACCCCCTGACATAGGTGATATTCCCAGCGGGTGATGACATCCCTTTACACCACCAGAGTGGCATGAAGGGATCTTACCACCACTGAGAACTGATCTCTGATTGCTCCCAAGTCAGGACATTGCCTGATG
The DNA here is from genome assembly GCA_007922155.1 of Mesoclemmys tuberculata. Taxonomy (NCBI): domain Eukaryota; kingdom Metazoa; phylum Chordata; order Testudines; family Chelidae; genus Mesoclemmys; species Mesoclemmys tuberculata. Next base: position 11,469,011 of record ML675604.1, on the reverse strand, counting down.
CCCATTGCAGGCAGGAACCAACATCCCTGTGAAACCATTCTGCTTATTTTTCCAAGAGAGTTAATGGATCAAGGGAGATGTCCTTATAATGACCTGTGAAAATTCCTTCTAGATTACTGAGTGGGGTTTTAGATCAGACAAGATTAACAGCCCTCCCTCCCCCCACTCCTGACTTTATCCCAGAATTTGTTGGACTTCGGGAGATATAGTTTTTGCTGAGTAGGTGTCCAAACAATGGGGAGCACAGAGATATCATCAAACATCAGCCCTCTGTTCCAGTAAAAAGAGCCTACTGATACCATATATCCAGCCAACAGTGAGTCATTCATCGCTACATCCGGCTTTCACAACAAAACGATCCCATGTTTGCACAGGAAAGTTCGGATTACAAACATTACTCTTTCAGCACCGCTAGCCTTGTTGCAACATACAGCGCATCACGTTGTGTCCACCATCATGGATGGTGGATATCATGCCACAGAGACAAAGCCAGAATCCATTTCACAGAGGCAAAAAATCCAGTCTAGGATTTACTTGTCTGAAGCGTCAGAAAGGAAGAGAGGTAAGCCAGCAAACAGAAGATTTGTGTCCTATGTGATGGCTAGCTGTCTGGATTAATGCAGTATGGCTAGGTTTTGATAATAAAGAAAACGGGTCCCATCTGCTTTATTGAACTTATCCACATTGTCTGCAAGTTAATCCTGTGTGTCTCCACCAATTGATGTCACCGCAGTTTATGAGGATCCAGAGAGCAGCATAGAGTAAATGTAGCCAATAAAAGTGAAATACAAACAAAATTACATTTTAAAGAGTGTTATTTTACAGGTTTTACTTCCCTGATCCCTTCCTCTGTTTGGGATTTAGTAATCTTAGCCTGTCTTTTACGATCAGTTTCAGGCAGTAATAATTTTCCAGTTTCTCCAGCACAGATCTGCTCCCCAGTTTCTCTCAGAAAACTGGACATAGTCCTATCATTTTATTTTAAGTGCAGTAATTATAACTAAACAAAAGGTCTGGCATGTCAGCTGTATCAAAAGAAGCTCCAAATTACATTTGATGGGTACATCATACCCTATGAAGTTTCACACACACCCTGAAAAAGTATTAATACAGGGTTAGGTTTTAATGGATTAATACTTTTGAGCTTCATACATAAAGCAAATTCTTCCCAGATACCCTCTGCAAGTCCAGGGAAGTCAGTGGGGTTAAATGGGGTGCAAGTCAGAGTAGAACTTGTCTTGTCAGGCCCAACACTCTGCTACATTCCCCTTGAAATCACTGGAATTACACCAATACAGAATTTGGCTCTTTGGCCCAGATTTGTAAAGGTACTTTGGTATTGCAGCAGTCAGCATCGCACCACCCAACTGGTGACGTGCCTAAATGCTTTTTGAAAATGCAATTTAGGCTCCTAAATCAGTTAGATGGTGTGACACTGAGGGCAGCAATGCAAAAATACCTTTTAAAAATCTGGCCCGTATGTTATTTTAAGCAGTAATAGGCTATTTCCATGGTGAAAAGAGACTGTGTAGTTTCAAAGTGACCAGTATTAATCCCTCAAGCGAGATACTGCCTGGTATGCTTTAAGCGTGAGCTCATTTAAACAAGGGTAAAAACACACTGCCAATTCTGCTAAATATCCCAGTCTCCTACACAATTGCCATGCATCAGTTTTTCAAACATTGCTTCTGTAATTGCACACGCTCCTTTTGCACATGCAGGCTCAAATCGAATATGCACATTTATTTACTTGATTTGCAGATGCAAACACCTCGCTGTCCCTACCAGAGAGTGTGCATGCAGTAGGCCCAATCCAAGACAAATTTGAATGACTCCATTAACTCCAAATAGGACCAGATTTGCTTGTGCAGGTTTAGAGGACAGCTTGAAAATTTGGAAAGAGAACTTCCCAGACAACTCATCAATTTAGGGATAATTTTAAAAATGTATCCTTTGCAAAGAATAACACAGCTTTAAATCTTTATAGTGGTTTGCATGGTATGTTAGTATTTCTGCTTCAGTTCCAGACAATAACAAGAATTGCAAAAGTACTCCAATTGTTGAGGATTAGGGGAAGCTTTGGTCAAAAAATGGGGTCAGCGGTTTTTTGGGTACACCCATTCTCAACATCAGCAATCTCCAGTTTAACTTAAAGGATATAAGTGAGAAGGAGGGAAGAGCCAAGCTTCTTCTTCAACTAGTAAAATGTAACAAAAATAAATAAATAAATAAAACCAGACAAAAGTTTGCTTTGTGGTCCACTGGGGGAAAAACAAAAATATTCAGAGGGATGTCGGCATGAAAAGGTAATCTCTCCCATATGACTTGGTGACTCTGTGTTAACTTTCTTTATATGACTGCTCACATTCATTGTGTTTGTTTTCTCGTGGGATGGCAAATCGCCATCTTCATGAAGGCAGCTCACCGCAGCACCGTGACCTGTGGTTAGCATGTCAACTGAATGCCAGTTCCAAAGAAGTTGATTCCTTAACTGAATTCCAATGTGGAACATTAGGAATTTGAATCAACCCCTTCCTCTTTTCTTAAAGAGCTAAAGAGCTCATGCAGACTTGTCAGCCATTAATTAGTGTGTTGAATGGAATGCTCTCTGTTGTGTGGGTGCTGGGTTTTTCCCCTCTTCTTATAATGCCTAGCCAAGCCATAGTCTAAAAGCCCTGAGCCAGATGCTAAGCTAATGAAAAATCATTGCAGCTACACAAAAATCAGTGGAGCTATGCTGATTTACAGCAGTTGAGGCTCTTGCTTTCTATGTAATAAAATAAGGCAGCGTTCCAGCCGTTGTAATAAACTCCACCCTCACACAGGGGGTTGGTGTACCTTCTCCTTTTATGCCTGCTTTACAGAGAAAACATGACATGTCAACAACTCTCAGATTTGTAGGCAATACCACTTAAAAAAAAAAAAGAATATTGGAGACTTTGTTCCCCAAAGGAAACATTTGAAAGAGCTTCCCTGCTCCCTTCCAGCTACTTTCATCTCTGACTCACAGCATGAAAATGAAAGATACTATTGGAAGGAATTTCTCTTTCTAATTTTTCTTTCTAACAGTATTACATTAAATTGGGTTTGGATGTCCTGTGCTTGACCATTTCTTAATCTTTCCCAGTATACTTACAGAAAGAGAGAGCGCATGCGCGCGCTCACACTCACACGTTTTAAAAATACTAATTCAGTAAACTTCATCTGAAATATTAAAACAATGATTCTAGAAGCAGTGCGTGGCTCAGTAGATTGGTAAGGGCTATTGAACCTTTCCCTTATTGATTAGAGGTTTGAATCAAGCTATTATTAGTGGTGACCGGCATTTTACCATCTGACATGTCTCTCTGGTCACTGCCACAGACTATGGGATATAATAATGACTGGAAGTCAGCTTAACTCCTTGGTAGGGTGTTCAATACTAGGGAATTGACCAGGCACTGCTCTGCTTCTTCTGTCTGCCCTTCTATGGACAGAGGCCCCATACAGCTCCAGTGCAGGATACAGGAGATGTTGAATCTAGACATGATGAAAAAGTGTACTTCTCTCATACTCATCCACCTTTTTTATTTCATTAACAAAATTTTAAAAGTGACATTTATAAGATTGCAAATGAAAAACTGCAAGTGCTGAGGATTCCCCTTTTTTCCCTCCCCTTCCCCTACTCCTATTGGGAAGATGGAAAAAGGGAAGAAAAGGGGAAAGTGATGGGCAGGAAGAAGAGAGGCAGAAAGAATGAGAAAATCAGAAACATTTTAGAGTTTGGTTTTCATATATTTTTGGTCAAGAAAACCTGGAAAGTTAAAAACAAAATTTTCCTCACAGTTTGGTTTTAAAAAGGACTGGGGACATTTCTTCCCATCTAAAACAAAGATAAACAGTGTTTTTTTCAGCCAGCTCTAGTCCAGCCCTTCTGAGCAGCCTGCTCCAAAACTATGTACAGACACAGTGGTGGTTCTGATTTGCCTGGGACCTTTTACACCCAAAGGCATGCAGGAATGGGGTTAGGAGCATTTGGGACATAGACATTAGAATCGGTCTCAGGGAGCCAGTGTTAATGGATAGTAATATGCAATAGGTTCATGTTAATGTGTAGTAAACACACATTCAATCTTCTGTGCATAAACTAAATGTTTAAAATGTGCACTTGAAAATGTCTAAACAAACTTTTAGGATGTTTAGCAGTGGTATTCCCATTACATCACCTGCTATATTTTATAAAAAAATCTGTTTTCAGGCAGATCATTGTGGTAAATCTGGCCATTTATCCTAGCCTAGAAGGACATTATTGTCATCATTATGCTAAACTTCATGGCAGCAGGGGGCACACTCCTCACACACCCCTCCTCTAAAAGCAAAGGGTCCCATCATTTGCATGTCTAGAGAATCCGCTTTAGATATTAACAGTATGCAACGCACAACTGAGGAGTTCGGATTCACTGCCGCACATTCACAATTAGTCAGTTCATTACAGTAGAAAGTTTCCTTCCAAATGGTGAAGAAAAAAAAAGTCAAGTATTTGGTTTCTTCACATCATGATACCTGTGAAGAATACAAAGTATAACCTACAGTTAGATTATGCCTGTGAGGTATGCTCTAAGGAGACATGGTGATCCTCTTTGTTATTGTATAAATTGATCAGACTGATATTTGCCTCTTTCTATGTAGAGTAGTTTGCCTTATTTCCTCCAGTCTAGCTGATGTGTCTGAAGCACCATGGCGAAGTTATAGTAAAAGACAGACCAAGCAAAGAGTTTTGTTCAAAATTATTTTAAAAGGAAGTAAAAAGAGAAGCTTACATTGGTGGGGCTATGGCTAAGGTTTCTTTACTATTTCCATTACAGCCTCTGGGCTTTGAGGGGTTTATAAAAAACAGCCACTTTAATGCATGCCAGGACATTTGGCTTTCAGTGTGCCAGTTTCTCAAAGCTTTGACTACGATGAGCTTCAGATAAACATTATATTTTTTTTGGAGATTCTGAACCAAAGTGAACCTCTGAAACTTTTTAGGTTTGCCCACGGTTAGTGGCAATTCAGGACTTTCTTGATCTGATTACCTTAATCGTGGGAAACTTTTGCTGTTCTGCACAAGTTTGTGCAGCGGCTGTATTTTCCTTCCTCTGAAGAATAGGGAGCTTTTCCTTGTCTGTCCCCATACACTCCTGAGCCAAAACAACCCTGGTGTAAAGAAATGCAATTCCGCTGAGTAGTTGCATCCACGTAACCCAAATCTCAATTAGTCCTCTAGGATCATATTCTAGCCCTTCTGAAGTCAGGGGCAAAAGTCCTATTGATTTCAATGCAGCCAGGATTTCACACCTAGTGTCTAATAATCCAACAATTGACAGACTAGAGTAGGAGTAAGTGAATTGATTCAGATTAAACGAAAAGCACATCTCATTCCAAATCCTCAGCCAAAGCTTTATTCAGACCTAAAGAATTTCCCGATTAAAGCTCTTTTAACTTTCCTTGGTTGTTCCATATCATACACCTGCATTTCTAGGCACTGTCTAGAATTGGAAAGATCAAAATACCATGAGAGAAGCTCTTCCTGCAGTATTTCAGGCCTGATCTACAGCAGGAAGTATAGCAAATCCTTCAGCAGACCCAGTTTTAATACATTTTCCAGCACAACTCTGTTTACCACAATGTCTTTTCTGAATTTAGAGTTGCTTCTCCGAGTGGAACCTCCAAGCCTTTTGAGATTTGGCCATCAGTAGGTGTACTCAAACCTCAGACACAGAGTCCACCAATACCTAGGTAGGCAGAAAGCACAAAAGGATCACTGTGGACTGCCTCCTGTTGAAGTTGGACAATTTGCTGTATGGCATATCCCTACTCTGAACTGTCCATTTGTTCCTGGAGGTGTATGTTACTAGAAAACTGAGGCTTTTCATTTTCCATGTACTGCACCTCTACATGTCAAAGCAACCTCCTGCCACAGATAGTAGCCATTTTGCTGACAGCAGCTACAGCCTCATCTAAAGTAGATGCATACACTGCTCTCTCAGTGTATGCTGACTTTTTGTTCATTCTTGGTTTTTTACTTGATGTAAAAGAAAAATTGTAGGCTGAAAGCACACACTTTCTACTATGTGGATAGAAACAAGAATAGGCTGGAGAGCAACAAGTGTCAGAGTATTGCAGCTGTTGTAAATATGTCACTCTCCCTTCTATTGTCATATTTTGTAATCATGTTCTTTTAATGCCATTCACTTAATGAATGAATGTGTTAAAATACGTTGGTCTTGCTGTTTCCAAGACAACCACCACCATGGTTTATCCCTGTGCCTTTCCTCTGTCAGAAGGAGCTCTTTTCAGAATCTGAAAATGAATATTAAGAATGAAGCATGCACATTCAAAGCATACCATGTTTTAATATGTTATGCTAATAGGACAGTTGCCTTTCAGTAAGACACCTGCTGCACAGGGCACACAAGACAGGACTAGCTTGTAAGAGAGCAGAGATGTAATGTGTGTCATTTTCAATCTCTTTCAGCTAGTTAGAGCAGCTCAGCAAGCAGCACTTTGTGCCTCTAGGACGGAAAGCCACAGCTTGAAATGTGGCTGGGAACATGCATATGTTGTTCCCTCAACCTACACTTCCAGATCACTACGGGGATCCCCTGCAACACAACAGCTGGGTAAGCTTTCAAATTAGATATGCTGGCTGTTTTAGTGACTAGTCACACACTTTCAGTGCATCTTACAGAGAAGAGAAGAAGTTGGTTAGCCACAATTCTTTGCCAAAACTTCACTTGGGTCAAATTCAGTCCTAAGTGCAGTACTTTGACAGTAATGGAGATTGACTCCTTTCCCCAGGTAAAAATGTCTGGCCCAAAAGGATCAAGGCAAAAAGACATTAAAATCTTCATGGTGAGAAAAATTACACACAAAAACTCCCTTTAGAAATAATCAGAAGAAACGGAGGTGATAGTTGGCCAGTGGGATTAATTTGCCATGCTAGCTATTCAGTTGTTTATCTGAAGCTGAGAGTGTAGCTTCAGATCATCATCATGGTCGTTTTCTCTGTACTGCACATATACATTTCTAATGTGTCGATTTAGCCACAAAAGCTGCTGTTTTGTGAGGCAAAGTTGAAGCACCATGTTACATAAAAGGGGCAGACACAATGCTCTCCGAGACTTTTCTTCTGCTCTCTTATTTTGTGGTTTCTCTTGCTCTAAAAATCAAAGTCATTATGATTCTCAGTATATAATTACTCTTGGAGGATGAAAAACACAGACGTACCTGGACCTCTTGCATTTGAAGTTTGGCCTGGAAATCTCATACCAATCACGAAAACACACTCTTTTTCATTCCCAACCAGAACTCAGAAAGGCACAAACATGAAAAATAATGTTAACTGACCTTTTTCAAATCTCAGAAGCATTTCTATTAGGATGGAGTTTGGAGCATATATTTACAGTGAGGGTGGGAAGTCCAATCCTCTGGAAACACCTCATCTCACTGATCATGCAATATTTCTTTGTGAGTTGAAAGTAAACAAAATTCAGCACATTAAAAGCCTAGAGGAGCCAGGCTTTTTCTTCAAAGTATGGAAGCACTTATCACGCTCCACATCTGCACTTAACTTCTCATTAGCAGCAGCAAGGCTGCCTACAGTCCTGCATCAAGGGATAAAAAAACAAAACAAAAAACCAACAAACAAAACCAACCTTGCCTTAAAAACTGATGTAAGTGCCCCAGCAACCCAAATCTGTTTCAGACATAAGTGGAGGTACAGCTAAAGAGGAGGAATGGTTGATGTGACCTAGCGTGTGATCTCCATAGTTAGTCACATCATGGTAGCTGGAAAGTTGTATGAGAGCAAAATAAGGAGAGAATATATTCTGGGCCCATGGGATCGGTAAGAAGAGAGCTATCACAATTTGGGCATTGAGCCAGTGTTAGTGGGCCAAACAAGCTGGCATAAACCGGAGCACTTTCCATTGCTTTTAGTGGTGTTCCATCATCTTATGCTAGGGGTGAATTTGGCCTGGTATTTAGTCATGATGCTTTCTGTGAGCAATAAAGAAGAGAGACAAGACCTGGCTGTAAATCTAGAGGCAGAGTGCCACACTGCTCCAGATCAGGGGTGGCCAAACTTACCGATCCTCCAAGCCACGTACAACAATCTTTAGAAGTTCGAGAGCCAGGGAGTGCCTGCGAGGGCTTGGGACTTCAGCCCTGCAGCGTGGTGGTGGGGCTAGGGACTTCATCCCTGGGGTGGCAAGAATTCACCCTGGCAGGAGCTGCCAGCCTTGCTCCTCCTGAAGCCCTGAGCCGTGCAATAGTGACCTGTGGGGCTGAAGTCCTGAGACCCCCCCACTGGGCAGAAGTCTTTGGTTCCATCACCCTGCTGCAGGGCCCAAGATTCCACCTCCCCACACACCTCATTCTGGTAGGTGAAGAATGGATGGGAGCGCTACGTGAGCTACAGTTTGATTGCAAAAGAGCCGCATGTGGCTCGCAAGCCACAGTTTGGCCACGTTACTGTGTCTCTAACTCTCTGGCCTAGCAAAGGCTGGGAGGGTTACTGTCCTTAGGCGAAGGAGCACCTTCTGTTGCATGGAGTGGTTCACTAGAAAGTAACACAAGAGTGCTGCAGAGATCAATACTGCAGTGCTGGGCATGGTATAAGGAGATAGATGTTTCAAATCAGGCAGTAAGGATTAGTCAGCATGATTGTGGAAACCAGGGAAGAGGGAAAACGAGAGGAGAACACATTGCAATACTTCCCCTTTGTACATCTTTCATCAAGTCACAACTTCCCTTCAAAGAGAATTCTAGAAAAGTCTCAATTTCCAGTCACACAAAGAAAATGCCTTGTTCCATCAACTGAGATATTAATAAGGCCCACTTGTTCCTGTGGAAGTAAAGGAATAGCAGACAATAAACTGAACTGACAGCTCTTTAGGAACCATGAAAACCCATGACAGTTTTAGGACTTTTTTTTAAAAAAAGGAAACAAAGTATGCAATTAGTGACTCAAAGTCACAGCAGGCTAGATGGCCCAATTGCTATTAATGCAATTAGAGTCAATGTCATGATAGCACTCACACTTGTTTGAAGTCAAGGCCTCCATTATGTCAAGAAGTTCATTGCTGCTTTTTTTTACCTTTTTCTTTTGTTAACCATTAGAAAGGATAAGTGATGACAACTGAAGTCATTCCTTGATGTCACCTGTGGTGTGAAGCAGGGATGATTTTAAGTTATTTGGAACAGGAACTGGCTTCTATTGTAAGCTTACACAGTGCCTGGCACATTGGGGCCTTGATCCATGCTATTGCAATATAACAGGGGCGTAGCCAGAAATGATTTTCTGGCAGGGCCTGTGATTGATTTGGGTGGGCCTGGGCCACTTCCCGCTTCCAGTCACTTGCCTGGAAGCAGGAAGTTTGGGAAGCGATGGGCCAAGAAACTAGCTGTCCAAAGCTCCAGTTGCCAAGGTAACTGGAGCATCCAGCAGCTTAGTGATTCTCTGCTGATCACTTCCTGAACTTCCTGCTTCCAGCCACATATCTGGAAACAGGAAGTTTGGATAGCGACAAACCGAAAGCTGCCCGATGCTCCAGGGTAGCTTAAGCAGAGCATTGGCAGCAGAAGCAACAGATTGCGTGTGCCTGTTTTCAAAGGCCCACCCATAGCTCCATCACTGCAATACAAATAAAATCAACTAGCTCTCTTGTGCAAATTTTCATATAAGTGGATCTGACCAGGCAGCCCATGTTGGCAAGACAGGGGTAGGGTGGGATGGAGAGGGAGGAATATACAGTTGAGTCTATACACAGGGACTTGCCTTGATGGCATCTTGCCTAGACAGACATGTTTCCACTGTGACTCCATCGTCACAATCTCTCACCCAAGCGACTGTGTATGGTGTCTGCCAAAACCTAAAAACTCACTGATTGTCATGGTAACTGTGGGATGTTTGTATGGAAAATATTTTAAGAGTTATGAGCTTCAGAGTTTCTGGAGGTGGTTTAAGAGTTTCTGGAGATGGTGAAACTGGTCACCTGGGGCTGGTTAGTCTCAAAGCTAACTCAGCCAGGTGTGAGAACAATTGACTAAGCTTGATAAGTATATGGAGGGGATGTTATGATGGGATAG
>ML675604.1:11373959-11458498 GCA_007922155.1 Mesoclemmys tuberculata | reverse complement strand
TAGATGATCATATTGGTCCCTTCTGACCTATGAGTCTATGAGACATCTATTGACCCAGCCTGGCCAAGTATTCATAGTCTAGAGACAGTGTAAGCTTGGGCCTTTATAAAGCACAGAAGAATCCTAAGACAGACCTTGAATGGTCTATTAGGGTGAGCTGAAGTTAAAGAAAGGCCCTAGTTATGAAGAGAAAGAAGAGGACTGAAAAGGAATTGTATAAAAAAGGACAAATTAGGGCACAACTTGTGCCACACAAGATAGGATCCATTATGGAGACAACACTTTGCCATCACAAGTGCCATGAAAACTGGATCCCAGTTCTCACAACCAGACAAGCATCGAACAGACTGACCATTGGGTGAGAAATATCTAAGACAAGAAAGGAACTTAATATAGGCTTCAACTTGCATTTTATATATTTTTAAATCTGTAACCAACTGTCCAGTCCTTACACTTGCTTCCATTTGACATCCTTATCTTAAGCTTTGTCAGATAAACTTCTGTTTAGTTTTACTATAGACACAAGTAAGTGCTGTGTGCAAAGGGGACTGTTGAATTGAGGTGAAGCTAGTGAATGGGGGACAATGCTTCCAGAGGCAGCAAATGTGTGTAGTTTGAGTGCCCAGCAGTCAAGGGACTGGGTGCTTGAGTAACAAAGTAGGGTATACAGACAGTTTGGTGGGACTTGTTCCCTGCGGCCCCAGCAGAATTCTGCGGGCTAACTATCTCCATAGATTTAGCCACAAGTTCTCTGTTGTGCCCCAGGGACTCACTCAGGGAGCCCACGGGGTGGGGTGTGCAGATTGCTAGCCTGCATAGGGGAAGTGTGGGGTTTGCAGAGTCCAGCGTGGTATGCTTGTGTTGCTAATGTCCTGTAGTTTTGGTCAAGTTCCCCTCCATGGGCACAGCCAAGGCTCCTTCGTTCTATGAAGCAGGTGGTAGTGTTTTATCCTGTGCCCCTTGGGTAATCCCCAAAGGGTCACAGCAGACATTTAGAGATCACACATACATGTTATATATAAACTATGAGAAGTGTTAGGCTCCCTTGACAGATCTCTGATGCTTCACCTACAGTTAAATACTTTGGATGTACGTGTCTATATGTGCACACACAGTAGGCCACCCTTCAGAAATTCCATCCATTTGAAAGGCTCTAGTTTCTATCCATATTCCTTGTCTTTAAAATCACAAATCTCTGACACTTTTGGAACTATCAGTGTTTCCCCACTGTGTGTATACATATATTTCTTTCTTTGTATTATAAAGCCTAACAAGAAAATTTAGAAGAAAACATTGTACTAGCCCATCGAACTAGAAAGGGGATTAGTGGATTTCACAGCTGAAGTCAGGGGGCTTGGATCTGTGTTCACATTGTGCTCCCTGTCAATACCTGGCCCAAGCTGGGGAAGCTAACGATGATGAATCCTGGTCATATGCCACCTGAGGCACTTTGTGCATATGCTAAGACTACAGGTAGAGGCTAGCCCCTTTGATCCTCCAGGAATGGTAATGGAATGGGATGGAATTCACCAATCTGAGAGAAAGGCCTTTCACTCTACATGGTGATGTGCAGGACACAAAAAAATTGGGAATTTCATCCTAAATCTATCATGAACATGCAGCTTCTTCCTTCCTCTTACTGCTGCCCCTTTTGCCTTCTCTTATCTACTATATTATCTGAGTACCTTCTAAACAACCCACACATCAGCAAAGGCACTAGTGGATTTCATGTCTCCCTTTACAGGTCAGATTTGAGCTTAGCATAGGAAAGGGTTTGGAAATAAAGGGATGTTTGAATTGGAATCGTCACTTGTGACGGAAAGGCTTTCAGCATTTCCTAAATATGGCTTTGCAACATTACCTAAAGACAGGTAGACTCTGGCTTCGCCTGATCTCCTCTGGAATGTAGTTCCATAGCCAGATCCGCTCAGAGATGCTTTGTACCCAGCACTCACGTGCCTCATCCTAAGCTTTGAGATCCACATTGCGCCAGAGGAGTGCCGCTGTCTCAGTGGCTCACAAAGCAAAAGTTGATCTTTGATGGAGCTGGGGCTTGTTGCTTTGAAAATGAGGAACACGCCATTAAACAAGCATTGGATAGCAAGTGAGAACCAGTAGAGGCCTGATATGCTCATGGTGTCCTGAGCTATGGAGATGGGACAGCCGCATTCTGTATCAGCTGTAGCCTGCATGTCATTTTCACAGTCTGCTTCAGATACAATAAGCTACAGTGATCTGGCCTCAAGATGGCTAATGCATGGATCACTGCAGAGGGACAGAGTTTCCTTGCAAGCTGGAAGTGAAAGGCAGCATTTTTGGAAATGGAGGCTCTGTCTCCCTGCTCTGGTTTTTCTAACCATGCCAACGACTTTCTCCTAGTCCCTTCGTTTTTCCCCACCAGACAGCCCAGTCCACTTCAGCCCACCATCGACAGACTCATCCTCACTCTGATTCCCTCCCATCAACTTCTGACTGACTGATTGCTCATGTTCTCTCAGCCCACGCTTCAGGATCGCTGCAGTCCAAGGAGGGAAGCTATTGAAGTCCACTTTAGGATCACTGAAGTCCATGCTATTGTCCAAGGGGAGGTGACTTATGCAGATGTAACTGTTGACCACATGGATTTGCTATAGTAAATAGTTCTGGGGCTCTAAAATCCCACCTATCCTGCTGAGACAATCCCATTGACCAACACTGAGATTTTGAGATTGTTATGAGACACTCGCTTACAGCCAGAAGGTGGAATTTATAGGCTTCAGGATTGTACGAACTTCCACATACAGTCTTTAATTCAGTGTGGAGTTGGACTAAACCACAACAAGCCATGTGTGCATGTGCAAATGCAGAGTCCCATGGAAATGAATATTCTAAAAGACATTGAGCGGCACTAAATGCTAAATGAATAAAATGGCACTTCAGTTATGGTTTTGCAGTTCATTAAGAGAGCTATTTGCATATGACAGGCGTGTTCAGCCACCCCTGCTAAGTGGCACTATTAGGCATCTGAAAGCACTACTCAGTTCAGTTCAGGGGAGAAGGAAAAAAAAAAACACTTGCCAAGTGGATTCTTCCATTAGCTCTCCACGTTCACTGATCTTTGGAGTGATACCCAGTTGGAGAGGCACTGTAGTCTAATCAGTGCTGAATACATGGAACTAGGAATCAAATCTAATCCTGGATCTGTCACTGACTCACTTTGTGGCCTTGCCATAGGTACACAATTCAATAGCCAAGTGTCAAGCCAAGTGTCTCCAATCAAATTATGAACACTGGACATACTTAGCTACTCCATAAACACAAATTGTTTCAAAAGCCTGTGAAATTGCTAAATGACAACAATGTCTAACATCATTCACGAAAACCAAGAGATTAAAAAGCAAGGAAGGGAACAGTTAATTAATCTTCCACTGCCCACTGAAACATGAACTTGTGATATGTACTTGAAAATGAAATCTGCTTATTTTTTTTTTATGGAATGTTAACTGAGTTTTGAAACAAGCCTTTTTATTTAGGGGTGCTCCCATTTCAAGAAAATATTTATGCGCATGCAGGCAGCTTTGCAGATAACTAGAAATAGTTACCGTACTTTGGTTTGTTTGTAAACAAATGGAGTGGAGGGACCAAGGCAGAGATCCTCAAGGATTAAGTGCCTAAATACCTATGAGAATCTGTGCCAAAGTGGTGGGTTTGAGCAGCCCTGTCCAAGCTAATAATGGCTGGAAACCAACATCCATGTTGCCACAGCAGCATGCAGATTGTTGTAGTAAAGGCTGCTCTCATTTGTGCTGGCTAACAATGTCCCCAGGAAGCAGGGTAGGTGTGTTCATGGGCTCATCCTCTCTTCTGAACTAGCTAGTGGTCTGGAACAGACACTGGAGGAAGTACACACTGCACTCTATGACAGGATTTACTTACTGGCTGTCACTCCTATACACACTCCTCCAGTACCACCAGCAGCTTTCCACTTGCCTCTGGTCTCTGCAGGCAGAATGCTTCTGGGGAAGTGACCTGTCGCATCCCATTCCTTTCAGCTGCAGCAGTGGCTTTCCACTCCACAATACTGATCACAGTAAATTAGGACTTGGTGTTAGTTTGTGGTCTTATTTTATACTTTTGATTGTAAGCTTTGTGAAATAAAGATTCTCTTTTACATATGTACAGTGCCTAGCATGACAGGTTCCTGGGCTATATCAGGGTGCATAGGTACTCCCACAAAACAAACCCACCACCACCGTGCAGATTATAATTTTTGTAGAGCACCTTTCCTCATGAGGTTCCAAAAGTGCTAAGAAGTTATATAGATGGAAAGTGTTTTAATTAAAAAACATTACATAATAAAATACACATTTTGCCATCAAATATGATGGCATTCAAGAATTCTAGTAACCTAGGGTCAGATCCATAAATTATTGAAGTCAATGGCAAACTTTTCCATGAGCTTGACATTTGTCCAAGAGCTTGTCTAGCACATACAATATTTGATTCCATAAATTCTCTGCATATTCTGAAATAAAGCCTTTTAAATTTGTTTGTGGCATGAACCACACCTTAGAGCAGCGGTTTTCCAAACTGGAGTATGGGTAATCCTGTAATGGTAGATAATGCACTTTATTTAGTAAGACTGGCAATCTCATCATACGTATATTATGAGCAATCTCAGATGGGGATATGTGGTAGACAATATTATTTGCAGCCTAAAAAGTTGGAAAACCACTGCCTTAGAGGTTTGCCTTCCATTCTCAGTCACAGATCACCTTTCCATTTGTGGTCACTGTCATCTCTGTAGCAACTACTGCATTTTAGAAATTAGAGTAAATATAAGGAAAATATTTGCTGTACCTTTAGCTGTTGTTGAAATGTAACAGCTGGAAATAAAAAGGAACACTAGGTGACCAGTCAGCTCACTGTGGTCACCAGCCAGCATCCCACAGATCAGTTTGGGAACTGCCAAACTAGGAGACATACTTGTTGCAGTCCTTCAGTTAACCTGATTAGTGAAGGGCTTTCAGTTTCTATGGGTTTGTTATATCTTTGTAACTTCATGGATTTTCTTCATATCAGTAACCGTACTTTACCACAGGCTTCCAGCAAAAAGACTAGAGCTTGATCTCAGTTATTACCAGTGTAGATGCAGAATAGCTCCATCAATAAAAGGGTCTTTCACTGGTTAATCCCTTCCTATGTTACTGTAACTCATGTGGAATTCTAGGTACATTAAAAAAGCGCTGAGTGTTGCATCACATAGTACAGTACCTGGTATGTTGTTAAAAAGAAGCTGCTAATAAAAGTCTGACATATTGGCAGTAGAGGGTAGTTTTGTTTTTAAATATTGCAAAGCACAGAAACCAGCTGTGTAATGAAATCCCGAGGCTACCCATTTGAAATTCTAATGCTTTTTATCCTCTAACATCCACAGCAGTTACCCCCAGCTGTGCTACCTTAAAAGCCTGCAATTTAAATTTTACCATAGGAAGTCAATTTATATATAGAGCCAGGAGGCCAAAAGTGTGTTTAAGATTGCAGGCTAAATGGTGACAGAGAAGGGAAAAGGAGAAGGGAATTGGAGATATGGCACTTCTTGAGAACTGATTTAAAAGTATGGGCAGAGGACAAGTGAGAAAAGTAATTCCTTTGCCGTTTTAAAAGACCACTCATCCTCTCATGGAGGTGAAAAGGAACACATCCATTGACTCCACTGGAAGCAAGATTGGGTCCTAAATATTTACTGCTTGACTCATGGTTGTAACTAATGTCCTAATGTATATGTCATTCGTATATTAATAGTGACATAAATGGAAGGTAGGCACTTTAACATTTCAAGTATTCTGTAAGGTAATAGGTACTCATAAGTGATGCTGACAAGCATGGTGCATATCTGTAATTTTTAGATGGTAGTCAGGAAAACTGGCATTATAAAAAAGGAAAATGTTAGTTTCCAGAAGGTTAACAGTGCAAATTCTGGTGTGTACTTTAAACCAGTTAAAGGCTGTAACAGTGGATGAGGTGTCTGATTCAGGAGATTTTTCTTTCCATAAAGATGGCAAGATTTCATTATTAACGCTAATTTGTTTTTTCCTCTAGATATGAGGCAGGTGATTAAGACAGTCACTTTACTGGTTTTAAAAAAAGATGTAGCTGATCAGAACATTTGACATGAACAAAGAGCCAAGTTAGAAAAAGAAAGGCAATTGTCTGAAGGTGTGAAATCAGAGAGTCAAGTTACAGAGGGTTTATCCATTTCAATGGCCTTAAACAAGACAATAGTAACTGAATTGCACCCCTCCTCCAGCACCATTCATAACCTTCTCAGGAGAGCCAAGTGAGCTATTTAAATGGCCAAGTTAGACAGGATACAACTGAGTTTAACCCCTTTGTAACTTGGCTCTTTTTGTAGATATCACACCTTACAAGTGACGCTTTAGCACAGATGTGAAATGGTTCAGATGAGATCTTTTTAGGCTGCCAGCCTGTTTGTGGGTTTCGGATGGGTCGTGACACTTGCATTTTTATTTCCAAACACGGATGTAGCCCAAACAAGACATGCAGGTGCAGAGGGCCTGCTAGGAGGATATTATTCCTGTGGAAAGGTGAAACCTGGGGTTCTCAAACTGGGGGTCAGGACCCCTCGGGAGTCCTGCAGTTATTATGGGGGGTGTCATGACCTGTCAGCATCAGTGCATGCTGGGGCCCTGACTTCAGCCTGAGTCCTTCAAAGCTGGGTGGCTGAGAGCAGTGGCTTCTGGCTGGGTGCCCAGCTCTGAAGGCACTGCCAGCAACAGCACAAAAGTAAGGGTGGCATGGCATGGGGGGAGGCTGCCACTTTCGGCGGGGAAGGGGTCATCACAGCCTGAAATATTTTTAAAGGGGGCCCCAGCACAAAACATTTTGAACCACTTCAGAGAAAGTGATGTAAAGCTTCTGAAGGGTTTAAACAAGACGTGTTCAACTATTGTTGCCAACTCATGATTTTGTCATGAGTCTTATAACTGTTTTCCTTAAAGCGCCACCTCTGGGAGTCAAGTGGATGTGTGAGGATTTCAGCCTTCATTCTTAATGAAAAAAGTGCATTTCTAGCCATCATGGCCATGTAGAAAACTTCAAAATGTGACCCCAGTGCACACTAAAGGCTCAAAAAGCAGAAGGCAAACAAACACCAAACCTATCATTTTTTACATTAAAAACATGATTTTAAAGCCAATATCATGATTTTTGATGGGCCATACTCATGATTTTTCAACATTTGGGGTTGGCAATACTGGGGTTACTCTTCACTTTTAGCATGACTGCCCTTCTGGGTCCTAAATGGAATTGGAAACAGAAGGTCAAAGTGCTACAAGAAAATACAGAGCTCAAGCCTCAGAATCAAGATTCAGGTTTCAAACACTATGCACTTTGGGGTGCTCATATGAGCTCTTTAAGGAAGCTGGATTTTGCAGCATTTGTGTCTGTTTGGAAATGGGAGTGCTGGAAATTAAAGCTAGTGTAGAAGCTATTCTCCCCCCCCCTCACAAAAAAAAAAAAGCTTTTATGAAAAAGATAGTAATTGGGGAGGATGTCAGAAAGTCAAACACTGAAATGTTTGGTTTCCAGCAACTGAAAAATGTAATTGCCACTTGCCAAAACCTACAAACAAATATTTTGTGGGTTGTCATTAAATTAAAAAGCTACACTGACAAATAGAAGTGTTTCACTTATTTTTTTCTGCTCAAAAGTGTTTCAGTGGAAAATCTGTAGATTTTCTGTAGATCTGTAGATTGCTGTAGATTACTACTGAAAATCTCAAAATGCCCTAACTTCGAGAGATTTTTTCCAGTCCAAGTTTGCATCTTCTAAAAGGTTTGCATTCAGACTTTTGGATACTTTACCAAACCTGAATTCAGTTGTCATTAAGAATGCTTGCAAGAACTCACCCTCAAACAGCAAGCAGTGAATTGGCCTTCCATCCATTCAAATCTGAATGCTGATTTCAAACATTGTTGCCTCTTTTACACGGGCCAGCTACTTCAAGTTCGGGGCCCTGTGGGTGTTCCAAGCGGGAGCAGAAATTGGTGACAGTCAGGTATCTTTGTAAATAAAAAAACTGCAAAGACTGTATAGACGCCTGTGTCTCTAAAGGCAGGAGGAATCAGATATCAGGAAACAGCTTCTTTGGATCACAGCCACCAAGAACATTTTTTGCCTGCTTCTCTGACCCAAAAGCCTCTTACCTGGTTTCTTGCAGGTTCTGCCTCTGCCACTGCATTCAGGTACTCCTTTGGGCTCTCTCTTTCATTGGTCCTCAGTTTCTAAATGGGTTCTGCCCACCTCCAAAACAGAAAGCCTCCTGGTGGATTCCCACTTTTCTTAGGTGGCATTTACATCTACACTTATGCTAACTGAAGGGTAAATTCACACTATCATCCTCAGTCCCATGAAGTTCACCCGACTCATAATATCATTCCAGTGGTTATCTGAATAACGGTGGCTATTTTTATAGCTGCCTATGGCAGCACAGAGAAAATACCACATTGCTACCCAGTCTCACCTGGACTAGGCCTAGTGATGGGATTCTATCTTTGTGGGGTGCCACAAGTGGCTATAAAAATAACCTCACATTGTAGCTGCTATTCTGCCAGAGGTTGCAGGAAAGCACTTGACCTAGCAATCCACAAGATAGTTAAGAGAAGAAACTGGGGCAGTCTTCAAATATGGGAGTAGCTAGGCTGCTCTGATGGAGTCTGTTGGGTCATCATACAGAGCAAAATTGGCTCCCTCCAACATGAAAACAATTACTTTGCTTACTCTCTCTCCTATCTCAGAGGTCTCGTTAGAGACAAGCCATGGGAGGAAGCCAAGAAAAGTTAAGAGCAGTGAAAAAAAAAAAAATCACTAATCCATGGTTGTCACTGTCAAGCTACAGTCTAGGCTCATTTTCTGCTGGGTGCACAGTCTAAATTCAAATGCACTAATATTAACAAACTCCAATAACAGCAAAGAATCAGTTCTCAAATACAAGCTCCTTGGGAATATGGCACTTGATTTCACTTTGGATGGTCTCCAGGTGAGTTCCTCCCATTGACCCTTCGAACCCAATCCTGTGGATAGCGGAGCACCTGCAGCATCAACTAATGTCAACAGGAGCTAGCTGCAAGTGCTCATCATCAGCTCTGAATGGGTTCCCATGACAATTTACTAAGGATGAAACCAGTGCATTGGTTTGAAAACTCATGCACGTATGCCTCTGGGGCAGACGTGTGTAGCCACAGGAATCCATCTCTACAAAGGATACTAGGTCATTTGCCTACAAGTGCATGATTTCAATAGGAAACATCCCTATTTGACGATGCTCCTAATGGCAGCAGATTTACAACCTTGCTTGCAGCTAAACCCGTGAACAGTGACATCATGCAAGAAGCATTTAAAAGTACAGTTTGCAAGCAAACCATGGTATTAAGTTCCTTGCTTGAAAGGCACGGTGGAAATAAGTGGAGAAGCCTGAAGGGTTGAGTCTATAACTGACATGCATTCCTTGGGGATAAATGAGAACCTCTGGCCTGCCCTTCCTCAGTCTGGTGTCATGGTGCTCAATATTTAAAACCCCAAGGCAGGGAGTTAAACTCTAGTAATAGCACGGTCATCTTGGAGGGAGTTTGTGTGTGAGGTCATTGCCTCTCAGCGTGAGCAACCTAGTTTACATGTTAACTGCAGACGGTGATAGAAACCGGTAGTTAGAAAACAGAACAAGGTGCATGGATTTTAGGGGAACTGCAGACAGCAAAATATTCATGCTAACTCTACAGTTTAAGATATACAGCCCCCCCCACCACCATCTTTAGCATTAGGGTCAGGCTTGCTGTTCTGGTTATACGTTCAAGTTGGCTCTCTAGCAGTCAGTCTAAAACCCTTTAGTCACTTTGCTCTCTAGGACCTCCCTTGACAGTTTCCAGCCTACCTCCTTGCCTCCCCCACACCCCCCCACACACACTTGTGCTTATTGGTCATATCTTTATTAGAGTATGTGCAACTGTTTGTGTTATTCACTAGGGTACAGCTCATAATCCTGCCCTATAAGTTGAGCACAGCAGTGATGGGCCCCAGGGCTGAACTACATGATAGATCTTTACCCACAGAATCAAAGATGGGGAGAGGGAGTGGGTGGGAGCTGGAATTCAAACTATGGAGAGGGAAGGGAGCTAGTTGCATGAGAAAGTTCACAGGGAAGGTCTCCTAACAACCCTCTTACAGCACATTCAGGTACCACCAAGCTGATGTGCAGAATTGCTGACTCTAACAAGTAACAAGGTCACCACCTGCAGAGCACCCACTCATTGCCAGGGCGGCTCTACAACACTCCTACCTCACTTTTCTCCCTTCTCAGGGCACCTCAAAACTCCAACCTGGCTTAGCTGCAGCAGCGACTGGGCCCTCTAACTAAGTCCTTAACAAAAGGCCACCCTTCCTGGGGAAAGAGAGGTTCCCTTGTGTAAGCACAAAACAAAATACGAAGTCTTTGCCCCAGTCGCAAGCTAAGCCCAACCCCTCCTTCCCAGGAGGCCTGTCTTCTCTAAGGGCTTGTCTCCATTTAAATCACTGCACCAGTGCAGCTGTGCCACTGGAACAGTTAGCAAAAACACAACTTATGCCAACAGGAGAGCTTCACCAGTTAGTTTAGTTCTATTGACATATACTGTTCAGAGAAGGAAGCAGGGCCTGTTTCACCAATACCGTTTAAACCAGTCCACACAAAGTGTTACAGGCACAACACTCACCTCTGGACTGACACCTCCTCCTGGTCACCCTGGGATTAGCTCAGGAAGGACACCCTCCCATCCAGGGTTTGCACCCCATCACTCTGTCTCCACTTCCACCAGCAGGCTCTCCAGGAACCACCACATCCACTTCATGACTCTGCCCTCCAGCCATGTCACCTTCTGTGTTTCTCCTTCAGGGGGGAGGAAGAGGAAAGGGTCAGTACCTCACAGTCCATTCATCCAGCCACTTCCCTCAGTGGTGAATGGGGGGGGGGAGGATGGAAACACAGGCATACCCACTACTTCAGGTCCCAAACCAGTTGGCAGCCACATGCTGCAGCCTCCCCAACTGTTCAACACATTTCTCTGGGCCACTTCCCCAAAGCCCCAACAACTTCTTTACCCTTACTTCAGGGCTTCTGCTACTCAGCCCCACCAGCGAGGTAGGACCTCACTCTCGCTGTCCTGGTCCTTCCCAGCAAATGTTCAGTCCATGTTGCTGGCACCTCTTTTACCTGCTAGGAACCCCACCCTTATCTCTAGAACCCCATACTTCCTTTTATATGAGCCCTGCTGAGCCCAGATTGGTTGCTCCCTGCCACCCTTCTCTGATTGGCTGTGGCCCACACAGCTGCTCGGAGGACTTATCTCCACTGCTCCCTCCTGGAGTTAACTCCTTCCATGCTGGTCTGGGCCAGCCACCCCATCACACAAGCGCAAAGCTAAATGACTTTGGGAAATGGTGTCATTAATGCAGTTCAGCCGCACGTTCAGCGAAGCTATTTTCAAAAGCAGTTTAAAACGTCCATGCCACGATTCTGCAAACAAAATCAGAGGGGCTAATCTATGCTAGTCACAGCTAATGGTACACAGGGCTTGATCCAATGCCCACTCACATCAGTGGTGGTCTTTACATTAATGTCAATGGGCTGATACAGTGGTGATGGGTGCTATACAAAACCCTAAGATAGCTAGATAGGGATAAGCAAACATTGTAGAATTGGAGGTGTTGTGAACCTTGCAAACTACTTTTGGTGTTCATAAGACCAGTGGGAGTTCAAGTTGAACTTTTAATAGAAAAAAGTTTAAGTGGGTCCGAGTTTAGACAAGATGACTTCCCTTATCCCCTATCAGAACCACATTTGAAATGTTTCCTTCCCCTCATAGGGGTGAATGTATGACTCTTCTAGCATACTTGTGCGACGCTGTCTGGATTAGGAGGACTATTTATGATATCTAACATTAATATTTCCAAATTTACAGTAATTCTTATGCGATAGGCCATGTCAGGTACTGTTAGCAAGGTTATAATTTGCTAAGTAATATTGTTTATGTGTATGTGGGTCATATCTGTAATATAGGTTATAAAAACGTAAGGCATGTCTGTATTTCAGCTTGTGCTGTGTTTCTGGGCGACACCCCAGACAGGATGGCTGCAGCACTAGCCTGCTTAATGGCCTGTTAGGGAAACTCACAGGTACAAGGGGCCCAGAGAGAGAAGCCAGGGCTACACCTGCCAGAACATGTAAGAGCATGTCCTATGGACAGGGGATTCTTTCTGACACTGAGGCTTTTCCATGCCATGTCACATGTGCTGAGAGCTTAGGTTTGAAACAAGCCACATGGCAATCCACTGTAAAAGGCACCACACCACGTCCACATCGTCTTCAGCTAGTAATCAGTCTTCATTCCTGCTTCCTACCTCTGGACCAACTAATCTCAACTGAAGCTGTGAAACAAAGGACTGAGGCCCATTCAGGTACTGGATGTACACAAGTGGGACTATACAAGCCTGTAATTTCCACAGTTCTACTGAAAACTTGAGATACATGGACTTTCAAATCATTTGTATGTATCTGATTGCTTTGACCATTTAACAACTCCTCATTTGTTTCTTTCCTTTTACTAATAAACCTTTAGTTTTAGTTACTAAAGAATTGGCTGGCAGCGTGGTATTTTGGGTAAGATCCAAACTCGTATTGATCTGGCAATGTGGTTGACCCTTTGAGGTCAGGAGAACTTTTTGGTAAAGAGCATAGCGTTTTAAATAACTTCTCTCTTTACTAGACCTAGTTGCCAGAGAACGAAATACAGTGAAAGGAGGCTGTGTGCTTTTTGTTTCAGCTTCTTGATAACGAGTGCGGGGAATCAGATGCCTTGTTTGTGGCTGTTTGGGAAGTCTGACCTCAGTGTTACCCACCAGTGCTGGGAGAATCCACTGTCCTTTTGCAACCTGCCCTGATCTTGGTCTACCCTAAACACAGAAAGGTCACAACTTTTAACAAACAGGGCTTGAAAACTGTGCATGCAAACCATTCTGCTTGCTTTTCAACCATGTCCAGTTATGCACACTGCAAGCCCTGGATGTGTGGTGAGATAAAGGAGGGGAGAGGCTCTGAGATGGAAAGGATCTACAAGGGAAGAGGGCGCGGTTCAGCAGCAGGAGGGGCTAGCAACGGAACATGTTAGAGAATGGAAGACTCTGGTATCTGAATTATGTCACCTTTAACAAAACTCTTTACTGATGTGTATATCCTGTCCAGGCGCACCTATGCCTGCATGCGAATGCCTTGCTTGCTGACAGACTGGCTGTGCCTCCCTCTTGCAGAATTCCAGAGATGTTACGTGTCCTAGGAAAGGAAGAACTATTTGTGCCACAGGCATAAATAAATCCAGAAAGCATTTGCAATAACGACGGATTGCTTAAGGCCCAATCCTGATCCCGCTGAAGTCAATGACAAAATTCCCATTGGTTTCAGTGAGAGATGGATCAGGATCTAATAACAGCGCAAGGGAGAAGACAAAAAAAAAAAAAAAACCAGAAATGGGAGGAAGAATGAATTGACAGAAAATACTCTTGGTTTTCAAGAGACTCTGAGGAGTTGTTCTGGGCAGCTCTATGTGTTTGTCAAACTTTCAGCAACAGAAGAGCAGGATGTTCTTGTGAGTCTGACCTTTGATGTACATTCAGCACCTAGATCCTGTGGTGTTGCACACATTAGAACTGCACAGATAGATTAGACAGACAGATTTGTGCTTGATTATAAAAGGAACAGGGTGAGGTTTCATGCTGTTTAATAATATTTACTTGTTATTTAAACATACATTACTGTGTTTTTCTTTCAGGTGCCAATTCATGTCTGTTCTTAGACTGGGTGAATTCACATACCATCATCATTATTGGTAGCAGGGTAGCCTAGAGACACTGTGCCCCCAAAAGGAACTTAAAAAAAATTAAAGGTTGTGTGAGTGAACATGTGAGTGCTGCTGACTTTAGCAGCTGTCTCTGTCTGAGGAAACTCTGTTAATGCTGGAATGGTGTGTCAGTTGGTCCTTGATGGAAGTCCAAGGGTCTCTGCCTCACAAAGACAAAACACAAGTAGAGGATTAAGTTGTCACACAATATTTTTATTTTTATATAAACAATGACATTTTAAAACCACATGTTATCCTGTTTATGTGCGTAACTGGTTACATAATACGTACAAAGGCTCAAAACTAGTCTCTAAAAATCCCAAATTCTCCAGATATGATTCCTTAACTACTAAGCCTCTGGAGGCTACAACAGTCTTGTGCTCATTTTTGGCTACAATGCTAGTTGTGCCAAGCCATGCATTAAACAAGTCAGCCATCAAAAAAAATTTACAACTTTTGCATTAACAAGTGACTTGAAAGGTTTTGTTGTTGGGTGAAATCCTGTGCCATAGTGATCAATGGGAGTTTTGCCATTGACTTCATTGAAGGTAAGACTTTAACAGGTATGTATTTGAACCTATTCAAATCTTTCAGTAAAGAAACCTGGCTGAAAACATCACAAGAAAAGGTTTTCTTTCTAGATTTCCAAGGTTGCCTGGTTCCAGCAGATTGGAAAGACTGCATGAATTGTTCCTGTATGATAATTTCAATGATGTAGTTCTGCTTCTGGTAGCAGCTGAAATCAAGACCTGGAACAACATGCGTAGAGAAAAAGCCTGGACGTGAATTAGAAACACAAAACTTTGGAAGGCATAGGAGTTGAGTTCAGCTGAGTTTGCCCTTCTCACCAACATTCAAAAGAAGCCAGTGGGTGTTTTGGATGCAGCTGGAGTGCAGACTCACTCTCAGGCCCAGTCTACACTTACCTTCCAGTTTTGGCAGCAGTCGATGGGAGATACAAAAGTGGCGTAAATCACTTGCGTATCTCCTGTCAACTTCACTGCATCTGCTCCGTGCGCCATCCACACTGCGCTACGCTGAAGGGAACAGCGTTCCCTTTGACGCAGC
The DNA here is from genome assembly GCA_007922155.1 of Mesoclemmys tuberculata. Lineage (NCBI taxonomy): Eukaryota > Metazoa > Chordata > Testudines > Chelidae > Mesoclemmys > Mesoclemmys tuberculata. The sequence goes on along the minus strand of ML675604.1, from coordinate 11,443,505 downwards.
ACAACGCCACTTACCGGAGTCGTTTTCCTACGTCGATTGCTGGATGGACTGAGCAGGTCTAGACAGACCGCTCAGTCCATCCAGAGACATCGAACTGACGGCGGTGAATTTGCCACCGTCAGTGTAGACCCAGCCTTAGGTGTTGTAATGGGAATGATTTCCAAACCCTAACTATACAGTGGTGACAACTGATCAGTCACTCTAATTAAAATGCTTTTTCCAAACCACATCTTAGAAAACCTGTGTCTGTTTTGCTTTCCCTCTGACGGAATGGTGTGAATAGTCTTTGACTGGAAGCCACTATGCTCTGGTACTGCCCAGTATGAATGCCAAACAGATGCGGGTAGTTTAGAGCTGAGCGAGTTTAGCATCAATTTATATGCATGCCTCCAAAAAGACACACAGTGCCAAACAAAGCCATTTTCAAATGGGCCTGTTGATTCTGATGGTCTCGGGTTTTCGATCCCACGCTCACGGGTCACTTTTGCAAATTGAGGCCATGGTATTAACATGACAGAGCAGTTCCATGTCCTGAGGAAATCAGGGATACATACACACACCCACATTACAATAATTTCACACTTTTGTAGTGCTACCCAGCCTAGGATCACAAAACGCTTTACAAACAATAATCAGTTGATCCCCACAAGTCTCTGACGAAGGCAAGAATTATTTTCACATATCACAGACAGGTATACTAAAGCCAAAGGCTGAAACTGAACCACCGAAGTCAACGGGAATATTGCCACTGACTGCAATTGGAACAGAACCAGGCCCTAAGTGATTTTGCCCAAGATCGTATAGCAAGTAAATGGCAGAACTGGGAAACAGAACTCAGACACCTGGCTCTGTGCTCTAAACACTAGCGCACTCTTCCTGAGTGCATGTAGTGGAGGGGGAAGCAGCCATGTCAGAAATAACTCAAGTAAGCAGTTCCAGTGCCACTTAGCTACAGCTAGATCAATACTAAGAACAATGTGGCTCAGAGCCTCCAAGAGGTCAGACTGCCTCAGAGAGGTCAGAGCTTTACAATGAAAGCACAAGGGCGTGAATATGCCCGGGCGCACACTGAGACAGCTTGGCACAAACCAGAAAACCTGGCCAGGCCCTGAGCCACTTTGTCTGCACTAGGTGGGGGGAGCGGGAGAAAATGCTATTTCAAACAGCAGGACCTGTGGTCTTTCTGAAAATAGGGATTTTACAAGGAGCAGGTTTGCTGCTGTGGATTATAACAGCTGGGGCCCAGACAGCAGAGACTTGGAACGCTTTGTTTTCATTGGCACTGATCTGTGTATAATCAATATCGTTGTTTAGACAAAGAGGAAAAAACCCCTGTTTAACAAAGAGCATTGATTGCTCAAATCAGCGTCATTCTTTTAAAAACAGAACAGTCATCAAAATGAGCAAAGCAGGCTAAAGCCACAGTCTTGTTCACATGCAAACGTCTTTCATTCAAGAAAAGTAACGGATAATCATCATTTGCATTTACAGCCATTGGATGATCTCAAAGCACTTTAAAAACACTATTGAATGAATCTCTCAGCACCTCCATGACTGCGAGAAGCATTATCTTCACCACTTGTCATGTGGGCAACTGGAGCAGAAGTGGCAAGTGACTTGCTCCAGTTACCCAGTGACTCAGTGGGAATGCTTGAGATAGAACCCAGGTGTTCTGGCTCCCATTCACCGGGCAGAATGCTTTCGAGACCTTTATTTCTCCAAGCATTCCCTGAGAAATCTGATGCTCATGGGAAAATAGGACTGTCTGAGATAGGCCTATGATGCAGGTTCAGAAATTCAGGTTTGGGGGACCCCAGACTTGGGGTTTAGTGTTGGGGTCCACTTCTCTCTATTCTGCAAGTCTCCAACACCGCCTCACCTCTCTCATGGACTCCAAATACTTCCTTATCTTTCCCAATCAAGTCATGGGGTCTGTCAGGTCCCAAAGTTGACAAGCTGTTGAGTGATATCTATCAGACAGACTATAACATTACTTTATGAGAGGGCCTGAAGATCTGTAACATATTCCTGGTTAAAACACGCAAGAAAGCTCTCATTTTTCAGGGAGCTTGAATTAGTTTCTGTTCTGATTAATATCATAGCCTAACCTCTCCAAAAAGACCAGCAGCCTTTTCCTGGGGAGATAGTACTTAGCTTGTACATAGAGAAGCAGAAAACTAAACTAACAGGGCTCTTTCCAAGGCTATAGTCAGCTGCTTGACCCCAGGGCAAAAGAAGCTTACTTGCATGTACAGCATGCAGAACAAAGACATAATTAAACAGTAATGGACTCGCCAGCAGTCCCAGATTTGACAGTGCTGGTGTGTGCATTCTGCCAAGTTCCTGAAAAAGGCTTGGGACATTGTGCTGTTGCAGGGTAGCATGACGACGCAATATCAAGACATCAAGCTGCAAACATGGTGTCCTGGTGTGATGGCTTTGTCCTGGAAAATAACGTTTGACTCTGGCAAGCTAATGACTAATTCACTTTCCCTGGTTTTACATCGGTGTAACTATTAACGTTCGGGGAAACATTCCTGGATTTACAGGAGTGTAAGTAAGAGCAGAGTCAGGCCCTAAATTCTGGACCTAACAGAGGAGGCATTTATTTTCTGTCGTTAGCCATTCCCATTCCTTTCAAGAGGAACTATAGAACTGTTAGGAAACTCAGGCAGTAATTGCTGCCTATTATATTTTTTCCTACCGGCAGCTATCAACTGTATGGAATAGATGGTATTATTCTGTGTTGGGGGATTTGCTCTTGGCAGTTTCGGTTTGTACCTTGCTGATATAGTGCATTTTGCTTTAGTTCTCTCTTCTCCTCCCACAGATGACATCATCTGGTGTCATGAAGGGTCTTTTCTGTCTTACTGGGCTAGGCTGAATATTGGTTGGTTTTGGTCCCTGAGGGAAACAGATGTTTGCTCGGAGCCATTCCCATCCCCAGAATTAGGATGGGCAAATCCCTTAGACTTTCTGTATTTTTTCTCTGAATCTAAATGAGATTTGAGGGATGTAAGGACCAGGTGGGCTATGCTGATTATTTGAATCCTTGTTGTTTGAATGTATGATGAGTAATTTATTTTTTCCTTTTCTTTCATGCTCACACAACATTTTACATTGATTTCCCCTCCACACGTTTATCTGCCAGACAGAGCGATAAAAAGGGCTCTGTGAGTCTCAGGGGCTTTTGTGGGAGCTTGATATGGCTGGACTGTGAACTGAGTGAGAGGCAGCGTGTGTATCTAATCCTACAATACAAAAACATGCGTCGTAGTGGATTATGTTGAATTTGCTTAAAATATAATTGCTTATTGTTCGCCTGTGTAATGATGCACACGGGGTTTAGTGCAATTTGAAAATATTAATAAACATGATAACATTTAAATAATACATCAGACAAAACCCTCCCATAGCTTAAAGGAACACTATCAAGATAAATTCTCATTGGGCAGGAAAATAAAAAAAGATTTTCCCTTATCTGCGTTACTTACTATCTGTGTTATAACCTAAAAGGTTATTCACACTGAAAGACTTCCCGGGGGCCCTGATGCACCAGCTTGACGCTGACGTAGTGGAGTCACATCAGTATCAGTTCAGCCAAACGTAAAAATAGACATTAAATCAGGGGTAGCACTGATGAGTCAGCCTTTTCACAATTTGAACTGGTGGTTTATGTTCTCCAGGTCAGTCGAGGTGGGCAGTGGAATTGGAGCCGTCAGTTTCACTTTCTGACGATAGTCATTTTCACTTTCTGGTTCCCATGCACTTCTGTATAATTTAGCAGCATTTGGGAATTCGACACAGCAGTGGGATCTTAAAAAAGAAAAGTTTTAATGAATGCTTAATTAACGAATGCAACACATCTGCTCTCCATCGGGGTTTTGTAATTCCCTCGCCCCCTCCCTGATAATTTGCAAAATCTAATGATTGGGCCTAAATTAAAAAAACAGCCCTTCAATCGCTTAGCAGCTGGCCCTGAGAATACTGCATTATTGACCCTGTGGCACTCCATCCGCTGTAAACTGGAGGTAGATCAGTTAAACATTCATCCCAACTCCTCTTAGATTCAGAATTCTTGAGCACTAGTCAGTGGGAGCTGGTGAACTGGAACTTGTTTCACAGTTTTGCAAGGAAAATACAAACTGGTTGAACCTGGATGTTAGCTGTAGGGAAATCTCATTATGGTGACGATGCTGTGACGCTAGAATTTGGGAAGTTATGGCAGCAGCTATTTCACTTCTTGAGGAAGCATTTGTTTTTAAAGGAATATCAACTTTGACACCAAAGGGCTGATAAGGGAGCCTATGCATACGAGCCACAGCCATTGAAGACACTGGGAGCTGTCTGTATGATGTAGCTGCATAACTGAGCACCATCCGTGCAACAAAAATAACTCTAGCATACAGTCAATACAGGCTCTTTTAAGCTACAAGTGCAATCGATCTTCTGCTGCCAACATTTTAACAAGGGGCTCCCTCAAAAATATTCCACCTCAGTCAATGATACCTGTGACATTCTGTGTAAAACATTCCAGGCGCTCCATCTTCGTACACTGTCCCCAAGTCCATTGTGTCTTCCACTGCTGGCTCTGTGCCTCTTGACCGACAAGCACACCTCTCACATGACCACCTGGAGGCTCCTCTAGGTAGCTCCAGCAGTAGTGGCAGGTGGATGTCCTGTGTTACCACCGTGGCCACATTTCCTTGTGAGTCGCAGGAGCAGTCAGCAGCAATGGTAATGGAGAGATTATGTATACCTAGTGTATTCCCTGGCACTCCCTTACTGGAACTGTTAGGGTTTGCAGGAGGGAAGTTCCCTTTGTAGCATCTGTGTGCCAACTGCTTCCCAGCAGCTGCTTGCGTCAGCTCACTCCCAAGCTCAGAGACAGCTGCGCGTTTTAACAAGCGAAGCCGGCCTTCGCATTCTGGGCCTGTGAAACATTTTTGTGCCACCCACGACCCCATTGTTACTTGAGGAAACAATGCAAAGACTTTGAAGACAGCTGGAATAAAAGGGGAGAAGCTGGAGGGCAATGTGTATGTGTGTGAGAGAGAGCGCGAAAAACTTTCCATGAGATATCTGAAAATGTAAGCCTCTCTGGAGAACTTCCAATCCTCATTTGCTTTTCCATTTCACAGATTCCCCCACCCACCCCATGCCTTTCTTCTGCAACAGCACTAACTACAGAAGTCCAAGTTCAACTAACCAAAATTTGGTTGGAGCTTAGCACGCCCAGGAGCACTTTCTGCATATCAACCTAGTCTGCCTTTGATTGGTTCCTTTGTCTCCATTCACTTCTCCTCCACAACCTGGCCAGCCTATTTAGACATGGGGCATGTTTGTTGTAATGATCTCCCATTGTGAAGTGAGATGGGCATACTGGTTCAGATATAAAAATAAGAACAGACTGAAGCCTTTGGTCAAAAATCAAACCCAAATCCAAATCAGCTGGAATTTTAAAAAAGTTCAAGTGACATTTCTTTTCATTGCTTTTCATTTTTGTAGGCATCTATTTTTCCTGGTTGTGGCTGAGACTGGAAGCAGAAATGATGAAATATGATCCTCCCCCCACCCCCACCCCCCAAAAAAACAGTCCTCTTGACATTTCCTTCTGCAGGACAAGAATCAGGAAGCTCGTTACACACAGTGGTGGTGGGTTCAGTCTAAAAACCTAAGTAGAATAGATAACCGGAAATCTCCAGAGAATGCTTCTTCTAAAGTATAGTGAATCCATTTTTCCATAAACTAGAGGACTGGATCATTTGAATAATATCTCATCTTGTAGGTTTTTACCCCAAACAAATCTCAGAATCTTTTTAGGGCTCATTCAAAAGTGACCCTTTATTAAAGATGGTTCTAAGGGAAATCTCCATGCTATGCAGTCTGCTTAGTTCAAACAGGCGACTTCCCTGACACATGCAGTGATATTGATCAACTCCACATCCCACCTTTTTGCAGCTTTGCAATATTACACAGAGCTTCACTGAAAAAAGTGATTCATTAGTGGATGCTATTGATTATAGGTTGTGATTAATTTCTTCTGCCCTTCAGGTGCACCTCTATAATGAATTCATTCAATTTAAAAACATTACACCCAGTAGGCCAAACTGACTGAAAGAAAGTGACACTTGACCCTCCAGTCCCACTATTTGTTGCAGGCAAGAGATTGTCTGCCTCATACGTATAGAAATTATAATATATAACACGTCTACAGTGCCTTCTATGAGGGCACATTAGAAACATGAACGTATTTAGACTCCCAAACCTCTAGAGAGAGAGGGAAATATTATTGTCCCCTGTATGCTTGCCAGGGAATAGTGAGAAAGAGGAGTATTTACTATTATGATTTGATGCTCTGCGTGCACTAAAAATCATGCTTCTGTTTCTTGTTTCTTGTGCTTCTGCAGATGTGGCCTTCAGGGGAACTCCCTACATGCTGGTGAATTTTAGTGGGCCAGGAGCAGAGGATAAAAGTGATGGAGGAGCAAACAGAGATGCTAAAGTCCCTAATCGCTCTGCAAGCAGAACACGGGTGCTCACTCCTCCTCCCCGCACCATGCAGCACATACAGAACCACTTGCCACGCATTCCACAAATTCCTCCCAAACATTCCCCGTATCTTCCTGGCCCCACTGCAGTACCCCATTCACTCCACCACTTCGGACAGCTTCCAAAACAATACCTGGAGTTATACACAGCGATGAGAGCCTCCATTGGAAGGGCGCCCTTTGGTGTAATTTCCCTGTCAACCAAGCACCTTTTGTGTGGTGTTTATTTCTATTTAAGAAAAAATTATCTCTGAAAGATAATTGGTCTTTATTTCTCTCCTAGACATGGTGGTTGCTGCTGGTATTAATACACTGTCAAAACTGGCACATTTGCACACTACAAATCACAGTCAATGTGCAATCATCAAACTTGACCTGTAAGGTGGCAAGTTAACAAAGCATTGCAGAATGTTTTATAGAAAGACACATTACTGGTTCTCAGTGTCAAAATGGTTCCTCATAGCCTTTCTGATTCGAATAGCTCCCCATTGTGCCCCTCTAATAGCCCTGCTATCTGGCTGCTCAAAGTAAGCCACCAGGCCATCGGCCTCTGCGCTCCACCTCTGGGGAAACTTTTCACCCTTAGCCTCACAAATATTGTGCAGTGCACAATAGGCTTCTATGACCATGGGAACATTTTCCTCATTTAGATCTAACCTGCCATAAAGGCAGTGCCACTGACCTTTTAAACTGACAAATGCATATTCAACAGTCATTCCGCACCTATTCAGCCTATCGTTGAAGCGCTCCTTGCTGCTGTCCAGGTTTCCCATGTAAGGCTTCATGAGCCATGGGAATAAGGGGTGTGCTGAGTCTCCCAGGATCACTATGGGCATGTCCGCATCCCCCGTTAGAATCTTCTGGTCGGGAAAGAAAGTCCCTCCTTGCAGCTCGCTGTCAGGCCAGTGTTCCTGAAGATGTGTGCGTCATGCACTTTCCCTGGCCACCCCATGTTAATATCAGTGAAACAACTCTAGTGAGCCACAAGCACCTGCAATACCATAGAGAAGTACCCATTTCTATTGGTGTGCTCCGTGGCAAGATGGTCCAGGGCCAAAATTGGAATAAGTCATCTATCACCCCACTGCAGTTAAGGAAGGTGGATTTGTGCATCTTAAAGTTCTGCAGTCACTGCTTGTCAATCCATACTCGTACATGCATCATGATGCAATCCCACCATTCAGTGCTTGTTTCCTGAGCCCAGTACTGACAGTCCACTGTGGCAAGCTGTTCCGTGAATGCCAAAAGTAATCTGGTCTTGTTTCTTTCCATGGCACGCAGCAGGGCAGGCACCATGTTCAGATTTGGAACTCATAAGCTACTGCATGATCAACTGAGTTGTGTTCATAATACTGACGACAATAGTAGAGTGCAGTGCAGGATCCATCCTTTCAGGCAGAGAGGACGGGCACACAGTAAACAGCGGCCATTGAAAAATGGCAGGAAACACAGTGAGAAGCTCTGGAACTACGGGACAGAAAAAACTGCATCAGGGGAGGTTGAGCCCACACTCATGATGCATGGCAAACCACTCCGCCTTCCCACAACTCCTTGCTGCACAAATTGTAGAGTTGAATAGTAGGATAGCTGTCCACAGTGCATTTCTCTTACTGTTGATGCTAGAGCACCAAGTGTGGATGCACACCGCTGACAGAAGGAGTCTTGCGTGAACATGCACAAGTGATGTAATTATAGTGTTTTTTGGTTGCCGGTGTGACGTGCATCGTCAAAACTCTGTAGTGCAGACAATTCCCTGGCCACAAGCCCATGTAGACTGTTTGTCTTTCAGCACCTGGGCACTTAATCTTCAGTTTCAAAGTAAAACAGAACATACTACAGATTTACGGCAGGAGCAGACTTCCACACACACAGCTTTCTCTCCTCTCTAGGCTCACCCTCTTACGGGCCCCATCACTGCCTGTTCTTCCCAAACATATATCCTCCCAATTACTGAGCCAATTGCTTCATTGGCCCAGCAATTGCCACCCACCTGTCAGTAACCCCCAATAAAAATGGGTTAATTGACTTCAATTAAGCCTGCAGTCTTCCCAGTGCTGCAGCAACCTCAGCAACCAGGATGCTACAGCTTACCACCGTCACGGGGTGCCACAAATTTATTTATATGTGTTAATATTAATGTAATCTTTCCTCATGTTTAAATTTACATAGTTTAATGCTTACTTTTATGTCCCATTTTCAGTAACTTTACACACACATTATTCTCTATATTGCTTAAATTCTAAGTGCTGTTTAAATGGAGTCCTCATGCATATATAGTTTCTCTCACCCTGATTTCCTTAAACCTTCTATGTAGACTATAAAGTGTAAGATACGCTGCACTCATTTCACTACAAATAAGTTAAGTGAAATAATAAATACCTCTCCCCACTTCTTAGACATGCCAGCAAAGTGGGAATGAAGTATGGTCTAATACAGCGTTTCTCAATGACTAGTCCATGGACCAGCACCGATCCCTGAGATCTTTCTGACCCAGTTTAGGAAAGCAGCAAGCCAGTTCCTGGTATTGAAAAGGTTGAGAAACACTGGTCAGGTGGATAGGATTGGCAGTCAGGAGGTTATTCGGAGATTTGCCATTGACCTGCTGAGAGACATGGGCAGGTCACTGGCCTCAGCTTTCCTATCTGCTAATTGGGGATAATGGTACTTTCTTTCCGCTATAAAGTGTTTTGAGATCTACCCGAGAGAAGGGCTTGCATGGGTCTGATGCAAAACCCACTGAAGGCAATGGGAGGCTTTCCAATGACTTCCGTAGGCTTTGGATCAGTCTCTGTGACAGTCAAATGCTGATGATTATTATTCAGTGTGATGGCAGAAGCCTCCTGTCTGGTTCTGTGTGTGGATCCCCTCACACACAACCCAGTGCTATGACATGTCATCTAAGGGGACCCAGCACAATGGGATACATCTGCTTTGAACCATTCAGTTAGTTGAAAAGTCGAGTTCAAGACACTGAGATGATTTATAAACAGGACTCTGGAGTAGTTGGGTTTGGGTTTTTTTTTAAACTCACTCCCAAGGCACTGGTGCTTAACATTTACTATTTCCATTTTTTCCGAAAGGTAATGAGTGGAATAAGTGAAGAGGAAAGCTGAAACAGGAAGGGTCTGGATCCAATCTGTTATTCGCTGCGCGTGGAAAGATCAACTTTGGTTCAGAACTTTCCAGCTGGTAAAACTTTCACTCTGTACATTCAACGTGAAACCAAATGTGTTTCTTGAAATGGATCCTCGGCGGACTTTCAAAGATGCCGACGGGTCAGATGTATCCAATTAGCAAGTGCCTGTGACAGCACGCGAGGGCCCCAAGGGGAGTGAAGGGGAATCTTCCAAAGCACATCTCACGTGCACTGGGTTGAGCTGCAATATGTTTGCTCCTTGGGGTGGAGCACAGTGAGCTCCGGGCAGAGCTTGTTGTCAGAAACACATGGGAAGAAAATTCTGCAAATAGCACTCTGTGCATGGAGCACAGATATAAGAGTCGTGCAGTGGAATGGTTTATTGTACATTGGTCAGTGCAGCCAGATGAGTAAGAGCCAAATTCTGCTCTTGGATATTCACATGTGGCGCCCACTGCTGATAATGTGAGCCCCACCTGTGTATCCAAAAGCACAATTTTGCCTAAAATGGTTAAGTGGAGCAGAGTAAAGAGCCAGGGGTTATTTTTAAATTCTCTAAATGACTTATGTGAATTGCTTGTGTTTTACAAGACCTAAAACTTTTGGCATATGAGGCCAGATCCTGTAAGCCAGCGGCTCTCAGCCTTTTCCAGACGACTGGACCCCTTTCAGGAGTCTGATTTGTCTGGCATGCCCCCCACGTTTCACCTCACTTAAAAAGTACTTGCTTACAAAATCAGACATAAAAATCCAAAAGTGTCACAGCCCACTGTTACTGAAAAACGGCTTCCTTTCTCATTGTTACCATATAATTATAAAATCTATCAATTGGAATATCAATATTGTACTTACATTTCAGCGGATAGTGTATAGCACGGTATAAAGAAGTCATTGTCTGTATGAAATTTTAGTTTGTACTGACTTCACTAGTGTTTTTTATGTAGCCTGTTGTAAGTCTAGGCAAATATCTAGATGAGTTGATGTACCTCTTGGAAGACCTGTTCGCACCCCTAGGGGTACATGTACCCCTCGTTGAGAACCACTTCTCAGGCAAAAGTCTCATTGACGTCAGTGGCAATTTTGACTGAATAAGGCATACAGGATGAGCCTTCAGGGCCCCTTCTTCACTCCCAGTGTAGTCAATGGGAGTCTTTTCATTGACTCTAACAGAGTCTAATTGGATCTTTAAAGAGCACTCTCTTTTTGCACACAGATACCTTTCTCTTCCTCCATTTTCCAAGCATCCCCTATCCAAACCAAGCTCCTGGCTGGTGCTGTCCTAAAGAAGCATGATTGCTAGGTACGTGCAAACAAATTCAGATAAAATGGGAATTTACAAGAAATTTAAAATAGGAACTTTAACTTGAAACTTAAATTGAATCCAGACCTATTTTGAATTTCAAAAGTTCAAATTTCTCTGTGTTGGCTGGAGCTGGAAATGCTGAAGTGACAAAAGAAAGTTTGTACTCTTGAGATTTCTGGACCGTCTGGAAGTGGCAAACACTGAACATCTTGTGAACAAGTGCATTCATGTGAGATTTCTAGCTCCACTTTGCACAGCCAAGACCTCCACATAGTTTGGTTCCACAGTGAAGGCTGTTTTTCTAACTCTTTGGTGAATTACCCGTCACTAATTAGAGATAGGCCGAAGCTACTTTGTTCAGATCTGTACTTCCCTAAAAGTAGGAATTGGGATCCAGGTTCAGCTAGGAAAATGGTTGTGAAGTTTGGATTCAGAAAGTAGCCCAAAAATATTGGGGTCTAGCTATAACTTATTGCAACAATAGGATGCTGATCCAAACTTCCTCCAAGACAAGGGGAGTATAGAACAGAGGATTTGGAGGTCAGCGTATCTCTATTGCTTACAGCCTCCACTTTGAGATTGTCCACCAAATAGAGAAACAAGCTGAAAACTTTTCAGAAACACAGTACGAGGCTATGTCTACACTAGCACTTTTGTTGGTATAACCTATGTCACTCAGGAGTCTGAAAAGAAGCCCTCCCCTCGACAGAAGCACAGGTGTGGACAGTGTGATGTCAGTGCTAGATGCTCTTCTGCCGACATAGCTACCACCGCCCATTGCGGGTGGTTTAATGATGTCAATGGGACAGCTCTCTCCCATCGGCATAGAATGGCTACACAGGAGATCTTACAGAGGCATTGGTACAGCTGTATCTCTGTAAGCTCTCTAGTGCAGACATGGCCTAACACTGTTGTTTTATAGTTACATGGAACCTTTCAGCCTTAGAGTTCTCAGAACATTTCACAAACACTATGCATACACCGCCACTGAAATGCAGCCTCTCTGAGGTAAAGGCCAGCACAGGATACTGTGCAAGAGCAGGAGATCTTGTGGTAAAAGACGTTGAGAAAAACCCTTATTGTTATGGGATCTGTTAACAGCCATTCAGAAAATATGCACAACTTCAGTTTGTAAGGCTTCTGCTGAAAGAAATGTGAATAAAGATGGTCTTGTGATAATGGTCTAGGGCTGGAATTTAGGACATTTGGGTTCCCACCTCCGACACAGGCTTTGAATGTGACCTTGAGCAAATTACTGTATCTTTCTGCCTCTGCTCCTGATCTGTAAAATGGGAATATAGTAACACTTCCCTACCTACCTCACAAAGCTGCTGTGATGATAGATCCATTAATGTAAAGCCAACCTATGCTAGAGGCTTATCCCATATGTGCCTACTGTGGAGTGTGTACAACTTCCTCAGTCCACTGCCAGAAATAGGATACAGGACTACATGGACCTTGGACCTGATCCAGTCTGGGAATTCCTATGGTCCTATGCATATGATACATTCAGATACCAAGGAGACGGGGTGACATAAATAGAAGATTATAAAGAGGAGACATGAGAAGGGCTTCTGTAATAATACTATAGACAGTACCTCATAAAGCTATGTGTTGACTGTCTTATGAACAAAGCAGGGCAGATCACAGAGGCTACTAATTTGCTTCAGTTCACCTGTTAAATATAAATAGATCTTCCAAGGTTAGTTCTTTATGTAATCATTTTACCTCACAGCTGTCTGACAGCAAAACCTGGAACAAAGCATCAAAAGTACAGGAGTCTTTCAGGAAAGGCTGAACAAGACTTTACATTTGAGATGGGCTTTAGGTTAGAAAAATAATAAAACCCAAACATCTTAATAGATAGATCAGCTCTAACTACAATAATCCGGCCAGACAACAGCAGGATGAGTAGAGACCTGGGGAATGTTTGATGTTAAAATCAAGGTCGTGCCCTGAAAATCAGAGACAGACCTTGGGAGAGGTATGTGAACCATTAAAAATGAAAGGAAACCAGAGACAAGCTGCTCTGAAAGCTGCCAAAGACGCCGCTCGCTCTGTTTGTGCATGCTGGAGCCCCCGCTTCGCTCTGAGTTTGGCAAAGCGGCGAATGCCACGGCGTGGTACTGTCAGAGGAAAGGAAACCCGGAATATAAACAAGTTAAGGAAGTTCCTACAAAATTCCCTTCTGCTCATTAATCTACAGGAAGAGAGAGGAGTTTCAATGCTTTAAGGGCTGGGGAACGGCTCCAGATGCTGAATCCAAGTGACTGAACACCTCCCTTTACCTACAGAGCACATACAGAATGGGCAGCAGTGTACTAGCTTCCCCAGTGCCTCCAACCCTGAGCAGAAACAGCGATCTGGAGGTGAGAGGGCATGTCGGTTCCCCGACCCATTCAGACTTTTGCCTCTCTGCTGGGACTGCTGGACAATGGAGTCAGACATAGCGGTCTAGTCAATCTCCAGAATAGGACTCAGACCAAACTCATTCCACATAGGATATCGGACAGTTTATCTGTCCCTTTGAGACCTTTCACAAGCTTGCCCTCCCTGTTCACCCCTTTTGGGGGCCTGATTCTGTGATCCTCAAGTCAATAGTTTTACCATTGACTTTACTGGGAGGGGGAGCAGGGCCTTCTATCTTAAGTCATCCCTGTTGCACTCTGCCATCCATGCCAACCTCATTGCTCTTAATATCTTTGTGCTTTCTTCCTCCCTTCCATGCTCATGGAATATCCTCCCTGAATTTATCTATAAAACCAATAATCTGCCCTCCCTCCAACCCCTACTCAAGACTCACTTCTACTTTGATGGATATGGGTAATCCCCAGATGGTAATGATTAAGTACCTAGCCAGTAGGGTCTCCTAATATTCATCTTATGTGATAGTTTCTCATTTATAATTTCACACTGAACTTTACATATAGGCACACATTTGCATTTTGCTCTATTCTTCCAGATGGATTTTACCACTTGCCCAGTCCTTGAAATGCCTTGTTTCATTTCTTTCTCTCAGGACCCATTTAAAATCTTGGATTTGCCATGAATGGTGTTTGGGATAGAAAGCTTTTAACCTGATCTCTACCATGGTTCAAGTCAACATTTTCTTTTGTGTCAATATTTTATGCTTATTTCTTTCCTGGTGAAACAATCCAAAATCCTCGCTGGAAACATTAGTTTAAATGATTTAAAGCCTTCCAAGTCTGTCCTAAAGCTTCAGAGATCTCACACGCACTGTGATCTAAGACATAATGAGCTCCTGGGGCATGTTTATTTTGGCTTTGACCCATCTGACATGGTGTTATACCAGCTGGCAAAAGCATGTCAAGTGACCACAACTGACACAAACCACAGATCTGCAAGTACAATATTAACCAACAGCTTTTGAACATGGGCATTCTGCCTACAGAGAAAGCCAAAAACAGCTCCTTTATTTGTAAAAGTTTACCAACAAATTATGCCTCAGGTTGTCGCAGTGCTTAGAACAGTTAGGGTCACTGGAAATTGCATAAACGATGCAGCTATCTTCGTTGAAGATGCTCACTGTAGGGTTTGCTGAACTGATTTACTTTTCTTCGTTTTATATTTCAGCCTGGGTCGATATAACTGAGGGGAATGAACGTGAGGGGAGCTCATGCTTCAGAATCCTCTGACCAACATAGTTTTATTAGACAGTAGTAATGGGCCATCACACACTGGATGCTATGCTGGGATCTTGTGTGGTGACATTGCTTCACCATGGGAAGACCTTGTGTCACGTGACATGATGATGAGCTCCCCTCACATCCTAAGATAATATATGACACAATGTCACTTTACTGAAGGAAGCGTTTACTGCATTGTCTTTTATTTGTCAGCAGTAAAGGTCCCTGAATCTCTGTAGCTTCAGTAGCTTTTGTGCCTTTTGTCTGGCCCTATTCGCCGAGAAAAGATGTTCTTTGGTACAAGAGATTGTCATTTCTATATCTTTGTACAGAGCCTAGCACAACCGGGCCCAGACCTGGTGTAGGTTGCTAGGCCCTATCACAATATGAATGTTAAACAACAATAACAATATCTTCTATTGTTGTATGCAGTCATGTTGTAGCTGTGTTGGTCCTAGGATTTTAGAGTCAAGGTGGGTGAGGTAAGATCTTTTGCTGGACCAACTTCTGTTGGTGAGAGAGACAAGCTTTCAAGCTTACACAGAGCTCAGTTATTGCGTAGCTCCTAGAGTGACAGATAGGTTCACGATTGTATAAATTGAAAGCAAATATTAAGTGTGACAAGTCAATATAATCACTGATATGTCATGGAGAAGTAATGCAGAAACAAGGCATCAAGACAAGATGATTTCATTCTGCCGGCCAAACTCAAATAGGTGCCAGACTAGGCTAATTAGAATGAAATTAAACAATGCTCACCTATGCAGGTTTTCTGTGGAACACTTTGCACGTGGATCTGTTCACACTGCTTTATCAATCTGACCTATCAGTATCTACCTACTTGCCTGTTTAGGCATTTATCCATTCTCCGCACTGTGGTATTTGAACACTTTCATGTCCTGTAGAGATTGAGTCGACATTTAATAAATGGCCTTCCATCCAACATTATATCTTCCCCTCTGGTTCATGTACTTCATTGTCAGTGAAATATCTGAAACATGAGTTTCAAAGGGTAGATTGGAATCTGGTGCTAATTTATCATCGTCTTCCATTCCGGAAGAAAGAGATAGTTCCAGTAAAGTCTGGTCCAGGGGGTTAAATTCCTCTTTGCTTATTAAGACTAGGATTACAGTACCAAAAAATGTCTTACACGAGGGTGGCTGGATCCTATCGTTGGTGTGGCTGTCAAAGCCCTAATGCAAGTGTTGGAATCAAGGTTTAACGACTAATGACCAAACACATGCTTCATTGAAGCCAGACCAAGCCAAAGAACAGTTGTAATGCTGAAGATTGGAAGTAATAATATTAAACCAGCAAGACTGCTTTGAACCCATTAAGGCTCCTTTGACATGTTTAAGTCCCAGACCATGGTAGGTGACAAAGAGTTGTGCCATACCTGCAGTAGCCCATGGAAAAACTGCCTTTCTCAAGAACGAATACTGCTCCCTGTTTGTGCTGGCTCAGCTCATTCGGGGTAGAGATGCACCAGGCCATACCTCCATGACCACTTCTCTCTGCCTCCCTTTCATCAGCTTCAAGGGATGCTCCCACTTTTGACCCTGCACTTGTGGTTTGTGTCCAAGCCCTCTGCAGGATTTGTGCCCTCTCCCTCCACCCCCAACCAGGATTGATTATAATCTAAAATTTATGGCCAAGATTTTTAGAAATGAACAGCAAAAATTAGCCTCCTACATCCATATCTGGGCACCTAAATAATGGGTTTGATTAAAAAGAGAGCTACTGAGTGCTCAGCACCTGTTCTTCAGGCACCTAAATAAGGATTTAAGTGTTTGATTTTAGGCACCTGTGTTTTTAAAATCTTGGCCTCTTTTATACTGGGTCAGACAATTATACCAATGGGTCAATGCAATCAGATATTTAAGGCTTTTTAAAGATCAATCTGTCTCGATTACAGCATGTAAAGCCATTGGGTGTGCACATTCAGCACCATTGCTTCCTGGTGTCGCGGGGTTTCATTTGCATGGATTCAAACACCCCACACACCTCCTCCCCAGCTATTGCTTCATGCTCAACCCACGTGACACTGCATGATTTGTACAGTTTTGACATGAAGCCATAAATCAATCCAGTTTGGGTGGAAAGGTTCACAAACCCTGTTGAAGCTTTTAACGAAGCTGGCTTGAGTTTCAAGTTTATAATGAAACCTGAAACCAGGCAGGTTTCAGAAGGATTCATGTTTCATTGTAAACATTTTGCAGAGCTGTAAAAAGAACACAGTGATCAGGAAAATACTAGGGTTGAATAAAAAACAGATAAAAAATGCAAGTACTCATGTGATTTAAGTGGAACACATATGCTCTTATAAAACTAATCCTATTGAGTTTATTAGAAAACAGTAATTTTTCTACAGATAACTGTCATTGTATAGTTAAAAGTAACAGAGAATTACTTCTGTACTATAGGATTCTCTGGGATAGCTTAAAATAAACCTGTAGAAAGGATCCCATTCTCTATTAAGTTGTACAAGATTTTAGAGTAATTTCTAGAGAACTCTGTTCAATTTCATTAGGATCTTATTAATTTCATCCCTATTAAATTCAATAGAGCTGGTTGAAACTTTTCTGTGAATTTTGTTGTTGTTGCTTTGTACGGTGGCTAACATTTTTCAAAAAGTCTAAATTTCAACAAAAATATGTAAAAAAAATCTAACAAAATTGGTCTCCATTTTTCAACAGAGCTCTAAAATGCTATATAACTTTTATAAGAAAGTTAAATCTAAAGACCTTGCCAAAAAGTCTGTTCTTGCGAGATTCCCAATTTATTTTCTAGACTAAACAGGCAAAACTCACCCTCATTTTAACTTCCATGAAGTCAGCAGAGCTCTACATGGGATTAGATTAGACTAAGGGTTTTGGAAAGCTTCAGCTAACCACAAATCAGACACCCCCTGACAAAACTCACAAGTCAGAACGCTCCCCAAATCATGACAGTGGTTTCAAAATCATGAGATTTTAAAAGACAAGAAATGTGGGGTTCTTTTTATTTGCCTTTTGGTTTTTGAGCCTTAGGGGTTCATTTTTTCAAGTTTTTCTCCACAATAATGAGGGCTAGAAATTTAAGCCATGTCTACGTTTAAACCGCTATAGCACTGCTGAAGACCACTGTAGCGCTTCAGAGTAGACAGTGCCTATGCCAATTGAAAGGGTTCTCCCATTGCAGTAGTTAAGCCACCTGGGAGGCAGTAGCTATGTAGATGAACGAATTTGTCCTTTGCCCTTCTGCCATCTAATGGGGTGGGGCAAACTATTGAATCAGTGGGGGGTTGGCCTGGGAAAAGATTGAGTAGTGACCAATGGAGTAATTTTGCCTTCAAACACAGGTCTCCACAGCCCACTGAAAGAGCTCCACAGCACAAATGATGCTCCAAACTCACCTTCTATGGCTGGGTCTAAACTGACAGCGGCAATTCGCCGCCGTCACATCGATTGCTCTGGATCGACTGAGCGGTTTGTATAGACGTGCTCAGTCGATCCAGGAAGCAACGCAGGAAAATCACCCCCATAAGCGGAGTAGCGCTGTGTCGAAGGGAGCGCTGTTCCCTTTGACACAGCACAGTATGGACGCCACACGAAGGAGATGCTGCAAAGTCGACGGGAGATACACAAGTGATTTACGTCACTTGCGTATCTATTGTCAACTGCCGCCAAATCGCCAAGGTAAGTGTAGACCGGGCCTGAGAGTCCCCTAGTGCCTGCTTTGGTCTCCTCCAGGATCTTCCTTTGCTAAACCAATATTGGTGCCAAGTGTGAGGGGACAGGAGAAACGGGACAGGTAACTCACTGAATATCCTTTTCAATCCAAATGATTCCATGCAATGGCACTGCCAAGTGCTGCCACTATAATTTTGCAACATTGGCCAGAAGCATTTTCCTGTTTCCAAGATTTTCCAAATATTGCTATTCCAAGTGGAGGAGTTTGTCTATTACTCTGTACGGGTATAGAACCCAGCAATGTGCTTTCAGTTATGATGATGACATTCTTGCCTTTGTCAGCCATACAATGGACTCAATCTCAATTACACCACTACCTTAGGACAAACATGCTCACCTAGTCTGATTCTTAAACAATTCTTTCCTGGAAAACCGAATAGCTGG
Source organism: Mesoclemmys tuberculata (assembly GCA_007922155.1). Taxonomy (NCBI): domain Eukaryota; kingdom Metazoa; phylum Chordata; order Testudines; family Chelidae; genus Mesoclemmys; species Mesoclemmys tuberculata. The sequence continues at coordinate 11,424,753 of ML675604.1, read as the reverse complement.
AATAAGCGATTCGCAACGGGATATTTATTTGAATGAATCCTCCCTGGTATGGAAAAGATCAATCCTGCTCTCATTGAAGTCAACAGTGGGAGCAAAAGCAGGCTTTAAGTAAAACCCACAGTTTTTAATTAGAGATTTTCCCCAGCAATATCTGATCTGTATGTGTGCTCTGCAATTCACTGTTACGTGCTGCTCTTTTTCCCACACTTCCACAGGCACAAGCAGGTAAGAGGCTGCTGTACAGCCTAGTCAGTAATTTACGAGATTAAAAACAAAGCTGGGGAACTGTAGTGTAAAGTTTCTGTAGCACTGCACTCAGGGCTTCCAATCAGAAGTTTACAAACTGCTTTCATTTCATTTGAAGAGCTTAACACAGCTCATCTACAAGGCAAAATGGCCCACTCTTTGCTGTCATCTTCCGAGACTAAGGAGGCAATGAGGAGCATGTCTGTTCCCTGTCACTGAATATCTCTTTACAGTGCAGCCAGGAAAGAGGTTTATTAACTTAGCCTCCGGGTTTCCTTTTTTCAGGATACTTTGGCAAAGGGGTCTTGAATTTCTCCTTTGTTCTGCTTTAAAAAAAAATTGTATACTTTGGAGATTATGTGGAACGATTTTATCGGAATAAAATTAACTCATGCCGGATTGGAAGGCAATCCTTTTTCTTTCTCTCTTCTCCATGCATGCATAATCTAGAGCAGCTATATATCCATGCTCTATACCTGCACAAAGAGACTACAGTTGCTGGAGCTGAGGCAGCTGGCACACAAACAGTCTTGTTACAGAGCTCTCACAGGAAAGCTCTGTCAGGGCCAGATCCTGCCACAATTGAAGTTAAAGGTAACACTACCACTGATTTACATGGGAGCAAGATTAGGCTATGAAGGAGCTGGTGTTTATTTCTGGTTGACAGTGTCCTAACCAGTCAGATGGCTAAGACATACATCCATCTCCACACTGTCTTAAGGGCCGAAGTGTACTCTTGGATGCCTGCAGCTTCCATTGAAGTCACATGCATGTATTCAAGGACAGATTTTGACCCTAAAACTAGACCTGTCACTTCATGAATAGACAATAGTTCAGTCTCCTCTTAAGAAGCGCATGCAACTCCCATTAGCGCTAATATGAATTACATATGTGCTCTGAGAATATGCTCCAAAGAATTTACCATTTATGGTGTAGCTACTGAACTGTTAATGCAGCTAAAACTTTCAAACTGGTTTGGATCTACTTAACCTCTAGCTACTGTAAAAGGAAAAGTTTTTAACAGCCACCAAGTTAAGTCAAATCATCAGAGGGCAAGAATTAAGAGAAATACATTTTATGGCAGAAAACCAATAGCTGAAATAAAGATCTTTTAGCTGAGCCTTCTAAGTGGTCAGGAAAAGAGAAATATCAAGAAGTTGGGGGGGTGTGGTAAATTGTACAGTAACTTGTGATTGAGTCACATCAGGGACCCATGCATTATTTAATAAAACCTCTAGGGGCTTGAACCAGCAAGTACCATATAACAGGTGAAGGTAGGCAAGCCTGGAAATTCAATCCGTTTTTATAGTGTAATAACAGTGCATCCTTTTCGTCCTGTCCATAAACAGGATCATATGGCTAACAGCAGTACATAATGCACAGCATCATCATATGATACAGAAAGCGATACTAAAAAGAAGCAGGAGCTCTCTGGGGGTGAACACTGCACTTTTTCCCCATCAATGGTAGAAGTATCAGCCACTACTTCTGAGCCAAGAAAATGTCAGTTTCATTTGATCAACAGAAAACAGCAATGATGTTAAGATTGAAAAAGGCAAATATGCATGTCACATGGCAGGGCTGAGTATCCGTGGAATAACTATTCATTCAAAAAATGTCAACCAGCTCTATTACTTATTTTGTGTATTCCAGTAGTGCATAGAAGTTTACAAACATGATCCAGGCCCTATTAAAAGAGTAAGTTTCTGCCCCAAAGAATTTCAAATGCAAGAAAGACAAAAGATGGGAGAAAGGATGTATTCGTATCATGTGATAGAGTCTACACAACCCATACTGAGCCAGGGGAAGGAATAGGGCAATACTGGGTAAGGGGGGTTCCATTCCTCATCAAGTGCCGAGCATGTTCCAAGTGCAGGAATAGTTTAAAAGGATGCTGGTAGCCCAAGAAAGAAGGAAGGAGCTGTAGGCAGCACCAGAAAGTAAGGCTGATACTGGGAGCTGTGATAGAGTGACTACACAGCTTTGCTAAAGCTGCTTTAGCAGCACAGATCTGTATTCCACACATGCCTGCCTTTTGGGACTTGAAGACCTTAGAAGAGATTGCTATGACGAGGACATTAACAGACCAAGTGGAGTCTTCTAAGCCAGCGACTATGCCCCAAACAGAGAAGCTCTAGTCTGGTAGGACGTGACCCAGGAGAAAGTGTAGCTTGGGGTAGATTAATGACTGGTCCAGACACTTTGACAAAGTCCCTAAGGCCCTGTGTTGGGAGCTGGAGGAGTGGGTGGGCCTGGGTTCCTCTACCTTGCTCCCCCTGCTCCTCTGTAGGGGCAGAATCCCAAAGGAATTGAGGGCTGCTACATACAACTTGGCCAGGGCCCCCTCTGGGCTTATGAAGCCAGCAAAAACTGTAAGGCCACTGCCTGACTACTAAGCCAGCTGTCTATCCTGCTATATACCTGCACACATAAAAATGGAACCTGACCACAGAGTGACTGAGCAATTTGCCCAAGTCCACACAGAAAGTCTATGACAGAACCAGAAAATGAGCCCAAATCTCCCAAGCCCCATTCTTAGACTTTAATTACAAGACTCTCCTTCCTCTCCAAAATGTGTTCTGTTTACTGCAAGCCATGTGTTAGAAGTGACTTTCAGAAATAAAATCTACCCCTCACCAAAAGTCGTTATTGCAATAACTAAAAGTAAATATAGATAATCTACAAATTTTGGGGAAATGTCTGTCTTGTTTGGAGGGAGGTATGTATTTACGAAGAACGAGTTGGCCAGGGAAATCACTAGCAATCGCTCACCAAGCTCAGAAAATTATTATTTTTTAAATAGTCTGTTTAATCTACTTTCTTGGCTGGGAATGGAGAGATAAAACAAAGACAGTTAATGTCTTGTAAAAAAGACAAGGAACCTATAATATTTCACAGCATTCTACAAAAATTCTTAAGAAGATAAAGCATTTCTGTATCAGATACACAGAAGATTACTAGGTTTCTTCAGTGGCACATGGGTTCTATAGAAAGAAACAGAATATATTGTAGATAAATCCCTCTGGAATCCTCCTTTTCTTTTTCCACCGGAAGGAGTGCTAATTTGTGGAGAATGGAGGGGCTAGAACAATTAAAAAAATCCTTTGCAAAATTATTATTTTACTTCCTTAGCTTACAAATCACATTGTACTTAGTAAAAGCGGGGCGGGGGGGGGGGGAGGAGTGAGGCAGTTATTGTGGGAAAACCCATGAAGCCATCAGTCAAATGTCTGACTGCAGGAAAAAGCAGCACAGTGCCACTTACTTGCATAAGCAGAGGGAGACACTCTCACTGACACCAGGGGAGGTTAGGAGTAAATACTGAAGTCAATAGGCTTAATTCACCCATACTCTGAGGCTACCTTGCACTGCTACTCGCAAAAACGGCCTTACTTCAGTTTAACTGGCCAAGGAGGACTCCCCGTGTGCAGAAGGCTCCTACCTCAGATGATGTCAAGCACCCTAGGAGCTTCTGCTCCAATCACTTCCAGGCTACCGCTGCAGGAGAGAAGGCAGTGGGAAAGCAATACCCTTTCCCTACCTTCTCCACACAAAGAATCTACTGAGGTTCATCAGGGCCGATTCCCTTCACTGTAAATCACAAGAGATTCACTGGGCTGAGAAAGAAAAGAAATGCTTCCCTCTTGCCATTTCTTCCTGTACCCTGAACAACTTCTCCTCCCCTGGACCTCTCTACATCTGACAGCTTCCTAACAAGACATTTGTTTCCATCATGTCCCCTTATCCTGTTGAATCCCCTCTACCACCTTGAAAGACACAATGATTCCAATCAACCAGTGAAATCTTTTGATGCAGGTACAGTGCCCCTCGTGCAATTGACTCATTTCGGCCAATGGGATTGCAACATGCAGATCAACTGGAGGGGAATGGTGATGATTGGCTGAGTTACCTCCCATGTCATAATGCTGCTACTTAGGAATGTCCTGAGCTATTGATCTAGCCTTGACTGTTACAATTAGATAAAATAATCATTGATAGTTTTGCTTAATTGCAACCAAATTTATTTAAACATAGCTTATGTACCAATTTACAATGGCTTTTTAACTGGGTGGAGAGTTTAAGAGGCTAGTAGCAAGCCATTTATTGGCTAGAAGCACCTGAGAAAAGAGTTTAAAAATTCCTTAAAAGATCCATTTAAAAATAACTCACAAACGAACAGATTTATTTCCAAATTCTCAGGAAATTCACTCGGTACATAAAAACTCAGTGCTGAAAGTTTGGGGAGGAAACACTCTGCTATTCATACATAACAAAAAAGCAGTTTGAACCCCTGCTTAAAGTGCAAATCTCTGCAACCTTAACTATGAAGTTGCTATGGCACCTTCATACTATAGAGCAGGTCTTTGTCAGTCAACTCTTGATGCAGATGTCAATACTTGTTATGAGCACCCTGTGGGAATAACAGTATTCCTCCAGTTCCTTAGATTTCACATTGCTCAGCTACAGCTATTGGGCCTGAATCTGCTCCCATTTAAGCCAACAGCAAAACTTTCAATGGGAGCAAAATTGGGTCCATTAAAGAGACAAATATTAGGTCACCCACATGCAGACCTTTCCCTCCAAAACTGGCCTGCAGCTCTCATTGTTCCTTTTTTCTGCCTCACTCTAATTAATTAACATATGAATTTACATACTTAACATAAGACTGGATATTAATATTGACTATGCAGCTTTTCCCAACAGAAATTCATGAAAAAGCTGTCAATGCGTATACATGAGTCTAACAGAAAGCCATACACATACCTATCCAGCCAGCCAGAATTAATGTGTGTTTTACCATCAATGATCTTGCCACACTTGAAATTAAATGTGTGTGGCAAGGTTAGCACTTCCTGGGCTGAGAAACAGAACCAAAAGAAATGCTAGAAACACGTGGGGGTAACAGCTGAATCTGGTCAAAGCTTAATATTGAACAGCATTTTTGTCCTCCGTCGGACATTCTGTATGTACCCTACTCTTCATTGTCATGAACTGAGCTTGAATTCTTCTCTAATCTTCTTTCCTCAACAAACCCTAACTGGTGAACAGTCTAAAATGGAGCTATAGCTAACCTGAGCTAGATCCTGGAGATTTAGCCAGTTTCTGGCTAAATTCTAACTTGGCCTCTGGATCAAGAGAGAGCAACCTCAAAGCTGCTGTATCTTACACCCAGTTGGTCATGGCCTCTAGGGTTCATTCCAGCAGACAGGGATTGGGCAGAAGTTAAAGCCTTCAAGCCCTGTCCCTGATATAGCCTTTATACTGGGGACAGAAATGGCGAACAGCTGGGTATGCTGGCCCTATGCTATTCAGGGGTTTACAAACACTGGAGGAAGCTGATTTCGCTGGCTTTAAGGCTTTACATTTGAAAGATGAACTGTGCTACACAAATACAAAACTATTGTTCTATATTTCAGTAGATTGTTTAAAAAGTGAATCCTTTATGTCAGGAGAATATAGAAAATGCAGCATTAAAGGTTGACTGAAGAACAGAGCTCTGTCCATAGCAAAGATTAACAAGAGGATGAAAGAACAAACACGTGACAGATCATGTTGCTTAATGCACCCTGGAAGTGTTCAGATACTACAGTGATGGGAGAAGTATTAGAACCAGAATAGAATAGAAATGTAAGAGAAAGTGTTAGCTGGCTATCTAGTGTATAAACACAACCGTACCTGGCTATAGGTCTACAGATCATACACACAAGAGTACTGAGTGAGCCAGTAATTGATATTTTCAAAATTCTCAAATGTTTTAAATATTTCATGAAATTTGGAAAGTGGCACGGATGACTTTTGTTTTTAAAAGCAGGGTAAAAAGACAAACCAGGAAACTATAGGGTAGTGAGTTTGACATCTGTTCTGGGGAAAATCTTGGAAGCTATTTTAAGGCGAACACCTAGGAAAACCCAGCTTGATTAAAGAAAGACAACATAGATTCAGGCTGGGGAAGGTCATGTCATGCTTAACTAGCTTGCTGTAATTGTTTGAAGCTGCTATTGGCATTTTCCGGAAGCGTTTGACAGGTTTCCACACCGGAGATTAATGACTTTAGTAAAAAAAATCATGGAAGAGCAGATAAAACTGTAATTGGGACGGAAACCTGTCAAACGCAGGAGAAGAAAGTTGGCCATAGATAGAAGGAAACATTTCAGATTGGACAGGAGTTAGGAGTAGAGGCAAGCTATGTCTACACTAGAGCTCTTCCAACGACACAGCTGTACCGATGCAGCTACACTTATGTAGCCACTCTTTGCTGAGGGGGAAAGCTCTCCTGTCGACATAATTAATCACCCCCAACAAGCGGTGGTAGCTATATGGGCGGGAGAAGTTCTCCCACTGGCATAGCACTGTGCACACTTCCACTTATGCCAGCGAAACTTGTGTTGCTGGGGGAGGGGGGATGTTTTGCACCCTGGAGCAACATACGTTTTGCTCAATAATAGTGGCGACATGGCCTCAGTTTTAGGATCTATATTTATGATGGGCCAAATGCTGCTTCCAGGAAGCCAATGGTAGTTTTGCTTCTAATTTCAGTAGATCCAGGATTTGATCATTAGAAAACAGATTTTCAGGAGGGCAACGAAAACAAGAAGCTTGCTTCCTCAGACCATTTATTATTCATTCATGACAGTAGCATTGCAAACCCCATTAATTTATCCTAAAGCAGTAGTGAAGTTCAGTACAACTATGATCCTGACAGCAGAGTTGTTCTATGAAGCAATGCAGAGCAGTGGAACAGTGACAATACACAGGCTCCAGGCAGCAAGCTACAAAAATCATTCTTTAGGAAATGGCATATCTGAACTGCTGCAGTTTCCTCTGCAGAAAAATGTAAGGTCCAATGGTCTAGAGCAGGTTTGCAACCCCAGCTGTGATGTGAACTTTCTCTGTGGCTTTAAACAAATCCATTAAAACTTTGCTTCAGTTTCTCCTTTTGCAAAATAGACATAAAAATTCTTCCTTACAGGAGCATTGCGAAGATAAATGTATGCTTGCAAAGTGCTTTGAAGAACGATCCCAGCCATCACATTCAGATCTAGATTTCAAAACCAAACTTTGGTGAAGTTTGGATTTAGTTTGGCCCAAGATAAAGTTAGGGGACAGCTACAAAATTCAGACCTGGATTCAGGTTTATATTCCAAAGCTTAGAAGGCATCAGATCTGAGGGGTTGGTTCATGCCCATCTCTATAAATAGCCAACCCCTTACTTTACTAGCTGATGCAAAATACATTTCTGTGGGAAGCACAGATGATCTAAGGATCTAATGGGCATTCTAGATATCATTATTATTATTTATTTGTATTGTGGTACCACCTTGAACCAGGACTGCACCATGCTAGGTATTGTACAGAACAAAAAGATGGCCCCTGACTCAAAGAGCTTACAATCCAAGCCTTAAAGGGTTATTTGTTATGCTAGCAGAATAAAAAGATGACAAGCTATGAACGGGTTTGTGTGATATATAAGAAAACAGGATTCTAAAGGGAAAAAAGGGAGAATGAAGTGGGTTATGGATTTAGGTGAATGGGAAGATCAAAAGGGCTGTAGCTCTTTAAAAATGCCACACAGTCACTAAATCACTATGACTTCTTCATTCAATAGTTATAATTAGAGAAATCAGAGCAAAACAATGACATATTAAGCCATCGAGTCCATCCTGGCTGCCAGAACAGGATTGTCCCTTCCAGTATTTTCACCAGTGTTTTGCCCAGTTTATTTTCATATGGAACAGATAAAAAGCCCAGCTTCTGTGTGGAAATCCTTCCCTTTCTCACAGAGTAGAGTTGTCCCTGAACAACTGAGCTCAGGCAACAAAGCACATGTAGAGTTATTTATACCTGGATACTATTAAGACAAAGGAAAGGAAAGATCACAGTCCATTAGTTGCAGTGCAGATGTTGAACTGGGAGAAGGGTCATTAGAAATGTCTGAAGTGTTCTCTGGAAGCATGCACTTAAGTGACAGGAGTCATGAAAACAGCTGCCTGTACTGATTGATCGGGGCAGACTAAGGGATGCTCCTGGTAGCAACTCAAGGCACTGGAGCTGTGCTTCAGTGAACTCTGGCATGATTTAATCCCTTGATTCAGAGGCCGCTTAAAAGAGGGTTTGAAACATATCACATTGTTTTCACATCCTTGGCTCAAAGAGCCATAAAGGTAGCAACAGCTCCCTTCCCTCACTTTCTAGCCAAGCATCCCTGCCTTAACTCCTCCTCCCTTCTCTTGCCAGTGTGTAAAATGAGAAGAGAACCAGAAAAGAAAGGACATGAAAAATCAGAAGTGATGATTAAACCTTGCAGTATTTGTTACCATGCAAGAAAAGAACAAATAAGAGTCAGGTATTTCATGATGATGAGTGTGTTAAAAATGCCTGGATAGATTGGGAAGGGTGGAGTCCACTGAATTCACTAGCAAAATGCCACTGACTTCATCAGGGCCAGAATTTCCCTTAAGTGACTGATCTCTTCCCTTATCACTCCAATGAAACAGGGCTGGGTCCCACGATAAGTAAGAAAGCGCAGGTTGGAGTGACAGTTACTGACATTAGGGACCATAGGTATTTATGAACAAATGGTGAACACATAACGAAAAAGAAGGTTGCAATGCTTAAATGGAACAGGGTCAATTTAGCTGCCAATATAGGTGTGGGCCTAACCCTGATCTCACTCACATTAGTGTAAATCAGTAATAGTGCCATTGAAATTAGTGGAGTTACACTGGGATAAAACTGCTGAGTGCTCAGAATTAGGCTCCAACCTGCTTATAAAACCTTATACCAATAAAACTGGTTATGAATTTTTTCTTTCTTCCAACATATTTTTTATTTTAAACAATCAAATAGTCTCTCTTTGTGTTTTACACCAAACACTGCCACGTTGGACTAGTGCATGAGAGCCTGCTGACAAACTTGACTACACACAAAAGTGAAATTGACGAGTCTGTTTTCATTGACGGAGCTGAGAGAAATGAAAAACACAAGCAAAAACCTGTCTTCCGTGTTAATCATGCAAAGTGTTATTACTAACATAGGTCAGAAAATGTTAAATACATAGAGCCAGATCTGCAGCTGGTACAAAGAAGGCTAGCTCCACAGGCTTCATTACCAGCCGAGGTATACATTGGGGAATGTACATTAAAGCTACATTGATTTACACTAACTGCCCCCTTTTTTAAAAAAAAACTCGAGTGTCTATTTAAATGCTCAACGGATGTGCTCAGAGGGGAAGAAAACATCTACAAGTAAAGAATGGAAAGCCTTTCTTCACCCCACCCCCAAGCCCTGTCCACCTGTGTGGAACAGTCTTTAACATAAGCTGATGCTCTTGTCCTTTGACATGTGCTTTGCTTGTCAGATGATCTGATCTAGGCCTGTGGTATACTTGGACAAGGGCACCCTACAGGTATTCAGCTTGTCTACTTGTAGCATCTCTCCATTTGTTCTCAAACTACATTAATTGTTGGGCAGGAGGCTCATTAGACTGTAACTCGCTGGTTGAGTGGGAAAGAAAAGACTAATTTTCTCCCACAGGCCTTCATTATCTCTCCTAGTCCTACAGGAAGCACTCTGCAAAGCATAATTATCTCTCATTTCCAGATGATTTTGCCTGAATGCTCATTCTGTCACTCCTAGTATTGTTGCTTACACTTGATTCTGGTTTTTTAGAAATAGGAGAAAAGTGCATCATATTTAAATAACTGTGGGAAAAGAAAATAGTATTTGATACACGTATTGTTTATAAATATAGTTTTCTACCTGTGTCCTTTGTTTTCTCTACAAATAGCTGAATCCATGACTCCAGCTTAATTCTTAAAATACTCCTGATCAGAACGTCAGTAAAAGAAGATGAATGGTATATCTGGCAATGTTACTATGTCCCATTTGGTTTTTACATGTTCCAATTGTTTACCTCATTGTAAATTGCATGGTCCAATAAATGGTGTCCCACAAGCACATGACAGGAATGGACATAGACAACTTGAGCCACATTCTACTCATACGTACACCAGAGTAAACCCAGAGTTGATCCATTGAAGTCAACTGAGTTACCTTGGTATAGCTAAGAGCAAAATCTGATCATTTATCTTTCTTCCCACATCTCCGAAGCAGGGACAAGACAAACAGAAAGAAAAACAACATGTGGGTGTTAAAATGTTTTCCTGAAGTTTAACTTTTACCTAGCAAGAGGTCCTTTGTTAAAGTTTAAGATAACAAATTCAGGGAGAAAGAGATGTGTTTTCTGTTGTTTGTTTAAGATAGTGCCTCACATATTGTAGTGTGAATTTTTTAAAGACCCCCTCTGACTTGATGAACAGATTTTGTGATTATTGATTAAACTCTTGCATAATCATCATTAGTGATTCTATATGTAATTGTGAGCAGGTAGATTTATTTTAAACTCCTGCTTATAGTCATCAACTTAAAAAGAAAACTATGTGCATATGGGAGTGCACATACATTATACTGTCTTCCTTTTTTATATTATACGAGATGCTGGAGTTTGGGTGGCTACAGGCAAGTGTGTATATCTTTAATCTATGGGCAATTACAAAACCTTATTGAAGCTAATGGATATATACTAGCTGCAAATGAAGGAATAGTTAAATGTCCCTTTGCTTTAAAGATAGCAGCAGCCACTACCCAAAGGCCAGACTGAATGCAATACAGGGGCTGGGGATTGATTTTGATTGTGGCTGTCTGTGTGTGAGTAAAAAATGGAACCAGAGAGCAGAGAGTGAGACCGGCAAAAAGCCAGGAGAAAGCAGTCTGACAGCCAGAGAACAGCAAAATAAGAAGTAAGGAGCCTATATTTTGCATACACAAAGACGCACACAAGCAAGGCACGAATGTGATTCAGAGAAGGATGGGGAGTTGGATGTTGAAACAGATCTGAAGGTCTGCTCGCCTGAATCAGTCCCCAATAGCTTAGATTTATATGAACTTCTGAGAACTGTCTTTCCTCCCTCCCCTCCCCCATTCCCATCTACCCCAGATCCATTTTTCCCTTTTCAAAGCTATAAACCTCCTCTATGAACCCAACCAGATTGATTAGACTCAGTGTGACTTTAATGATATTTCCATTGAATAGATTCAGCTCTGGCTATCTCTTTGCTTCCCTTTTAAATCCTGTCTGTGTTGAGGTGTCTACAGTTAGAGGCACCAACAATGCAACCAGCATGTACTTGTGACACTCTAACACTTGTGGGTAGGAATACAGTAGGCATCTAGGCCTAGCAGAGAAAGATATTTCCAGGTCCATTGACACACCCCTTACTGTCTGTCCTTATCTCCAGTATTATTTATTATTACTAGTACAGTAGCACCTACAGACTGACCAAGAATGAGGCCCTATGGTGCTAAGCACTGTACAAACATAGAAACACAGTGTCCAGTTTTGGGTCCCCCATTACAGGAAGGATATTGGCAAACTGCAGAGAGTCCAGCAGAGGACAACGAAAATTATTAGGGGTCAGGAACACATGACTTATGAAAAGATGCTGAGGGAACTAGGCTTGTTTAGTCCACGGAAGAGAAGAGTGAGGGGGGATTTGATAGCAGCCTTTAACTACGTGAAGAGATGATGGAGCTAGGCTCTTTCTCTGTGGTGGCAGATGGCAGAACTAGCAGCAATGGTCTCTAGTTGCAGAGGGGGAGGTTTAGGTTGGATATTAGGAAAAAATATTTCACTAGGAGGGTGGTGAAGCACTGGAATGGGTTTCCTAGGGAGGTGGTGGAATCTCCATCCTTAGAGGTTTTTAAGGTGCAGCTTGACAGAGCCCTGCCTGGGATGATTTAGTTGGGGTTTGTCCTGCTTTGAGCAGGGGGGTTGGACTAGATGACCTCCTGAGGTTTCTTCCAACCCTAATCTTCTATGATTCTAATAAGGCACAATCCCTGCACTGAAGCACTTACAATCTAAATACAAAACAGAAAAAAGGTGGGGAAAATGGACATACCACACAAGCTGCAGGAACAGTGGTGGTTTACAAACAGCATGCTCTTTCCATGATCTTTTTTATTTTTTAAGCTGGGATTTTATTTGTTCTGAGGATGAGGGGAATATTATCAAACATTCAGGGAGATGGAGATTGAAGACAGGAGACAAGGGGGTTGGGAGATACTTATCCATACTGATTAGAATCTTAACTCTATTTTCATGCTGAGGGTTGGGTGAAACCTCATTGAAGCTGGTGGGCGTAACAGCTGCCCTTCAGGCCAGGATAAATGTAAGAAGCAGGTAAGCTCCTTTTGGAGTAAGAGACCTGAAGCAAGAGGAGCCACCACCCAAAGCACAGGCCCCATTCCAAGCTGGCTTGAAACTGAGCTATGTGGGCACAGGGGATTCACTGTCTATTGTTTAGGTGGCACTGTGCGTGTGAGAGCAGGTGCAGCAGAAACACTATGAAAGCAGAGAAAAGGCAGCAGAAAGCCAAGGACAGCTAGAGAAGTACCTGAAGCATGACCCTGAGAGAAAGTTACAAATAAGCTTTTTGGGTAAAGTGCTGGCCAGAAAAAGAGGTTTGGAATATCAAGAAAGAAAATTGTCTCCTGTTTGATTCCTGTTGCATTCAGGGAAACAGGATATTGAAGCAATTCTGTTTATTTGCAATGAATGTGGCAAAGACATACCTGATACATACATACATCAATTTCCCCTCCTAATGGAGACACCCTGCAAGATCTCAAATATTGGCTAACCACTTGGGTCAGAAGGGGTTACAACAGCTTGAAGAAATGGATGAGATTTGGATTGAGGTTTTCTCTTTTACAAACAGAGCCTCCATCTCTTTGATATTTATCTATCTACCGGGTTGTGGTGGGGTACAGGTGGGAAAGAATTAGGTAACACAACATATCCAGCACGTCAATAAATGGAAGCAGAATGTTTGGTATTTAAGGACATTACCTCCTAAATGACTTTCTGGGGCTTGAACCTAGTGTTACTATCATCCAGCATGTTTTGGACCCATCCGCCCTACCCCACTACACCATACAAGAATTTCTTTTGGTTAAGCTTGGTTAAACTTGCTTCCTAAACCTGGTTGAGAGGATAGCATAGACAGGACCTAGTGCTACACTGCCTTGTTACGGATACATGATTGTGAGTCAATATGTGAATGAGAAACACAGTGTGCTGCAAAACAGCCGAGAGGCCATGGAGCAAAGGGGTTCTTGCTCCTAGAAGTGGTTGCCCTAGCTCAGGGATTAGGCATGTAAGCACAGAGAAACTTTCACTGGCACTAACTGTTCTGTGGTGAACAGAGGTTCTGAAGAAGAGCCCTGTGTAAGCTCAAAAGGGGTATCTCTGTCACCAAAAGAAGCTGGGCCAAGAATAGATATTACCTCACCCACTTGGTCCATGTATAAAGTGACTCTTTTGAGGCAGCATGGTATAATGGATATAGTACTGCACTGCACTGAGAGTCTAAAGACCTGGGGTCCATGCCTGCTTTTGTTATTGGCTGCCACATGATCTTGGATAAATCACTTCACCCCTTGGTTTCCCCTCCTATCCTTGCTCAGCCTTGTCTATTCAGACTGTAAGCTCTTCAGGGCAGAGACTGTCCCTCACTATGTCTTCTCAATGGGGCCCTGATCTTGGCTGGCACCTTTGGGCACTCCCCCAGTACAAATAACAACAGTTTGAAACTTCAGGGTTTTCATTCCATCATCTTTCACTAGAACGAAATTTATACCATTTTAAAAAAATGATTGAAGGGAAAAATGCATTTGTAAATGTTTATTTTTTAAAAATCCCTGTAATTTTCCACAAGTTTCCTATTTTCCATTCGCCAGTCTTCAAAAAATGGTTACTAGAACTCCAAGTGTTCCACTTTAAAGAGTGGGGGTGTTGTGATTCTTGTCTGCAAATGTGTCAAGAGGATTTTCTAAAGATGACCAGGATTAATTAGCGCTGGGCAGAAGTCAGGACGAATGGGAGCCAGCTACGGGAGGACAATTTAGGTTAATTACTATGAAAAAAACATTTTAACTCTAAGAACAGGTGGGGCAATGAAAGAAGCTGCTAATGGAACTTTCCCAATCACATTTATGGGAGATATTTCAGGATCACACATATATCACACTTAATATAGGTGTGGGCATAGTGAAATCAGCCCTGCCACAGTGCAGCAGGAGAGTAATGATTCTATCATTTTTGGCACGTCAGCTGCAGTCGAGGCAATAGTGAATCAATAAGCATGCTTTACCATTAAGAAATGAAGGGGAAGATTTGATACCAATTCTATTAGTACAGTAAGACAGGTTCAGCTGCTTTTTTAAAGTCTGCATGTTATTTGCATGTCTGGATGTCTAAAACCAGAATCAACTTTACATCATGAGATGCACATGCATAATACACACAGACCAGTGGGTTATGCACATATTGCCAGCTATTTAAGTTGAATTTCTTTTATTCCAAGTAAAACTGGAACCTACAAACGGATTCAGATCTGCCCGGTCTGTCCAATGGTAAAAGCTGATAATACAGTAGTTACTGCTGCTTATTTCCTTCCATTTTTTAAAAAGTGAAGCCCTATGGGTTAGAGATAGAAAATCCTGACTCCAACTGTGCTTAAGTCTATTGCGTTAATGCTCTTTTAACATAACTTTTTATGTGGAATTGTAAAAGGGTCCTTGGGACTCTGCTATTACAAGCAGCTCCCAGTTTGTTGCTCTTGTGGGCTCAACACAGCTACAGCAACACTGCCTTGTCAGTCAGATGAACTCCTAGTTTCATGGCACAGTACTGAAAATCATGAGTCGGGTTCTGAAAAAACGGTAACATTGGCTTAAAAATCACGAGACTATAAAACATGTTTTGAGTTCTTTTTATTTGCTTTCCAGTTTTTGAGCCGTTAGGACACACTCCATTAGGACAAAATCAAATTAGAAATGAGATACAGATTTTTAGCTGTGAGGGTGATGAACCACCGGAACAAACTACCAAGTGAAGGGATGGATTTCCCCATCTCTTGAAGTCTTCAGATTGAGACTGGATGCCTTTCAGGAAGACATGCTTTAGCCAAACACAAGTTACTGGGCTCTGTACAGGGGTAACTAGTTGAACTTCTATGGTCTGTGACTTACAGGAGGGCAGACTAAATGATCTAGTGTTCGCTTCTGGCATTAAACGCTATGAATCACTGAAATTTTAAGCACGTGCTTACGTCCCAGTGAAGACAACACTTCAGGCAAGTTCTGACCTGAATAGAGAAGCTTGCCTGAATTGGGGCCTAACTGCTCAGTGCACCTTATTGATTGCCTCCTGCAGCTTAGCCATTATTGGTTTCCAATTTACTGCATCTTACACTTATAAAGGGAAACGTGCACACTTTCACATGCTTCAGTCTGTAAACTGCTAATGAAAGAATAGATTTTGCTCAAACTTTCCAAAAACTGTCACCCTCAGGGAGAAACCACACCTGGAAAATTTCAGCCCATGAGGTGAATGTTTCAAACAGTTACAAGCATCTGAAAAGAGTCTTAGAATAAAAAGTCTTGGACAACTGTAACAACAACCTAACAATAGCTGATGCTAATGCTCCAGCAAACAAGCAATCCACTATATATTATATATATATAATTTGATTTATTTCCAAAGTAAAATCTAATTCAAGTTAAAATCAGTCACTGGAGCAATCAGAGAACTTTTAGATTTTCCCATGACCTATTACATGAAAACCCACATTCAAGCATGATTTTGTAATGTGCTGTGTTTTGGCTGATTAATAATCCCCATCCCAACCACCACTTGGCCAGCTTCTGCATGTTCAATGACCATTTGGTTTTGTAGTGTTGCAGTTAGCCCAGATTTTTACTACAGTGCTTGACCACATCACAGTCACATAGTCACAGATTGCAGATGATTTATCAGACGCAATCCCTGAATGATATTTGGTCATGTCCTAATATTATTGAAGTTGACTGCAAAATCCCTATTGAGTTCAAAAGACCCAGGATTTGGCCAGGTAGATGCAAACTTAATGTAGATCTCCCAGGATAAATTTACATCTGATTGGCATAGAGTGGTGTTTACAAAAATAGCAAAAGCCAATTTAACAGCTCTAGTACAATGCAGATTTTTTTTTTTTTTTTTAAAAAGCTTTGCTTGTTTTACAAAGATAATGAAGCAAGAGTTTGATGCCACTGCTAACAGCTAATAAATCAACAGATTTAATGGCTTTTTTCCAAAGAGACAGCTGTGTTTATCAGTACAAGGCATGAGTAAAAAGAATCAGTAATGAAGTTTTCCTCCTCTCTTTGTTTTGTGTTTATTATATCTTTTCTTTGTGCAAGAAACACAGCTGACATGAAGATTGTCAGAATCCCATTAACACCTACCTTGTTAAGTGTCTCTGCAAGTAGTACTACACAGTAAATGTTGAAGGAAGTGAAAACTAGAAGTTTTATATTATAAGACAGATTCCTGGAAATGAATTTTGATGGTGTCCCAGATCCTAGTGGGTAAGAAGAATCCACATAACCAAAAAAACACTGGATGGGATCCATAAAGGGACTTCAGTGTTTCAACACTGAGGGTATGTCTTCACTGACTGCGGCTAATTCGGTGCCATCAGATCAATTTTCCAGGTTCGACTGAGCATAAGTGGAGACCCACTCAATTGATCCAGAAGTTGAATCCACCCCCAGAAAAAGATTAACGGTGCGTCAATGAGAGGGTGTTTTCCATCAACGCAGCATAGCAGGGATGCTGTGCTAATTAGAATTTAGGAAGTCAACGCAAGATATGCAAGACTGCCACCGAATTTCACAGCAAGTGTAGACCAGGCCTTAGAATCACAGCACCTAACTCTTAGGCACCTAGAAAAATCACAGGAACAACACTGAGATCCACAAAGCCAAGTCAGGCACTGCTGCTCCCTATACAATGAATGGGGAGAGACAAGCACCAAAGAACGCAATCCACAAACTCAATACACAAGCACTAAGAATGCAGTCCACAAAAGCTAGGCACAAAGAGCCACAGAATCTCACCAATTGGAGGTGCCAATGAGAGGGGGACGTGCCACATCCCTTCTCCTTCTCTTTGGGAGAAAGGCCCTTAGCTCTGCTTAGTGATCCGTGAATGGGGACCTGCTGCTTAAGCTGATTCTTGTAGCAATGAGTTAGGCACTCCACACAAAATAGCTGGAGGAGGAGGAGATGACGGTGATAGAGTATTCACCTGGGGTTTGGGAGACCCAGGTTCAATTCCCCCCTCTGCCTAAGGAGGAGAGAGAATTTGAACAAGGGTCCCCCACCTCTCAGGAGTGTGATCTAACCACAGAAGTACGGAATATATGGAACATGGACGTGGAGCTCCCTCAATCTCTCCTGTTGAAGCCGTTACACTGTGGCTAAATAACGAAAGAGTGATTAGACCAAGAGGGTGCTCTAACCACTGGACTACAGAGTCATTTGCACTCTGTGGCTCAATGACTATTTAAATATTTCTCCACAGTGGAACAGTCCTGGGAAGCAGCAGTGCCCGGCCCCAGAGGCAGAAACTTAGGTGCCTAGGGAACTTTACCTCTGCAAACAAAGGTGCCAAGTGAGTTTAGGTACCTACGGAGTTCGGCAAGAGTTTTGTGGAATGCAATGGAGCCAACACCAGGACTCAGGCACATAAACCCAAGACTTCAGTGCCTAAGCCTGGGGTTTAGATGCTTAAGAACCTTCGTGGATCCCACCCACCATCTCTACCAACACCCTTACTTGTTGGCATTCCTGGCAGAGAAGCTAGGGATTTAATTGACTTGGAACATGAACTACCCTCTTCCTGAGCTGCTCCCACAGGTGTGTGACACATTGTCTGGTCAGCATGAAAGAATTTATACTGCCGTTGTCTGTTCTGTTCTTGGCCTGTGGAGATAGGGCTTTAGAGTGGGACTTAGGCTCCAAACCCAGAGGGTGGGGAGGGGGCTTATGAAACACCTCTTTCATCAGCACCTCCCACTGGCTATCTTAGGTGGCTCCCCACCCAGCATGCTGGCTTTGTGGACTGCTTTCAGAGGTGCCTCTCTCTCCCCATTCACTGGGTAACGCTGACCCAGGCAGTGCTCTGGGGGCTGGCAGTGCTTGGGCTGGCACTGTTCTGGAGGCTGGAGGCGTTTGGGGTGGCAGCACTCTGGGAGCCAGGGGCAGCTGGCCAGCCTGGGGCCGGGGGGGGGAGGGGTGGTGCAGCACTGGGGCATGGGTTCCGGGGGCGCTCGGGCTGCCCGCCACTGGTGCTGGGGTGCTCCAGCACTGCGGCCACCCAGCCTATCTGGCTGGTGTCTGGTATTCAGGTCACGCAGGGCAGGCCTGGGGCTGTGACAGGAGAGGGGATGCAAGGAGCAAGGCTTCGGGTGGAAGGAGCAGAGCCAGGGGCTAACCTCCCCGAACAGGCTGAGGCAATTCATCAGCCACACATGGAGGCTGCCCCCCCAAATTAAGCAGTCAAACTCTGCCTGCGCCCTAGGTATTTAAAAATGGAGGCCTCCAAAGTTACTGCACACTTTAAAATGTAGCCCTAACTCACTAAAATTGCCTATTTATTAAAAGTAGCTGAGTGCCCTTGTGCCTTTCTGGAGTCACAATAGATAAGAATGTGAGAAAAAGACACAATGCTACTTTTCTAGAGTTCAAAAAGCAAAGGTATTTTATTAGCATTAATGACCAGCGCCCATGCATTTGCTGAGGATTTAATAATTAGCTCAGGTAACTGGCCAAAGGCAAAATAACTCATCTGGTCATTATTTCATGGGAAATGCCCTGGGGCTTGATCTTTATTGGGTTTTTTTATGAACAGCAGAAATGCCAGATCAGTTGGTGAATTCTGACTCAACAGGATTTTTGTTAATTACAGTTTATACAAAAATATTAGCGCTTGTCTCCTTGATGTAAGAAAAATACTAACAGACCCTACATGATGCATATTTATCCTCCAGAGAAACTAATTTATGAAGAATTGCCAATCCTGAGCATCAGCCTTGTTTGTATATGCAACACTGCCAAAAGCAACAGGGTGAAAACTTAATGGGCCCAAATTTATCCCTGGTGTTATGCCATTCACTCGATTGGAGTTACGCCAAGGATAGATTTGTCCCTATGTAGAAAAATAAATGGAGGCATTAAACAGAATCATCCGCCAAGTGCAGGGCTTAGTGTGCTACTATAAATTGGAAGGAAACCATTCAGACACCCAAAACCTAGCAAGAGTTTAAAACAGTTTAACCCAACTCTCACTTTATCAAGTTAGTACCACCTATTAGAAAAAATCACAGCTTCCCCTTCTGTTCCCTGGAAAGTAAGTTGCTCCCCACTATTGTGTCTTACTACACCTAAATGATCCTGCGCATTGCCATATCAAGACCCAGACCATTTTCTTATCTCTTCCTTTTTGTTCCCCTCTCTCTTAGGTCTATTTGTGTACATTACTGATGCATTTCCTTGGAATCTGCTGATTTTCAGCTTCCATGGAGTGCTACATCACTTGGCTAATTATGACCAGGATACTTGTATCAATGTGTCTTCCTAGGTTCTGCAAAATCAAAATATTTTAGCCACAGAGGCCCTAAATCTAACCTAAATCAAAAACAGTTACTAGATGATGGCTGTTTTGTGGCTTATGTTGGTGCTTTTTAGGATCTGATTAACAGATCTGAAGAACAGAAGAGACTATTAGATCATTTTTTCTGACCTCCTTTGTAATGCAGACCTTAGACAATGTAGCCCTGTACAGAGCTCAGTAACTGTGTTAAGCTAAAGCATATCTTCCTGAAAGGAATGCCATGAAGAGATCAGGAATCTACCAGTTCCCTTGACAGTTTGTTCCAGCTCCACCCTCACTGTTAAAAAATTGTAACAGGGACAGACCAGATGGCTACTGGGGAGTGCTAGAAGGCTGATATATCAGCCCTAGGATCAGTAATTCCCTTTTCCCATGATAGCTGAGCCAGGTGTTACTCCCAGTTAATTAATACACCCAAGGCCCCGCCTAGAATTTGTTAAAAGCCTCCCCTCCAGAGAAAGGGTGTGGCTGGAGTTGTGAGAGTGAGGTGAACTACCAGAGAGTGTCTGAGCAGGCGAGATGTTGTCAAGAGCCAGGAGGGTTTAGGAGAAGGAGCAGAATGCTGGCAGGAGATGACTCTGCACATACAAAGACTGAGGGAGGGTAAAACCCTGCCTGAAGAGGGCAAAGGACCTTTCCTAGGCCTGGAGGCTTAAGGGAAGAGACCCAGCCAGAAGGGAAAGATTGAACTGGACATTTGGTTTGGGCACTACCATGCCTGTGGGGCTGTCAGAGGACAAAATCTTCTCTGGCAAGGAGGCCAGGAAGAGCCCCTGTCCAAGCAGGGTAGGATGTTAAGTCAAGGGGCATGGGGAAGTAACCCAGGGAATCTGGCAGCTTTCCTGAAGCCACAGCAAGAGGCTGCTGCTTGTAGGGTCTTTGGGTTGGGTCCTGGAGTTGAGGGTGGGACTAGGCCCCACCCCCCAAACCTCCACTGGCTATTTACTGGAGGGGCAACAGCCCCATGGAAGAGGCAAGGGCCTAAGAGAACCAGAGGCAGGACTGAAAGTGGCCATCTTAAAGTGGCTGCATTACCCCCGCCCACCACTAGAGGGTGGAAGAAACACTAAGGGGTGAAGCAATTCTCTGACCTACCGCTAGAAGGAAGCGCTGGACCCACCGAGGTAGAGAAAGAGCTTTGTCACACAATAAAGTACCAAAGTGCATGTTTAAGTCTATCCCTATTCAGTAAAGCACATGTTTAACTTTGAGCACATGCTTAAAACCCATTGATTTCCATGGGATAGAAGAGCTTTGTTAAATCGGAATGGATTTAGCCATGAGTTTAAATGTTTTGCTGAATCAGGGCATTAATTCTGAATAAGTTGTACGTTGTTCTGTAGAAGTCTTACAATTACAGTATTATAGACTGGACAGGGAATAAAAACAATACAAGGCTAGTATAAACTCATCTCCCTTGCTGTGGGACCAAGTCCTGCCACCCTGGTTCAGGCAAAGCTTCCAGAACAGGGCCTCGTAAGAGTGCTCCAATGGCAACCATGTACAATGCACCAGACAAAGAGTTCTGCTCTGTGTCTGTGTCAATGTTCATAGGAATATTTTAGCTACAGAGGCCCTAGATGGTTCAATGAATTGGTAATGAGAAGTGAAGTCATTTCCTTCTAGATGGCTAATTCAAATCTAGCCTAAATCAAAAATTGTTAACAGAAGCAGGTGAATTCATTTGCACTCTCAGATCAGCGAAGGCCACTCAGATGTTGGACACCAAATGATAGAAGAATCCTAGATATGTAGCAGCACTGGTAAATTGGTCTATGCATTTCTATTGTACCTTTCAACACAGTGCTTAGATACTACAGCACCATGTCTGTCCAAAAAGACCAGACTAGTCAAATCCCTCCCTCACTTTATGCTGCATTTCTAAATGGGATCAGTATGTAAATGTCAGCGTTAGAGTGTGGAGAGGCAGTACCTGAGCAGAATGATATGCACATATTGCTTAGCGTTATTACACTTTACAGAACACCCAGAAATGGGCTCAGATAATTAACTTTATCCACTGCTGAAGACTTCCATGCAGAAGTGTTCAGGCAAGTATGTCATGAGGAACAAGGGGGAACATCTCAGCCATATGAAATCCAGAAGATCGCATTATGCCCAATAGACTGACAATAATGATGCTGTTCGTCAGTTTTTCTCAGATTTTAAAAATACATGAGTACCTGTTTTTCTACTTGTCATCTCACTGCTTTTTCAAAGAAGTGCGTGGGAAAGGAAACAGAGCTGGTTTCAGATATTTGGCATGAAAGAGTGCTGTACTTCACTAACTTCATCTGTGTTCTGTCTGTAGCCGGAGTAAAGCTGACATGGAAGTTAACTGTAAATTTGGACAATGGGATGAAATTAAACAAAGGGAAATATAACCTGAGTAGCAGGATATGTTTCTTAACAGTGAGGGTTTTTAGATTAAGAGTCTTGTTAAGAAAGGGATAGACACCTCATCAGTTGAGTCATTTAAAAGCAAACAAAGTATTGGAAAAGACACTCTCCGCTCTCCCTCCTTCACGACTCTGTCTGGGTGCAGATGGCAGTGCTAATGGTTGAAATATAATAAGGCAGCAGGAGAGAGTGCATATGTATTGAAAATGTGCACAGTCAAACAGAAGGATGGACCAGCAAACAAGCATGCAGAAATCTAGGACCAGACCCTCAGCTGATATAAATTGGCACAGTTCCATAGAAGTCAATAGAGCTCTGTTGATTTACCTTAGGTGAGGATCTCTAACCCCTACTGTCTATGGTTATTGTATTGAGATAAAAGGGCACATCAGAGGGTTTACTTCAGGATTTAAGGTGGCGTGTACCTAAAGCAGAATTTTACCCAATAGGCTCCTTCTCCATAAGAGCTCAGCGGCTACCAAAGGCATCAGGTATGAAATCAAAGGCAAGATCTTCAAATAAAGAGACAGGTGGCAGCCCTAGATGCCTGTGCCAATCTGGCGATTGATTGACAAATATAAATCAGGACTCAGTATTCCAAAGCTCATTTACATGGCTCCTGAGACAGTTTGTCAAGAGAGGATGTAATTGGGCAGAAATTCACAAGACTTTATGCATTTGAAATGTCAAAAACACACACAAGTGGCAGGTTTGGTATGCATTATCACCCATGAATAAACTGAACTTCAAAGGCAGGGAGGGAGGCTGAATGGCTGAGAGTTTGGGAATGGGATTCAAAGCTTTTCCACACTAGGTAACTAGTGTAGGTAATTGTGAGGCTGGCAGATCAGGTGCAAACTCAGGCCAAGGCCCGGGGCTTCTCTGAACACTGACGAATGTATAGCTGGAAACCAGTCTGGCGCACCTGTGGGTTAGTAGAGTCAAAGGAGATATTAGTGTTATAAGCACGTGTTTAGCATTTAGACTTTATGGAATGCTTGTGGGATGCTGCCTGTATTAATCCTACTTATATCAGCTGTATCCTATGGTACACATATTGAGTGTTTGCATGGTAATCAACCTCTGTAGCTGTGTAACTGGAGAAGAAGCGTTAACTAAGATAAAGCACTCCTCCCACACACAAGATGGCCCACTGAGGACAAACGAGGCTTTGTGTAGCATCAGAGGACAGAGACCTTACACTCTCTTTGAAGGGGAGACCTGCACATGCACTCATCCCATCAGCTTGGATTCTGGGGCAAAGGGGATAAACATCCCCAACAAGGAGAATCTGGATCTTTATGCTGACTGGCCTCTGAGAGGGAAACGATTCCTAAACATAACCAAGAGATCCCCATGCTGCTTGGCATGGGTCAGCCCTAAAAGACACATAGAGCTACTTATTAGAGAAGCTTATATTATCTTTTAAAATCTAAGGCTAACTCATCTCTTTGTGTATGTTTCCATTTTTAACCTAGCAAGTAATTCTCTTATTTCTTTTCTTACTTTGTAAATCTTTAATTTATTAAAGGATTAGCTACAGGTGGTGTCTTTGGTTTGAGATCTGAATAAAAGTGACCTGGGGTAAGTGATTTGCCCTTTGGGACTAGGGGTAACCTGAATATTGTTGTGAGTTTTGGTGAAAAGTGACCATCTATCACATAGTCCAGCTTGCTTGGGTGGCAAGTTAGACTGGAATGATCAAGGGACTGTTTGTGTCTCCAGAGTAAGACTGTTATAGTACTTGAGGAGTTCACACTTGTTACTGGGTTGGTGAAATCTAGTTATAGAACATATGACCAATTTAGAGTTTCTGCCCTGCTTTTTGACTATCTGCCCTAAGGCTGGCACTCACGGTCAAAAGCTACTCCAGACAGCATGACAGTAATGACCAAAAGTCATTACCATTTGGCAGCTGTTTGGTGGTCTCTGAAATGACCGGGTGCAGTTCTTAGTGGACAACTATATACATCACCAAAACCAACCAACATAACCGGCACTCTTGTTGGCAGTTGGTGCCCAGAAGACATATACTGGATAGGCATGAAGACTGAATGACCCCTCTCACCACTAGAGGAGGTCCCTCTGTGTCCTGGATAAGGTACATTGATGTGGCAATGGGGAACATATGGCTCTGCATTTGCTGTGTGTTCTCACCTTCAACAAGAGGCTTCAGTGACCAGGCCTGGCACTCCAATACCACTCTTGGGCATCAGGATCGGTGCCGTAAAGAGACATTCAGATCCAGATAGCTGGAATTTAGATTTTACTCTCACTGAAATCAGTGTAAATCATAAGTAAACAGAGTTTCCCTGGTGTGACAGCAGAATCAAGTGGATGGCCCTTGTTTTTAAATCTAAATATTCTCAGAAAAAAATATTAAGATGGAGCAAAAGTTGATAATATGTATCAGTAATTTAAGGATAAAGACCATAACATGATTGTTGTAATTATCTCCAAACAAGGCAGCCTAAACCCAGGAAATTAAGGGTTAAGATTACACCCAAGAGAAAGCTAAACATGTTAAGGTAAGAAATGCACAGTTTAGGCACTCAAACATACTTAATTCTGCCCTGTAGTGACATGATGTGATATTCCTCTGATTATAATTAAAGCTTTTGAATGTGTGTGGCTTCAGATTACATTAAACTGATTTTTACAGCCATATTAGATGTTTTCATATTTTTCCCCTTCTGGCATTACGACAGGGCAGATTTAACGATGTGCAAGCGCCTAAACAGTGAAGCTGGCCTTTAATTTACAATGAATGTATTGTTTGAAAGGGATGTGTTACTAAGGGCAGCGCTATGTGAAGTTGGGAAGGGGAGGGACCAATCCCTGAGTCCCAATATCTCTGTGCTTTGAAGATGCCCCCTGCTTTCCTACCTCAGTTCCCCCAACAGTGTTGCTTCAATACACAGTGGAGCCAAGACAGCAGTGCCATGAGAAACTGTCCAGCACCGGTGTCCAAGTTGGCGTGCAACCTCAGAATCTTTCAAGAGAAGAGGGTGGGGCCAAGTAGCCTACCACTGAGAACTCTTGGCAATAAGTGGAGTCTCTCTCCTACCGCTGAATCACTGCAACCAATAGAACTGAACACAAATTAGCTGTAAACAGAAGTTAGTGATTGGCTGAGTTACCTCAGACACATTGGCTCAATTTAAGAGTTACCTGAGCCTCTCTAATCATAATAATTAGATAAAACAATCATTAATACCTTCACTTAATTACAACCTAATTTCTTAAAATACAGCCCATGCTCAGGATTTCAGTTAAGATTAACTATAGAGAAAGTTTGAAGTGTCTACATCATTCTCTTGTTAAGATCTTTTAGGACAAAACCATGACTGACAGAGGCTAAATTTCTTGAAGGACTCAATTTTAATTATTTTAAAGTCATAAACTAATTAACGGATTTCCTTGTAATTCCTAGAAAATTCATTCTCAAAAGAGTAAGTGCTGTGTACTTGGGGAAGATACGCCCTATTTTTCAAACAAAACAAAGAGGATAAGTCCCTGCTTCAAGTACAAAATGAAACTCAACCTTAACTCTCAAGTCACAACTAGCACCTCCATAAATTTCTGGAATAATTCCAACTGGCTATATAATTCTAGTTATTTCTCTTTATTGAGTAAATAAATTAGACCAGAGTTTCAAAGTTCAACTTGCATAATTGTGAGTACAATCATGCACGTGCATAAATTAATTATGCAAATTCCAGATGCATGAATGCCACATGGACAGTTAAGCATCTGATTTGCACACAACAGGGTGTGTGCAAATTGTACATGCAATTATATGTACTTAAAATGTGAAAATCTGTCCCTCTGTAGTCAGTTGTTTCATATATTGTGGTTATGTATACTAGTTTGTTTTCTCCTGCCCACGTTCCCTCCCCACAATTTTTTTAAACAGAAAAAAAATACCAGAATCTGGAAACATTACTTGGGTGATATGTATATTCTGTAAATGTAAACTGACTGCACCATTTCTGCTCAACAAGGGCTCATTTCCTGGTTAGTTTCAATATTCTACCCCCAGATATTTCTGCTGTAAAATTATTTTCTTAAATAGGCAATAAATTCTTTTTGTCAGTGGGGAAAGTATTTTTTCTTCACTGCCCCCAGCTCAAAAATGGCATGACAGTTTTTACTTAAAAATAAATAAAACACCTTTTAGACAGAGACCTCAGGCAGTTCTACACTTAAGATGCTGCAGCGGCACAAATGCACTGGTCCAGCTGCACCGCTATAGTGCTTCAATGAAGATGCTACCTACATCGATGGGAGAGCTTCTCCCATGGGTATAGGCACTCCACCTTCTTGAGAGGTGGTAGCTATGCTGACAGGAGAAGCACTCCCATTGACTTATCACTGTCTACACGAGGGATTATTTGATTTAATTGCTTTGCTCAGAAGGTATGGATTTTTTACACCCTTGAGCGATGTTGTTACTCTGACACAATTTCCTAGTGTAGACATGAAAATGTCAGCCCAACAAGTGAACGTTTCAGAAAGCTATAAACAATTGAGAACAAGGTGTCGGAACTGAACTGCCTATTCAAGCTAACGGTTTTTCAGATACTAAAAATGAGTTGAGCACCTAATTATTTTTAATTCCACCTTAAAATTGATAGTAACAATAAAATACAGTTTTCTAAAAGCAAATTTTTCATTTATGATTTTTCTAAGCCTCAGAGATGCAGATAAAGTAGAATGTATAGTATAATGTGAAATTGCTTTTGAATTCTGATCGCAAATGGAGCTATCTATCATTTGTCACCTGCTTCCCCCTCCAGGCCCTTATGTCAGTTGTTCTCAGTGAATGCCTAGTTCTGAATGTTTGCCTTAGTTTAATGTATGAATTCCATTTCATAATAGCAAAAGGACATTCAGAGTAGTACATTTCTGGTGGATGATCTTACTACTTGAGCTTGGACATAGTGGCCTGAAACATCGCCTGAGGCATTCTATAACTAACCAGCGATGGACTTGTTTGCAGTGTTGGTCCCAAGATTTGAGAGAAACAAGGTACGTGAGGTAATATCTTTTATTGGACCAGCTTCTGTGGGTGAAAAAGACAAACTTGAAAGCTTGTCTCTTTCACTAACAGAAGCTGGTCCAATAAAAGATATTACCTCCCCCACTTTTGTCTCTCAGAAGTAGATTGTCTGTCATATTGGATTGTTTAAAGAGCAGAAGCACATACATGATATCATGGATCAAATTCATTCCTAGCATAACTCCACAGAAACCAATGGTTACACCAGACACAAATTTGATCTAGTATTTCCACAAACATGGCTTGTAGTCAACAACATTCAGTTCTCACAGTCTGATTAATTCTCAACTTTCTTTCCACATGAGCACTGTTAATTAAACACTGACAGGTTCTGCTGCAACCTTGGGCCATAATGAGGAAAGAGGTTGATTTTTTGGACTGCTGGAGAGGGAAGAGACAGCTGTGATGCAAAAAAGGTACCCACCCTCTCCGCCCCATCCCCCCGCCCCCCCACCTCGTTGTCAGGGCATGAGGCAAGTATACTCAGAAAGCCTAATGTGTCCTCAGATGATTCTCATTAGAGCTGGTTGGAAAAAAAAGGGAATTTCTGGGTGAAAATCTTCATGAAAAATGTGTGTGTCCTTCCTTTTTTTAACCAATTTTAATTCTAACAGTGATGACTGCAAAAGGGGGTATTGATCTGTGTAAGTGTGTATATTTAGGAACTATTATGATAATCTAGTTTGACCTCCTGTATAAACACAGGCCATAAGGCTTCCCTGAATTAATTCCTGTTTGAACCAGAGCATATAAAATCACAGGTGACTGAGACGCTGACATAGCATTGAAATATGGTACAGGACTGACGAAACTGACATAACATTGCCTGGACTGTGCAAAAATCCTTAGCCTTCCTTAAATGATTTCATTTAGATGCCATAGACTAACCAGTTCTAAACACACGCTCATAGGCCCCAGTATTTAACTAACCGAACCTCAACAAATATTTTATTTGAGTTTTGGAAGGACCAGATTTGGTTACTGTATTTTTCCCATTCCGTTTGTTTTTCACAGATATTTGTCCTTCTAAGGTTCTAGTCCAGACTAGAATCAGAAATGCAAAAATACCACAAAAAAGGTCATGTGTAGAAAATCCTAACTAGCTTAGTAGCTCTTTCCTTTATAGAGGGCATTTGAGCATCCTCCAGGAAAATGAAACCTAATTAACTCCATGTCAGCAGTACAACTTGATTTAGTTTACTGAAGAAAGTAACAGTCATTCAGACTCTATAGTGATAAAGTTAAATTATATATATATATAATAGGTGGACACAAACATATAAATACATAGATATTTGTAATAAAATGCAAAGTATAGTATTTATGAATATTCTGATAAAATATTAATTGCCATGTGCAGCACACCCAATTTAGTTCACGTTTTACAAGGGAAGTTCTGTCTGCATGAACATTTATAGAAATTGAATTTCAGGCCTGTAACTGAAATTTGGTTATTCAGGAAATGAAACTAGTTTGGTGAACAAACTAAGTTCACTTTGGGCATAAGCAGCAATTGTTTATAAAGATTAAGCCACCTAATCAGGAAACAGAAACAATGCCATGTTATTGAGATGACCAATAATATTGAGTGAACAGTAAACTCCAGACAGTGTGTCATCAAATGAATACTCACTCACTCAAACACTTAACAGCCAATCCAGCATCTGAAATTTGATTACAGATTATTCAGTTTTGAAAAACAAATGCAAAATTAATGAGTAATAAAATCATGATTTGTTCATGGATAATTGCAAACAGAGACAAGGGCAATACGAGATAGTTCAATTCTTTACAATAATAATTCAACCTGCTCTGAGATGGTTAAGTGCTACATGACGATCTGTGCTCTTACCTCAGTTCACTGCTCAGCCCTCATAGCCCCTCAATGACAGCATTGTGCCCCTTTTGTGTAAATGGCTTTTTTTTCTCCTATTCATTTACTAGTATTCTCAGACTTTGATGCATCCTCTAGCTTTGGCTTTTCTAAAGGTCTTGGAAGACTGCACCAGTCCTAAGTGAGGCATAGCATTTCACTATTGTAAATTACCAGATTAAGCTCACTGGTGTAAGCACCCCACACATTTCCTTAATGTAGACAAGGCCAAAAAATTCTAAAATGCCATCTAGCTGCTGTTAAAGTCAGTAGGACTTTTTCCACTGATTTCATTGGGATTGGATTGGGTGTTTAGGGTCAAATGCTCTCTTCGGCTAAGGTCGTATAGTTCCCACTGACTTCAGTGGGAATACTCGTGTCTCTCAGACCAGAACTTGCCCCTTACTATGTTTTCTTTCCTACTCATCTACCATACCCCACAAAAGTCAGTAGCTAATTAAGGCAGAATCAAGCAGATTGTCAATCCAGGCCCCTGACTCTGAACTCTGGGTATGGAGAGAGGGCTCAAGGGGGGGGTGTCACAGTTTTGCATACTATATATGGATCATGTTTAGTCATTAATTTTTTCCCGGCCAATAAGAAAACAGACATTTCAAATAAAAATAGAAAATAGCATTCTGTTTTTCCAAACCGCCCCCACCCCCCCCCGGCAATTCCATATTGTCACAGGCTCAAGACTGAAAACGCACTCCCAATGGCCATTCTTATTATTGTCATGTGGAAATGAGGCAGGAGTTTCTCAAGCCAGAGGAAGAACCTCGATGATTCCCAGCGCTTCACATGTCTCATGGTTTTTTTCCCTGACCTATTTGGGTACATATGGTATTGGAAATGAGGTACTGTATGTACATTAGCTAACAATTAATGTTAAGAGCCTTGTCATTTTTTTGCTTCATTTAATATTCACTGTAATTATGTTAGTCATTAATACCAAATGACTTTTTTTAGTGTGGATGCCACATGGCCTTCCACAGAAATCCCGCTGTAGTTCAGCAATAATTAATGCTCCATTAACATCTTAAGTGACTCATTATTATTTATTAATTTAGCCTTAAAATTGATGAGGCTGTGTTAAAGAGAAAGGATTCCAGAGATATTGTATAGAATGTAATTTGCAATTTACAACCAATATCTCCATCTGACAGGGAATGAGGCATCAGTGTACCACCAAAGACTTCACATCCCTAATTGTATTCTTTTGGCCAAAAGAAATGAGATACAGTGAAGACAGTGAAGTCTTGAAGAAATGAAGACAGTGCAGAAATTCAGAGACAACCTCACACTAGCACTTTGGAGAATGGGCCCAGAAATCAGGAAAAGTGAGTTTTACTCCTGCCTGATCACAGTCATTCCATATGACCATGGGAACGTTTCAAAGAGGCAGGGAGACCAGATAGCAAGTGTGAAAAACCAGGACGGGGTGGGGGGTAACAGGTGCCTATATAAGACAAAGCCCCGAATATCAGGACAGTCCCTATAAAATTAGGACATCTGGTCACCCTACATGGGGTAATTCTGTGCTGTTAAGGATTGGAAGATTTCCAATACATTAATCAGTTGATCTATGTCCCACCCCTTGTACATTGCTCTACAAAGGCTATGTCTTGGAATGGTGCACAAGACCTGTATGGCTTTCTCGAATCCTGCCTTGCTCTCCTTATATAGAGAAATCACACCAGTTCCTTTGCCAAGAGAGTCTACACAGCCACCATATCCATCCCCTTAACCTCTATGTTCTTCACTTTCTTGCCCCATTCTTACCTAACAAAGGCTAAATTAATATTCATTAAGCACTTTAAATGCTAGAATGAAAGGAGCTAGATATGCAATATTACTAATTCTTCATACAGCTACAAGGATTTGTATTTCTATAGCTCATTTTAACCATGATCTCCAAGAAACCAGCTCTCCCAACTCCCCTTCTTAGCCACAAGATCATCCTTCTCCTACCACAGGAACGGAGGATTTTATAACACAGGATTTTTGTCTGTAGGTTTTGACTCAGTGCCCCTACAACTGCACTGCCGTACTTAGTCCTGACTGACTTTCCAGTTACTTCTGTCATCAGCCCAACCAGAAAGAGACATCAAGGCAAATGGCAAGCCCCCTATAGCTAGTTTAATAAGGGCTGAAGTTACTCAGGCAGGTTTTGAATAAACACAGCCTCATAACATTACAAAATGGGGGGAAATTTTCTTTTCTCCATAACAGGAAAATGTCCTTCTTCCCTGACTTTCATTCCCCAATTGAGCTATTGCATAGCTGTTACTGTTTTATCGGACCAGTAAAAGATATTACCTCACCCACCCTGTTTTTCTAAAATCAGAGCAGTCATAAAAAGTGTGGCCTTTATGTTTAGATGTATCACCAAAGAAAAGAAAACTGCCACTGCCTGACGAGACTGGAACACTTTTGTCTTAGCCTCTCCTTCCACCTCCCCACCACACAGCATCTTGAGATGTTTCATTCATCATCAGACCTTGGCTCTTTTAGAGACAACCACGTGTTCTCTGCATACACTGAAGTGTGATACTTTTTCTACTTTTATGGTCTTCATTCTTTGCAGGATAATTATTCTTAAAATGAAGTTTGTTTGGGGAATAGAACATATATTCCCAATATGCTCTCATTCAGAGTTTCCCTTTTCCTTCCCTTCCTGCCCTTTTTTAAAGCGTCACAAAACCAAACACTTCAGACGATTGGTGCTGAAGATTGCATATATTACGTTACAGCCTGCCCAGTTAATACGCTTACTGTGCTGCCCCGGATTGCAAGGGTACTGCTGAAATGGAGTGATTGTCCACAGGAGACAAATCTCCATTAAAAGTCATGCAGAATAAATATACACCCTTGCAGAAGGCACCTGACAATGAAACATAACTTCTTTGTCTTGGAAGGAAGCAGCTTGATGGATAAACTGCACGCTTCATCTCTCATTGGAGCGGCTTTTTCCTCACACGCTGTCTTTCCTCTTGTCCGAGCTATTTTTCTAAGAGCGTTCATACAAGCCAACAAATTTATGTGTTACAGCAAGGTGCATACATATTGCAAATAAAAAGTTAATGAACCCATCCTCCAATACTCCATGGACAGGAAAGGTCCATTAACTTCCTTATACAAAATAAGGATAAATGCTTTCATGCAGTCACATTTTCTTCAAGGATGAGTGTTTGTGTGTGTGTGTGTGTCTGTGGTTTGTGAGGAAGGAGAATTATAGACTGAACTAGCAGCTCAAAACCCATGCTGTTGCACATGTGGAATTTGTAAAGTTTTGTATGCAAATAGCCAAAAATGGGGACTCCTTTCCTTGCAGTGTGTTGCTGTGAACAATATTGCTGTTCCCCAAAGTTTGTGTACCAAGCTGCCCCATGGCTGGAGGCCCAATCAACTCTGTGTCACCCCACATAGCTGTAACTCCCACCTCCTTGCATCATCTGTCATTTTCCAATCATCAGAGAACCTTTGGATGCCAACATCTGCTTCTCACAGAGCCCAGTGACAATTGACCCTGATGACACACAGAACAAAAAGAGTTCTCCGCCAGGTGTGTAGCCGTTTCCATCACTTCACACTGACTCAGCAGAAATCTAGGCTTCAGTGTGACACGCAGACAGAGTGACAATCCGGGAAGATTCATGTTAATTTGTGTACAGGCGAGTCAGAGGTGTGCGCTGTGGGGAAGGGCTAATGGGTCTTTGGGGTTATTGTGAGTGCTGGTTGCGGTGTGCATGAGCAAGGCCCAAGCATAATTATTTCAGCCCCAGTACAAACTTGTAACATGGGCCCGTGCCCACACACATACACAAGCCCTCATCCCATACATACAATCTCATGAGCCATGAAAAGTTTTTTCCTCATGGTAATGGGGGTTGCAGCCTGGGCCTGGCCCCCTAGGGCCTCTGGGCCCCGGTAAAGTGTACCTTCCTCCTCCCCATGTGGGGACCGTGTGTATGGGTGGTGTTGGAGAACTGTGGCAGCTAGGTCAAGTAATCTACCATCTGTACAGTCCTCCCTCCTTTAACCAATGAAATTGTTGCATGCAAGTTAGCTGTAGAGTAAAGGTGATGATTGGTTCAGTTACCTCTGATACCCCCATGGTCTAGGACTTTTGGCATGGCATAGATACATGTCTTACTGTAACCACACTGCATGAGTAAAGTCAAAATGGCAACAGACAACAAAATCCAGTGATGATTGCTGGTAATATTCTGAATAAGAAGAGCGCTCAGCCATGCTTGTAGCTGCTTCTATCACTTCACACTGACTCTTACATTTTAGGCATCAGGGCTATACAGAGGCTATGTCTACACACCACTGGGCAACAGCACACAGCATATGTGCAGCTAATCAATATTCAAAATTCAAGCTGCTTTGATTGGACACATGATTCAGTTGGTGTGTTTTCTGTTCCTTGGCCCAATACTCGCTGCAATGAATATGAAATTTGTTTTTTGAAAATATTTTGCAACCATTGCTTTCAATGCACAATTTTGGTGAATATTCCTGCCAGTAAACTAGTTTTCTGGAATATTCACAAAAAGAACACACAAAATCATGTCTCAATTTAGATTAATCACATCTAAATTTTGGCCTCAATCCTGTAAACACTCGTATGTGTTTCTCTTTAAGCAATTATCTTTGAGAATTCTTGAGCATAGCAAGGTCCCAGAGGATTGGAGAAGGGCAAACATAGTACCTATCATTAAAAAGGGGAGCAAAGAGGCCAGCCAGCGAATTAGAGACCAGTCAGCCTTACTTCAGTTCCTGGAAAGACACTGGAACAAATTAACAAATAACAATTTGTAAGCACCTAGAGAATAAGGTTGATAAAAGATAGGTAATATGGATTTGTCAAGAAAAAATTCTAACCCTGACCCTGAAACTTCTTTGACAGGGCATAATAAGTGGGGGAGAAGCTGTAGACACGCTAGATCTTGATTTTAGTTAAGCTTTTGTTACAGTCCCACACAACATTCTCATGAACAAACTAGGGAAATGTGGTCAGGATGAAATTATTATAAAGTGGGTGCACAACTTGTTGAAAACCTATTTGTCACTTGCAAATAGGTTTGCTGTCATACTGGGAGGACACATCTTGAGGAGTCTTGTAGTAGTCTGTCCAGGGTCTGGTACTATCCAATATTTTCACTTATGGTATGGATAACAGAGTAGAGTCTACGCTTATAAAATTTGTATATGACACCAAGCTGGGAGGGGTTATAAGTACTTTGGAGGGCAAGACTGGAATTCAAAATTACTTGATAAATTGGAGACTTGGTCTGAAGTCAACAAGATAAAATTCAGTGACTACAAGTACAAAAAACTACACTTAAGGAAAATAATCAAATCCACAATACAGAATGGGAAATAACTGGGTAGGCAGTAGTACTGCAGAAATGAGGTTTACAGGGGATCACAAAATGAACGTTAGCTAACAACGTGATGCAGTTGCAAAAAAAAGGCTAATACCACTCAGGGGTATATTAACAGGAGTGTCGTATGAAAGACATGGGAAGTAATTGTATTGTTCTACTCAGCACTTGTGTGGTCTCCACTGGAGTATTGTGTCCAGTTCTGGTGCACCACTTTAGGAAAGATGTGGACAAACTGGAGAGAGTATTGAGGAAAACAACAAAAATGATAAAAAGGTTTAGCATGTTCTTTCATTCTGATACTGTCAAAACGTTTTCAGTAAGGTAAACTCATTTCATTTTGACTTTATCATTTTGATTAAACGTTTATATTATATTGAATATATAGAATACATTTTATTTAATATTGTATGTTTTATTAGACTGTTTCAGCATTATTGAAATTAAACATGCCAATGTTATAGAAACAAAATGTTTAAAAGGTTCTGAATCCAATTATTTTCAGAATTTTTGTTGGGCAGGAAATATTGGCTTTTTCTTCCAATTTGGAATGAAAACAAAGTTCAAAATGTTAGAATTTCCCATGGAACAGCAATTACATTTTCCTACCAGCATCATACAAAAGTCTGAGGGCAAAAACAACCATGTACTGAAAATGTTAGAAGAGAAGTGAGACATAAGGTGGGTGAGATAATATCTTTTATTGGACCAACTTCTATCTCACTGACCAACAGTAGTTGGTCCAATAAAAGATATTACCACACCCACCTTTTCTTTCTAATTCTGGGACCAACACGGCTACAGCACTGCATACAAAGGGGAGTAACTCGGACTAGATGGCACAGATTTGGTTAAGATTCAGGGAAGGAGAAAGACTGCGGGGGCAGGGGAGGGAGGAGGGAAGCAGACTGAATTAATGTTTGTGAAAGGGGTTAAGAAGAGGCTTTACAGACATCAGGGGAAACAAAATACCAGAGGGAAAGTAGGTGTAACAACTAATGAAGGAGAAAAATCAGTAAGGATTTTAAAGTGGATGAACTAATGAACTGCTTCTTTAAAGGGTCAGGGAATACAGTAATGAAGACCTTCGTCAAGGCTGTGTGATGGAATATGATTTGGCATTTGACTAGTCTCTGTGTTTTGCCTATGCCTTAGGGCTTGTCTTGGTGGGAAGACTCAGGGTTCAGACGAATTAGCTAAAGGTGTGAAGTCAATGCTCACAAGTTAAAGTATTAAACACCTGTATGGATGCTCTCAGTCAGAAATAAAGTGTGTTGTGCTAAAAAGAGCACTCGGGATCCTTTTAAGGGGAAAAGGCAGTATGCCACATTTATTATCAAATGCTAAATTAATAATTATCTTAAACCTATGCACATACACACACAATAACTATCTTAAACCTATGCACATACACACACAAACACACACGCGCCCAAACACACCAGGAAATGTTCTGAGTTCGTATAGCTACCAGTCCTTATCGTGGCTTGAGATCGCAGCTTGGGTTCGTTGCTGGAGTTCGTGGCTCGTGGCAGCTACCTGGCCAGGGAAGCTGGGCACGAGGAGAGCAGGGTCTTTGTCGGGCGCGCACCGACGCTCTTCTTTGCTGGTTGCAGAACAGTTTCTCTCTTCCCCAAAGCTTTGAATCTCACCCAGTCTTTTATATCTTTTTGTCTTCAGTTTAAACTTAGGAGTTCTGCTGAGTCACGTCGCTTCTCTGTCCGTTGCTTGCTGGACAATAGCAGACGTGACTTTCAGCTCGTTCCTGGTGTTGTGATTAAGTTTGCTCTTTTGTTTTCTGAGGTGGATTCTTGTTTTGCTTTTCAGGGATGTGTTCACACTTCTTCAGCCATTAGGGTGGACACCACACTTCATCAGAACAAGCTGGCAGTTTGGGTCTGGTTCACACATACACACACCTTCCATTCACACTTGTTCAGCTTAAACCTAATCATCTAACAGTTCAGAAAGAGTTTTGTGCAAGATGGAGTACATTTGGTTAAAATGGAGTTTTACATTACAAGATGGAGTACATTTGGTTAAAATGGAGTTTTACATGTACAATATGGAGTTTTACATTTACAGTATGGAATATAGCTGAGGGGAGTTCAAATATTACAAATAGATTCTATGACAATTTTATTCCTACATTATTTTACAATTTTATTCCTACATTATCCTACAATTTTATTCCTACAAGTGGCCTTATTAAATGTAGCTTAATCCTTGTTGAAGGCCTCCTTAGAAGTTGTATGGGTGTTTGTTTACATACTTTGTATGTTAGATCTTATGTAAGGCCCCATCCTGCAAAGACATAGCCATGTGCTTATCTTTACTGCTGCAAGTAGCCTAGACTTCTCGTGGTTGAAAAGTTAAGCACATGCCTCCATGGATTTATCTTCTCTGCAAAGTTAACATGCTATAGCTCGACTGATACTGTTAATTTGTTCCCTGTCCACATATCAAACTCATGTATGGTTGTGTGAGTAACATGAATTGGCTGGCATGACTGTCTTTGGTTAGCCAAGGACCAATGCAGAGGGAAAAATCAGTTACAGAAATATGCTCACATATGAATTGATCATACCTGGGTTTTATATGTACCTTTTAAATACAATCTTAAATTACTACTCAGGGGGCTGGCAAAGGTCTGCTGCTTAGCAGAGGTGGTCTTCTAACAAAGGTGGAGCAGAATGGGACTCAGCCCATTTGGGAGTGCTTAGAGCAGATTCTTAAGAAAGAAGGATGCCTAATGAAGGTGGGCTTTTGCACAGGTTTCCCCATATCTAATTTGTACTTGCCATCTATGTTTATATTTTTAATTTTGTATACTTATTTATTCAAAAATCTAATACAATTTAAATGAAAAAATGCTAATGGTTGATGAAAAGCAGTAAAGGAATACTTGGAAAAATGAAACACACATAATCAGATCCAGATGGCATGCAACTAAGACTCTTCGTTTTCCGTTTTTACTGAAAAATTCCTGAGTATTAAAAAAGCTGTTATTTGGGGCTTATGGATTTTCACCTGAGTTTTGGAAAACTCAGATACATGAAAAACTGATTAGGTTAAGAAAATCCAATACATTACATTAGGTAGCTGTGTATATGTTGATAATAAGTTAGTCTAGCTATAAATGTGAGGTTGTCTGTTAACCGAAGGCAATGCAGTGGAAGAGACATACACATGTGTGCACGTGCATATGTGTATGGACTGTTAATGCACAGCTCACAAAAGAAGCCACAGCATCAAACTGCTTTTACTTCCAATACTCTTACTTTTCTCTGTCTGCTGCTTTTTTGGTGTCTTCCCATCCCCCAATATTAACCCTATATTTACCCAGAAAACTGATGAAGATGGTTTTTGTACTGATCTTCACCTGTTTAATTTTTTGGTAATAAACACTGATAAGTTCCCAGGAAATTTTAAACAAAATAAAAACTGAAAACAAAAGGCCTTACATACATTCCAGGGTTTGGGGGGAATTAGCTATGAACATAGCGAACCGTTGGTCATTAGGTTTGAGAAATCTTGGTGGTGTAGGGAATGTAACAGAGGAGCAGAAAAAGACAAATATTGTACAGATCTTAAAAAGTAGAACAAAAGAGCAATCCTGGCAATTGTTGTTCGAAAACTATATCAATAGTAGTATCCCACGCATAGAACAACCACAGATTACTTCTTGTCCTCTTCCTTGTTTCTTTCACTCTCTCCTTCCATCCTTCTCTGCTTCAGTCACTGTTTTTACACATGCACTCACTTTAAAACTTTCTCTCCTCTGTTGCCCTACTTCCTTCCTATTTCCTTTCCCCCAATTCTACTTTTCCTTTTGTAGTGGTCTCTCTCCCACATTTCCTTTCAGAACCATGAGCCTTCTCTGGACAGATTTTTCCTTTTGTTTTCAAGGTATCCTAAACCATCTAGCATGCCTGAAAAACTGGAGTTACACTGCTATCCACACTTCATTCTTTTCCTTGGGAAGGCAGAGGATGTCTCAACAGCACTGTGTTAAAGCCCTGATTCAGAAAATGCTTAGACACCTGTAACTTTAAGTATATGAGGCATCCTGTTGAAGTCAGTGGGACGACTCATGTAGGTGTGGAATTATTCATGTGCTTAAAGTTATGCATGTGCTTAACTACACTATCTAAGCCTAAATTTGTATTTATTCTTGTTCTTGATGTAACCCTCTCCACAAGAATGGATTCCCATTTTTTGCTCTAGTCTAGCTCATCTTTTAATTTGGAGTTTGGATAAAGTCATAAAGTTTGGATTCCTATCCAAACTCCCCCAGCATCTGGGGAGTTCCAAAATATTTAATCTAATCTATCTTCATCGGCTCACCGTGGTATCCAATTGAACCCAGTGTTTGTAGTGAGCCCAATTCTCATTTTACAATGCTCTATAATGTGGTGCCTGATTATTCCAGGTTTTTTTTCTTTCTTTCTCAAGGGCTATGGTATCTGTAAAAGGGTAGAATTGAAACTGGTATATGTCAATCTCTGACCATTTCATTCTGTAGTTTAAAATGTAAAGGGCTTTTGTGTAATTAAAGTTGCTTGTCTGAGTTGACAATAACCCTCTTCAAGATTTCAAACACTCTGAGGTTAAAAGCTGGGATCCAGCTATATGACCAAGTGAACCTCACTCCTTTGTGTCTTCCTCCCCCACACAGTGGGGTGACTGAACTAAACAGGAGGAACAAATGAGTTACAGTTAAAATGAAATTTGGTGGATTTGGGGATTTGATACACTTAAGATTGAGCTTTCTTGGGCCTTTCTGAACTAGGCTTCAGACAGATTCCTAACATTTCATTTAAATTAAAGCATGTTCAGAGCCACATTCTGCCTATAGCTATCCCCAGGCAACCCCACAGACATTTGCTGGGTTGTATGCGGGTAGCTGAGGGTAGGATGTGGCCTTTTTTGCATAATGAATTCACTTAAATTAAATTAGGGATCAACGTCACTAACTGAATTGTGTGATTTTTAATACAGGCTTTCAAATCTTTTAATGTCTTTCCAATAGAGTGTTAACAGAGTTGTCTTACTCGGGAACAATACCACTTATGAAGCAGAGAGTCAGTTAAATGGCAATATAATAATAAAGCGTCGTATTTTTTGTCAATGTCTTTGCTAACGAGGAGAAGTGTCCCACGGATCTATCAGTCAGACTGTATTCCAAACTACTTTTCATCAGTGTCCTCTCTCTGGACCAGAGAGATATGGCTGGAATAGAAAAAACTATGGATAATCCTTTTGAGAGGTTTGTTTTGTTTTGTTTTGTTTTTTTAAGCTTTGATGGTTTTAGTGTCAGTAGCAGCCCAAATTACAAAAAAGGATAAAAGCAATTCACTTTGCGGGGCCTTTGGTTTAGAGAATATCACATTTCCACTCTGTCCTTAAGGATATCAGTTTCTCACAAAAATCAGATCAGCAGAATAGTGCATCATTTATGGGTGAAACTAGTTTTTTCTATAGGAAATGTTTTCCCTCTTCCGTAAACTGTTAGTCACTGCAGTAGATTTCACATTTGCAATGCACTGCGTAGCTTGGCTAGTTGGTTTTGATTTTAAAAGGCAATTCTGAGAAAATTACATATAGCCTCAGATGGCATTCATAAAGCCCAGTGCTAGTTGCATCTGTTTCTCATAATCCCTGAAACACTACATATGTTTTAGGATGGTGCTGTTTCTTTAGATGCAAACAGTATAATCTCTGAATTTTTAAAAATTAAACATGGTGCTATTAAAAAACCCACAAACAAACAAAAAAAACAGTACTAATCTTTTGTCAACCCCCTCTGTGGTGCAATTATTGTTGGCAAATTCACTTCTGGTCTCTTTGTCTAATCCTGGAGTGTATTTCATTAACTGCTTTTTAATTTTTACGTGGTGACTAGTCCTTTATGTTTTAGATAAGGACACAAAACAATTTATCTAAGGCCTTTGAAAAGGAAAGCAAATTGCTCACTTTTGGCATCAAATGTAATTACTATTCACCACATCTAAATGGACTGCTTGTTGTGTCTTTTATGGGGGAACCAAAAGCCATTATGAATTATCTTATTTGACCATTAGTGCAAATGTGATGCAACAAATACAGAAGAGTGGAGCTTTATAATTAGCCCTCTTAGTGCTCTGATGGAAATATTGACAGATCTGAAACTGGTACTGGGGCAGAAGGGAGAGAATGTATGAACTCTTCAAAACAAAATTGCATCTTTCCTTTTATCCAAATTGCACAAACTTGGGAGTCAAGTGGACACAGAGTACAAAGAGAGAGGACATGCAAACACAAAGCAGGGCTTCATGAGTTCCTTCAATTAGGTATTAAGTGTTTGGAACAAGGTTTCATTTGCCAACAGCTGTACACAATCATTTGCGGTTTTGAGGCCAGAGTAATTGGCATGTTATGAGCTTTTGCCTTAGCTTTTGGCATCCAACTGAAAACCACACTGAAAAAGGAAGGGCTTGGAGCAGAATATGAGCTTTTCACTGGAAGCTGGAAATAGTCCCCTGGGAGAGGTGTATGCTCAGAAGTTATATGCAGCAAATGATTGGCCGGATCCTCCTTGGGGTACTTTATTCCCAGTAGAGTCTTTTTCTTTTTGTAATACTTGAGTTTATTTCACACACTAGGATAAGCCTCTTCTAAGCAAACTGGGATTGTTTGTAAATACCATAATCACCTTATGGAGAGGCTTAGAATACAATAAGAGTCAGACAATGATGCTACAGGAACAAATTCAGAACATTCCTCATGTACGTCCGCAGATGGCATCTGCTGGCGAGATAGACACTGGCCATCCTTTCATGTTCCCACAGATGATGAAATAGATATATGCACCGTCATCATAATAATACTTGCACGTGTGGCACCGGATATCTTCAAACCAGTTAACCCTGCACCTCCCCTGCAAAGTCGTTATCATTATCTCCATTTTAGAAATGGGGAAACAGACACGTTGGTTGCAGTCAGAATTTTTGAAGGCACCCAAGAGAATTCGGCACCTAACACCCATTGAAATCTGATGGGTGTTACATGCCTAAATACCTTTCAATTCCCTTGAAAAACCCAGCGCAAAAGGCCACAGAGTAAGTCAGTGTCAACGCTGGAGTCCAACTCAGGAGTTCATGCCTCCTAGAGCTGTGCTAAGATTGCATGCCTCCCTATGATTACCTACTTGTTCTCTTAACTACACATGACTGCGTTCAGGGAAGGAATAAATAAAAGGCCAATCCTAATTGGAAACAGTGGATGTATTTTATTTTCCATTGTATGTTTTTGTGGTTGGCAAACTGAAGTTAAGTATTAGGGCACTGTGGCTTAAAATAATCTACATTTCGGAGCAGATGACTGAAGAGCTATCACATTACTAGGGGCTGTGTAAAGCGGCAAAGAAAAATCTCCCTTCTTAAAGATGACGGTCTGCGTAGCAAGAATGGCTTCAGAACAAGACTTCCTGTCTTCTGCTTCATTAAAGGACTTTTTAAGAATTGTACCCTTCCTTATATTTGTCGCCTTGTCTCCTCTTCCTTCTCTTCACCCCACATCAGCCCATACTGCTCGTTTGTTTAATTCACCTGTTTACGCTCTGTGCTCTTTGAGGCTGGCACTGTCATTTATTACATCTTTGTACAGAGCCTTGCACAATGAGGCCCAAGCTGGCTGAGGCTGTTAGGCACTACCATAATGTAAATATTAAATGATGTTGCTCTCATAAGGTTGTGCTTCCTTTTATTCTGAGTATCACTACTGAGTTCACCCAACTTCTTGTACTATACCGAAGAGCCATTTACTTTGTGCTTTCTGTTAAAGTGGATTAGTACATCTGCTCTGTTCAATTCCTCTGGATTTACACTGTTGTAGCCAATGCCAGAATCTGGCCCTAGGTCTTGAAATTGCTTATTCCTGACAAGAAATGACATGTTACCTGCAGAGAAACTCCCAACTCATCTCTAACATACCGGTATTACCTACAGTTAACTAGAGATAGGTTGTTGGTGGCTGAAATCAGCAACTCTGCACCCCACTGATGGTCTTTATATATTTAGCTCTTTACATCTGTGCACCCAAAGGTCTTTCCAAAGGAAGGTGAGTCTCATTATGACCATTTTACAGATGAGGAAACTGAGGCCCAGATAGGTGAACTAGCCTGTTAAAATTACACAGTCAATCAGTAGCAGATACTACAATAGACTCCAGATGCCCTGATTTCTAGTCCAGTGCCATATCCACTAGAGCATCCTATCTCCCATTACTGCAAACTCCTTAAAGTTAAGCTATGCCTACATTATGGAGTGCATGCTAGCACAGCTATTGCATAGCCCCTAGTGTAGACGCAGCCTACACCAGCAGAAGGAATTTTTCCTATCAGTGTAGGAAGACCACTTCCACAAATGCCCTTAGCTGCATTGACAGAAGTACTCGCCCATTGACATAACTACATATATACTAGGGGTTTATTGGCATAGCTACATCAGTGAGGGGTGCATTTTTCACACCCGAGTGACAAAACTATGCTAACATAACGTTTAAGTGTCGACCAAGCCTTACTCTGGACTTGTACTGGAGGAATAGAGAGCAGAATCCAGCCCTATACACCTTTGGAAAGAGATAGCTATTCATACCTACCCATGCTTTAGGTCTCTTCTTTGCAAAATGCACATATAACTCCCATCAACATAATGAGAGATGAAAATTAGGGCCCTGAGACACACAAAGAACACACTTCACATCTTGGTCCCAATGCTGCATGTCCCATTCCTAACATTTGCAGTTTTATGTCGTGTCATGTGGACAACAGATGTTCACCCGCTTAAACACAGTAGCAGAAGAAGTTTTTTTAAAAACCCAAGCACTGAAAGGGACCATCTAATCCAGCCTCCTCACACATGTACAGGGCCTCTTCTACCCTGTCTATGAACATGTCTCATCTATTTTTTTCTCAGAAAACTCAAGCGATGATGCTTCAACTATTTCCTTCAGTAAATTATTTCTCTGGCTGACAGATCTCTTGAGAGCAGAAGGTTGTTCCCTCCACCCCTTGGGTTCTAATCTGAAATTTCTCTTCCTTCAAATATTCTCTGGCATAAATGTACTATGAACTTATAAATGCCATCATTACCCCCTCACAACCATTTTGTTGTGCTTTGGTGTCCGTCTGTATCATGTATATAATGGACTCAGTTATTACATAGAATAGGAGGTTGAAGGACTTTCTAAAGAATTTTGGAACATAAGAATTATAATGGATCAAGAACAAGAAGAGTCCTGTAGCACTTTAAAGACTAACAAATTTCTTCATTCATAAGCTTTCCTGTGCTGCAACCCACTTCGTCAGACACATGAAATCAGATAGGGGATATATATACATATATCCAAGGGTAAGAAACAACAATGGGGAGGGTAAATGTTAACAAAGTCCATTCAATAGGAGTAGATGAGGCCCATTCAATAGGAGTAGATGAGGCCTATTCACAACCATTGATTAGGAGAGAACATGTGAACAGTGACAATTACTTCTTGTAATGAGATAACCATTCCAAGTCCCTGTTCAGACCCAGTTTGATTGTGTCAAGTTTGCAGATCAGTTCCAGCTCTGCAGTTTCTCGCTGAAGTCTGTTTTCAAAGTTTCTTTGTAGAAATATGGCAACTTTCAAGTCAGCTACAGAGTGTCCTGGGAGACTGCAGTGCTCTCTGACTGCTTTATGGATGTTCCCATTTTTTATGTCTGATTTGTGTCCAGTTATTCTTTTGCGTAGTGACAGTCCGGTTTGGCCAATGTACATGGCAGAGGAGCATTGCTAGCACATGATGGCATACGTTACATTAGTAGATGTGCA
This sequence comes from Mesoclemmys tuberculata, assembly GCA_007922155.1. Taxonomy (NCBI): domain Eukaryota; kingdom Metazoa; phylum Chordata; order Testudines; family Chelidae; genus Mesoclemmys; species Mesoclemmys tuberculata. The sequence goes on along the minus strand of ML675604.1, from coordinate 11,380,370 downwards.
GGTGAATGAACTCCTTATGCTGAGTTTTAATCTATCTAGTCTAGTTGTTAAACACAAGTGATTGAGTATGGGTGTAACTAGGTGAAATTTATATACAGGAGGTCAGACTGGATAATATAATGGTTCCTTCTGGTCTTAAACTATAAGAATCTCTTAATCCTGTCTCTGACTTTAATACTCTTTATAACATACTTGTGTTTCTTTATCTACTCTGCTGTTGTAGGTAAATTCATAGATATTAGAAGCAGCAAGTTCTCAAGGTGCTCAAATACAGTGATGATGGGGTGAAAGAGGGTGACAATAGAGCGATAGATTGTTAGGGTGAAATCCTGGCCCTATTTAAGTCAATGGCAAAACCCCCATTGACTTCAAGAGGGCAGGATTTCAGCCTGACTATACAAAGCTAGCTTTCAGCTTGGGAGTGTCCCAAACTATGATCCAGTGTATTGCTAACAAATCCCAGATGCACTATACACCATGGGAGCTAGAGAAATAACATGGTGGTGAAGGATCTGATGACAGGTGGTGGTGAAAGGTTTCACCAACAGTTTCAGCACTATTAACCCAGAAGAAATTACACTTAAAGATAATAAAGGAAGAGCAGCTAGGAATGGGGCTGTTAAGTGACACAACATAGGGAGAGGGTGGTGGTCAAGGAGTAGAACCGTTAAATATATTTAAAAATGTAAAATGCTTCTCTGTTCCCTCGTCTCTCCAAGACTGACAGGACAGAATCGCCAACATCCTTCACCTCCACTTCAACTGTTAGGGAGGTTTTTTTTTTGAGAGAGATAGTATTATCTAATGACTAAAGCAGGAGACCATCTGTCTATTTCCACTTCTGGCACAGATTGGCTCTGTGACCCTGGGTAAGTCATTTAGGACCTTATCATTAAAATGAGCACACAGCCACACATCCCACATGTGTGCAAACATGTCCAACACCTATGGGTAAAATCCTTCACTGAACTAAGAGTCAGCACAGCTTAGTGCTGGTCTTCTGCCCAGGGGTGAATTTCACCCTATGCTGCATATGGACAATTGTGCATCTAACTGGTCATGTGCACATGAAAAATTCGCATTTGTTTGCCCAAGCAAGGCACGTGTAGTCATGAATAAACAACCGCAAAAACTCAGGCCCAGAGTCATTCTGCACTTTAGTTTCTCCCTCTGCATCATAGTCTGATAATGCTTTCCCTGGAATGGGATAGAAATAATCCATATTTGTAGAAGGCTTTGAGATCCTTGGATGCAAGATGCTCTACGTGCAAAGCATTGTTAGTTATGAGTCTACATTGTAGGGTATTGATAAAAATAAACTGGTGACCCAAAGACTTCCTATGTTGCAATTCCTACTTTGTGATGTTAAATGCATGTAATACAAGACCTTTCTCCTTCTCCAAACATTGAAAAGCTGCCTGAATTTAACTTTGGGTGTCTCTGAGCTAGTTGTGTGCTGTAATGACATTGGAGGAGAGATGCTAAGTTCATAACTGAGGGTATTATTTTTCCAGTCCTCTTAAATTGCATACAGAGCTGCCGCTGTCTACAATGTCTCATGACTGGCATCTGATATTAAAATAACTATTCATGTACATACGAACAAAGGACTGGATTTCTCATACTATGTTATACCACTGAGGCTACTGCAGTGCAACAAGGGAAAAATGTGGTATGTGAACTAGAATTTTCCTGAACGTATTTTCTGCCCTTAAATTTAATCCCATTAACAGGCTGATTATTTTAAACATGTGGGCAGGGCCCCCACATGGGGGGGGGAGGGTATACTTTACCTGGCCCCAGAGGCCCTGGGGGCTTGGCCCAGGCTGCAACCCCCATGGATGTGTGTGTAGGAGGGGACCTGTGTTACAAGTGTGTACTGGGCCTGAAAAAATTATGCTTGGACCCTGCATGTGGTTGATGTGAGGTCACTCTCTAGTGTACTAGTACTGGATGACACTGGAAGTGTTGTATTTTAGTTTGGCAATTAACCCAATTTCTGCATATCCCATGTTCACATTTGTCAACATGCAAAAGTACCCCAATTCAAAATGAGCAGAAGTGGCAATTGGTGCCACATAGCTACAGTAGACAGCCATTGCAGTTGGTGCCACATAACTACGGTAGACAGCCATTACCTCAGTGAGGGAAAAACAAACATGGCCGTCTCCAATGTATCACTGTACTGTGAGGTGCCTGCCACTCAGGGTATAACCCCAAGTAAACCTGTTGGCTAACACAGCCCTCAGTGGTGAAGAAACACTGGCAAAGTTCTGGCCAAATGTATAGCCCGTGTAATCCCACTGAGCCTTAGGAATCAAGGGTCGGACTTTTAAAAGCACCAAAAGGACCCAGCCACCCAACACTCATTGAAAAACCAATGGGATTTGTGCTCCTAACTCCTTTACCACTTAGGAACTTCCCATTCCAAATGTACTCAAACATGTGATGACCATTACTGCTTCCCTTGCAAAATCATCTCCTTCTATATACGCCTGCCTCAGAGAGGCAGAATGGTCTAGTGGTTAAGCCTAGGACTTGAAATACCTGGGGAAGGAGGGTCAGCTGCCTGCCCTGCCACAGACTTCCCGTGAGAGTTGGACTGGGCAAGTCACGTAGCCTCTCTGTGCCTCAGTTTCCACTTGTGCAATGGGGTAATAGTGCTGCCCTATCTCCCAAGGCTGTTATGAGGATAACTACATTAAAGATTCTGATGCACTCAGAAGCTACAGTGATTAGGGCCACACAAGATAGATAGATTAGGGCCACCTCCGATAGATAAAGACCTAAGATCAAAGCTTGCATAAGGCCCAACAAAAACAGGCTTTGTGTTTTCATCCTAGATCCTTTAATACTTCCCTCACAGAACCAAAATTCATCTTGGTACAATGCAGCATGATTGACAGTCTCTGACCCAGTCTGGAATATCAGAACTGCTCTGGGTCAGGATTGAGGCTCATTGATACCCTGGTGTGGAGCGACAAGGATGTTGCCGGTTAGGAGAAGGTGCTTTGGCAGAACTGCATGGGAGAAAGCTTGCATCGTTCTATACCGGTCTTACACCAATGCTACTAGACACTCATTTTCAAGAGTACTAAACTCACACACATTTTTGCAAAAGGGAAATGATACGATGGCCCATGTCTCACAGTGGGAGCAGGACCTTACATTTAATTGTCATATTAAATAGCTAATTTGTTGTACTCTGGGGAGGGAGTCAGGCAGGGGTGGAGGAGGAGATCTGATTCCCCTCAGACAATAGTTTCAGAGTGCTCTTTTAGGAAAAGCAGGTCAGGGAGGAAAATAAAATGAAATAATTAACTAGCAAGTGCTGTTGGTTTGGCAAAGCCGACAAAGTGACAGTAATTCAATAGGCTTTTCATGAATGTCTTTGGTTTGGGTTTACTCTGCACGTCTGCTATTCTCCTGTCATTAAGCAGCATCTTCAAAAGCATTATTAAAAATCAAAACCAGCAAATACACCAGCCAAACAAAGGTGGGAATAAAATCGCAGCAGCCACTGCTTTGGTAAACATCTACTTTGTCTTTAAAAGAAAAAAAAGACTGGGTTACTGCACTCCCCCTCCTGATACTAAAGAGCTTGTGGAATGTTTATGCAGGGTAGGACTTTCTGGTTTTCATTTGCGTTGCCCCTTTTCCTCGTCCCTCCCAATCCCCCTTGCTTTGGCTAATCCCAGTTTACGCTTCCCCTCGCTGCTTATAACTAGGATTCTGGCTGCAAACATGTAAAATATTGAGTGGAACAAATATGCACATCATGAGTGAAAATCCAGTGGTCTAAGACCAGTCTCCAGGCATTGGGCCAGGAGAGATGACAGCTTGAGTTATGCAGGAGATATAGATTCAAATCTAGGGACTGTGTGTTATTGTTAACTCGCTAGAGCTCAAATTTAATGCCACATGGAAACAGAATTGTTATTAAAACCTACTGTATAGTATGGCCCAGAGCTCCTCTCCAGGCAGGAAAATGGAGTTCAAGTCCCACGCCAGAAGGAGGGCACATACCTCATTTTGACACTGCTATGCAACAGTAGGCAGGTGATACCGTTAAAACTGGTGTTTTTTAGATCAGAGAATAAATCAAGGGAGTCTCCTGCTGCTGCCTGGATGGAAAATGGAGATCCTAGGGCTTCTCTTTGGGAAGAGAGCAAAGCATATTGTGAGCGTCCTGCCCCTCATTCCATGTGCTAGCGTCCATGCCTGTGTGTAATGTATGGCTGAGTGCTTACCTGACATTGTTTACCTACTCCGTTACTATTCCAGTGCCTGATTCTGATCGCATGAATACCAGTTTTAATTTAGTATAAATTCATTGATTCCACTGGAGTTGCTCTTGATTTATGCCGGCACAAGACTAGAATCAGACCTATCTTCAGTAATTAATTCTCTAATGATGAGAGCAACATGGGAACTGGGGGAAGATCTCCTCCCCAGTACGGGGAAGCAGAAAGGGAGAACAGAAAGGAGCCGGGCAGTAACTCAGTACTATGTACAATGTAAGATTGGTTATTTCATAAAAGGCTATCTAAAACTTTACTGAGACCAGTCCTCAGCTGGCTAAGTAGGTGTGACGCCTTTGAAGTCAATGGAGCTACACTGAGTGACGCCAGCTGAAGATTTGGTGTTCACGCATTCTATCTTTCATTAATAAAATAGCTAAGATAGCAACTGGAGCGCTACATTTTTCAGCCTCTTCATGTCAAGGCCTTTGTCTGCATTGGAACAGTGACATGGAACAATGACTTATCGATGTTGAAAAGTGAACCTATGAGAAGCTTACTCTGTTATGTGTTTATAGAGATACTGTTATGGTTGGCAGGCCTAATGTTTGACCTACCTATTTTGTTTATTCTGTTTGCAAAGCCCACCTAATTCTTTGTGTTCTTTCTCAAAATAAATGCTTCAATGCACTCTTTTTCCATAAGAAAAATCAGTGCTGACAGAGCCTGTAATAACAGACCAGTGTGTGCATGCTTAACAGAGGAAACCCAATGACGGCACGGAAACAGCTTTCAGTTTCAAACTTCCTAGTGGTTCTATGATAAAGAGCAATGAGCAAAACAATAAACCAATAATGAAAAAGCAGGATTGGTTTATTTTAAAAAATTCTGCCCTAAGGCTATGCATGAACCAGTCCCCATGAAATCAATGGGCCTGATTTCACACCAGTTTTACATCAGTGTAACCCTATCGACTTAAATGGATTTACTCAGGATTTACACAGGCTTGTGATAAGAATCTGGCCCAGTGGAAGTGGTACATGTGAATTTAGGGGCAGTATATGACTTGGACTTTTGACAACTTCCTTTTCCTCTGGTATGCTGCATCATTGCACATTATATTGCTGTGCAGAGACAGTAACTGCCTATCCAGAACACATGGAAAGAAGCCTTATGCCAAATGCCGGGGAAAGGAGCACACACAAGTCTGTGATGTGAAATATGCTAACCTAAGCATCTTTTTTGCTCTGTTCCAGGTGGTCACATGAATGACATGCTGCAAGAGTCCCCCACACCCTTTCCCAGGAAACCTGAGCGTTTCACTTCATTTCACCCAATGAGAATCACTTTTATCCTTCCTTTTCTTTCATATTCCTCTTTCAGGACAGTGTTTGTTTTGTGAGCCTACCCTTTGAAGTCTCCTGAACTGCAGGACCTCCTCACCTCCTACCCTTACCAATATTTCAACTGTACAAATGCTTCTTTACAAAGATGCTCGTGTTCTCCATGGCTAAGCTCTCACTTGAACTGCTTTACATAGCGCTCTAATTGTTTTCAATGGAAATATCCTCATGCAGAATTCAAGCACTGTAATGCAAACAAAAAATTTGCCATTCAGTTCTACCCATTTATATTGATTTTCTGACAGATTTACACCTGACATGTACCTTATCCCAATTTATAAACACTGAATTTGGCCTCGAGACCATCATTGCCAACTCTCATGATCTTATCATGAGTCTTGCAATATTTAATATACTACTCCAGCTCCTGAAATCATATTTCATAAGAATTTCAGCATCCATTTAAAAACAAATTAAGTTTGTAGTTCATTGTTAAAGAGAAAAGTTTGAAAAAAAAACTTCTCCCCAGAATACTTTAAGGTTCATAAACCAGAAGGCAAATGTAAAGAATCCAAAATGTATTTTTTTAAGAAAAAAAATCTAATTATTTTAAAACACTTGATTTTGTGGGGCTTGACTCATGATATTTAAATGTTTAGGGTTGGCAGATTTCCATGGTTTTTGCACTCACATTAAATTTGGATTATTATTTAATATTTATATTACAGCAACTCCCAGAAGCCCCCCCCCATCAAGACCTCACTGTGCTGGGCACTGTACACACACACACACACACACACACACACACACACACACACACACACACA
>ML675604.1:11067086-11373949 GCA_007922155.1 Mesoclemmys tuberculata | reverse complement strand
ACACACACACACACACACACACACACACACACACACACACACACACAAAGATAGACTAAACTCTTCCGACTATGGGACTAAGAATTCAGCTGCAGCAGTCAGAATGGCTTCATGTGGCAGTATTTGCTCCTACATCCTGACTGAATCTAGGAAGTGCAGAGACACCTGAACACTTAAAATGACACAACAAACAAAATTTTGGTTTTGAGTTTGTGTACATGTTTTCTCGAAGAAAGGTTAGGATTTGGTTAGAGGTTTGGGACAGTTCTTTCTTTACCAGACTGGTTAAGCAATCCCCAGTTTCAATAATTGTATATTTTAAAACTGGTCTTGATTATAGGCCAACTTCTGCCTATAGACATATGTACCCAACTACTATTAGTTCAGTGGAAGCTTTATGTTTAACAGTCCAGTGGATAGGGAGCTGGCCTGGGAGTCAGGAACCCTGGCCTGATTGCTGACCTGCTGTGTGACTGTGGACAAATTAGTTCATGGTTCTCTCTTGTCAGCTGCTGTCTGTCTCACCTAGTTAGCCTGAAAGATCTTTAGGACAGGAACTCTCTCTTAAGGTTGGTCTACACTGGACACTTACATCGGCATAGCTATGTCTCTATGGTGTGACAATCCACACCACCAAGAGACGTAGCTATGTGAACCTAACCCCTCATGTAGACGGTGCTAGGTCAATAAAAATATTCTTTTGCCAGCCTAGCTACCACTCTTGGGGAGGTGGATTAACTACAATGGTGGGTGAACGCTTCCCATTTCTGTAGTGAGTGTCTAAACTGAAGAATTACAGCTGTGCAATGTTTTAAGTGTAGACATAGCCTTAGTATGTGTTCATACAACGTCTAGACCAGAGGGGCCACTCCACTAATTTTGGTAAGTCGCCGCGGGCCGCACCTTTCTACTAGATCAATGAAACCCCATTATGTTCTTTCCACAACAAAGTAATTGCACTTAAGAACAAGCAACTGAATACATGTTTCTCCAAAGCTTATCTTAGGAGGCCATTCCTATTGCAAGTCATTTTGTGAACACGTGTCAAATTTGTAACAACACAAACGCTAAATTTTTACTTACAACTTGCGGTCAAGCACTTCCCGAACTTCCTGCTTCTGGCCACGTGACCGGAAGCAGGAAATTCGGGAAGCCACCGGCCGAAAAAGCTCCAATTGAAGGTAGCTTAAGCAGAGCTTGGGCTGACCTGCTTTCAAAGTGGGTGGCCCATCCCGGCTCACTCGTAGCTACGCCCCTGCATGGAGGAAGATTCTATTAATTTCCTCAATTGCCGGGTATCATGGCGGGCCGGACAGAAATGGTAGAGGGGCCGGATCTGGCCCATGGGCCATAGTTTGCCCACCCCTGGTCTAGACAAATGGAGGCCTTTAGGCATTACTGCAGTATAAATTATAATCACACACACACAAAAACTAAATTAAAATAATATAATGGTTGCAAAGTCAAGCACTCAAAAGTTAGGAAATGCTAGAATTAAGGTTGTCTGTGCAGCCTTTATTTGGCCCCCTTATGCATATGCATTATGCTACATTCTTTAATTAAATGATCACATACAGTCTTTTCCACAGGACCCATGCCTCATTCAGTACAGAGGATGGAGAGTGCTTATATTTGTTTTCTTCTCATTGTTCAATGTGCGGCCCTAGGATTTATCTACCGCCTACTATTCAAACCCTGCTCTGAAGACAGAATTATTAAATTTCCTAATGGGCTTTTCTATGGTGCTCATCACTATAGTATCTGCATGCTTCATAAGCATTAAGTAACTTATTTTCCCAACAATTCAGTGACATGAGATAGTTTTATCCCCATTTTACAGATGGAGAACCGAGACACTGAGAGATTAAGGTCAAAAGGCACCGTTCAATTTGAGTGCCCAATTTGAGACACAGTCTCCTGAGTCACGTAGGTACCTATGAACATTTTACCCAAACCCCCAACTGAAACCACAAAATGGGACTGAATAGAAACCTTGGATTTGAACCAATTCCTCAAACCTGGGGAAAACCTCTAAAAACTAGGCAAATTATTTGCCGAATTTAGGCCTCCGTGAATGAAAATATCTGCCCTCCGGTCTGGTCTACACTAGACTGTTTTGGCAGCCAAAGTCAGCTTTTTGCACACATGGCAAAGCCCACCCCCGCCGACAAAACTGCCTTGGTTTTTTTTGACAAAATGAAAACCACCTTGGTAGGTGTAGAGCTTATGTGGCTTAGCTAGGGCCATGCAGTGTCCATGAAGGCACTGCGTCCCCCTTACATCCGCGGTGGGGCGCCGTCATTCTTGTCACTCTGGAGTGGTGAAATTGACAGGGAAGCGGAGCTGAGCAGCTGGACCTTGCTCCTGGCTGCACGTGTGGCAAGCGGTCCAAGCACCTCTCCACCGGCCCCAGCAGAAAGCTGGGGCAGCCTTGGCAATTTCATGGCTGAGCTGTGAAATTGACATGGCTACCAGGTTCCCAGCAGAGAGTGGGGAATGGAGAAGCCCAGGGCTGCTTCCCTTAGTTCCCGGTGAGGAATGGAGAGGGGAGAAGCCCTGAGATGCTTCTCCACCCCAGCAGAGGCAGCCATGTCAATGTCGCAGTTCAGCCGATTTCCGGAGGGGAGCAGGCAGTGGGGACGAGAAGCCCCATGGACCTCAATCCCTAGGGGCAAGAAGCCTTACATGGCTTCCCCCTGGGAACAGGGATGGGGGGAGACGCAGGCGCCATTCCCTGACTCCCGGTGGAGAATGGGAAGTGCGGGGTGGAAGTCCACCGGGAGCCTGTGGGGATCCCGGCAGGGAGCTCAGAGACCAGGCTCTTAGCTCCCTAGACTGCCCCTCTTAGGGCAGTGGAAATGTTCCTGGTGAGGATGCATTCCACCCACCCAAGGAGGGGGGTGTGGACATCAGTCACCGCCATAATTATTGCAGTGGCTGTAAGTCGACCTATGTTACATCAACTTATCTTTCTAGTGTAGACAAGGCCTGTGTGTTATTGCTGTAGCTGACTCATTCTCACTGGGCAGAAACTGGACTTAATGAAAGCCCCATAACAAATAAGCAGTAATGACTAGGATTCATTGTTATGTTTAATGTTCAAGAGAGGACAAGGACAGCACAAGTTTAGATGATCGAACTGGCTCCGAACAGAGATGTCACATTTATCTTCCTCACTCTTCCCCTCCCCCAATATAAGGCAGACTGTTCTCATCTGAGTCAATTGCTTCATTTTGCTTCCCCAGCCTAGTTAAAATGCAGTGAAGGAGAGCTGTTGTAAATGACATGATGGTGTGATTCCCATCAGAAAGGGTCCCTCTTTTGCTGGCAGAGTTAACATTCCATATTGCTGCTTTTGGCTGTGCCTTGCAGCAGGTTGTAAGTTTAATGAAGTGATCTGAATTCATGAGAAACTTCTGCTCTCTCTTATGAACCCTGCTTTTTTTTTTTTAAGCATCAGAGAGACTGAGCACTCACATGGGAGGAGGGAAATTAAAAGAAAACATTTAATACTGTGAAACTGGTTAAGCTCGGAGGAGTTGGTAGAAGTCCTAAGAGGTCATTATTGGACGTAATCCATCTGGTGTCCTCCTTCTGCACGACACCTTTCTAAAATCAGCACCATTTCCTTTTTATGTGGTCGTCATTATTTTTTATGCCATTAAAGTTGTTTTCTTTTAGGCAGCCAGTCAGTATCTTCCCTCAGATTCATCAGACTGGGCAGTAAGCCAAGTGGAACCCCTTAAAGCTAAGCACTCATCTTTCTCAGAAATATAATACTCAATAATTGAATGACGACAAGTGTTTTACAGAGCCTGCTTTTTTCTGTCAGGGAAAGAAGTAGCCGGCAGCTCACATACACAGGCCATAACAGCAGACAATCAACAGCACAGATTCCTATTACCTCCGATAAAACACTTTGGTTTTTCAAACTCCTAACTACATTGTGTATGTAAGGAACCCATAGCTGTAACTGGCATTGCTCATGAGGAAACATAACTGACTAAAATCCTGTGCTCCATCGCTCTCGTGTTCTCGCCCTCACAGGGCTGCCTCTGGAGCCTCGTCACCATGACAAAAAATGCCCTTCATTGGCACCATTCAGACTTGACCCTGTTGCTTCATTATGATTGGCCAGATAATTCGCATACTATTATTCCTGATCCCTGATTGGAGGTTGAACAATCACTCCTGGCAAAAATTCTTACCCTTGCAATGTACTCATACTTTTGCCTGGGTTACGTGGTGCCTCTGTGTACTTGGAAGTTCACTTTCCACAAACATTTGGCAAGTTAAATTTGGTCACTAGTATTTACAGAGAGCAAACAAACAGGCTGCTGCAGAGCCCATTGAAAAAAAATGAGAAAGCCACCTGTTGATTTCAGTGGGCTTTGGATCAGGGCCAAAAGAGGACTGAGTATGGCCAAAACAGCTTGTAAGATGCTAGGGAATTGCCTGCGGAGGATGCAGGCCAGAGTGCTGTCTCCACGTCATCGCTCCCTCCCTTGACTCCCATGGCAACTCCGGCTTTACTATCAGGACCCGTGCTGTGGGAGAGGGAGGAGGCGAGATGACCACTCCTCACAGCATCCAGCTCCCCACCTTTTGCACCCAGGGCCCTGAGCCTTCACCAAGTATGCTAATGCAAACCTTTTTGCCACCTACCTACTTCTTCCACCACAGAACAGGTTCCTAGGCATTGAGAGTAAGGGCCTGAAAAGTTGCTGAGAGCCTCTGTGGCACCACAGGGTCTCTGCTCAGAAGGTGGCTGTGGTCTCCTCAGACCACCCCCACCCCTCAAATCCATGTGGATCTTGGGGGGGGGATCTACTTGGGTTGGGGGGGCAAAACTCCTAGCCACTTGCAAGGGAGTAGCAAGCCAGCCTTCCTGCTGGAAGAACTGGAATGTAATGCAGAGAATGCACACTCATGGAGTTTTCTGGACTCTGTGTGACAGTAGCTCACACATCCATTATATATTAATCATTGGAGAAAAAGTGTATCAACCGATTAGTATGGGGGACTAGGACACAAGACATTGGTGTTCCATTACCATCTGCCAGCTGTTTGCAGTGGGGTTTTAGGCAAGTCACATAGGCTCCCCATGCCTCCATTGCCACAATACTCTTTGACAAGTGCTTTGAGCCCCTCAGATGCCAGGCCTTACAGCAGTGTGAAGTGTTACTGCTGTTCCCAGGGTTTTCTTCTTAATACATTTCTAAAGATTGGGTTGATTGGATTCTAAGGTTTGGCTTAAGCTTCAGTTTGATTCTTATTTCATCCAATTTCCTATGCTTACCCCAGTCTAAACCTAAACAAATGGCACACCTGAATTGGCTCCCACTTAGTGGTTTTATACCTGTGCAACGCCTGACTTCAGTGGCATTACTCTTCATACATACAGGTGGAAAAGAGAACAAACACAGGCCTTGGGTGTGTTAGAAAACTAACATCCTTATCTCTCTGGCAGAGCCAGTTCTAGGGACAGGTGACCAGGATGGTTACCTTGGCCACCAGCTTCCAGGAGGCACCATATCATTGTGCTGCTTGGTCTTTATTTATTTTTAACTTTGCCACTCTGACGTGGGGCTGCTGGTTGCCAAAAATGGTTTCTGCTCTAGCCAGCAAAATGCCTAGGGCATTCCTGCTCTGAGATGGTTACCCCTCTTTACCTGGGATTGCTTCTCTTCCCCTTCTGCTCCCCCTCCCACTCCCAGCCCCCCAACCATTCCTCAACAGCAAACCAACAGGAAAGAACCAAAACCATGTGCAGTTCAAATGTTGTTTTCCTTCCGCACCCCCATTGCTGCTCAGTGGCTTGGACAATAAAAGTTAAAACACCCTTTGGTGAGACCAGTTGCCTGACTGCAGTGCTCACACTCAAGGACCCAATAAAGCAAAGCAGCTGTCTAAGAAATGAAGTACGTCAGGGGGAGGAAAAAACAAAACAAAACCACCTTCCAGAGGGATGTACTAAATTGTAATGCCAGATCCTAGTAATAGCTGCTGTTAGGGGAAGGAGGGCTGGGGAAAGAGGGAGAATGGAAAAGGAGAGGACAAAAAAATATATATCTGTATTTTCAATGAATAAAACATGATTGTATTTGCATTAAGTGAAATAATGAGGGCCTCTTGTATCAGTTTAAAATATGTATTTGCTTTGTTTCTTCTGAGGTTTAAGGGCTGATTTCTTACTCATGAATGCTGTTTGTGTAGCTGGTGTTATGGTGTTACTGCTTTCTCCGTTACAGTTAATGCTATTATCTCATGTCTGTTATAAATCTCTATTTTCAAGTGTTTATGACTCTGCTGTAAATATTCATTCTGAGATGAGCCTTAGTGGCAGGGAAGGCTCGCCTCTCAGCAAGCCAGATCCTGAGAAGTACTGAATAGCATTGTCCACTTGCTCCCACGGGGAATGTGAGATTCTTGTTAGCACTGATGGGCTGTAACATGCCTGGCTGCACATGCAGGTGGAGGAGACAGAAGAGACTGAAAACCCAGCACAGGGAGATTTTTTTCCCCTACATTCTCTCTCAAAAAGATCCAGTTCAGGTTTGCATCAAGTTCATCCCCAACAGTCAGGATGGTTCTCTTATTTCATCCAAAGCGGGTCATCCATCCCTATTTGCAAACCACTAGAACCGGACAAAGATTTTTCCAATGAAATTTTTTTTCCATGCAAAAAATGTAGATCCAGTGACACAAACATTTTGCAAAGTTGTATCTGTTTCACTGTTTCAACGCCCTCCAAAATATGCTGAAAACAAGTTAAATGTTTTGTTTTGACATTTTCAAACTGCACATTTTGATTTTTTTTTATTTGAAATTTCCTCTCATTGGATTTTAAAATATGTCAAAAATGCTCAAAACTCAAATAAAACATTTCATTTGGGGTTGGAAAAAAAATTCTACTTCAACCCAAAATGAATTTCTTCAACTTTTTGATTTGCTGAAGAATTAAAAAGTTTCATTTTGACCTGAAATTTTTTCTTTCTAATTTTTTGGTACTGCCAACAATCTGTTTTTGCCCCGCTGTACAAACATCCTCTGAATATTGTGCTTTCCCTTTTTTTCTACCTCGTGTCAAAATGAGGTGCTGAAACTTGATGCTTATGCACTGGGAGCTGGCTAGCGCTTGATGTTATCCAGCATTGAAGTCAATGGGAGTTTTCACATTCACTTCAGTGGGATTAGGATTTGTCTATATATTCCGGATCCTGAGCTATGGTCAAGAGCACTTAGGGAAGCTTGGGAGGAGAACGTGGCTTTATCCCATCTTTGCACTCCTCTTGTATCAGTTTCTGGGGTCATCCTGGCACCTGGCCATTCTCCAGAACAACTTAGATCAGCCCGAAGGCTCCTCGAAGGTTTCTCAGGAATCGGAACCTGCAGCCGAGCCAGTATCCAGGCAACCTAAAGAGAGCAGCTGGTTTGTAGCAGGCTGCCTGATTTGCAGGAAGAGTCAGCAGATCAGCTCTTAAGCCCAGCAGCAGCTGGAAGGCTACTCCAAGCATTTGTCCATGGCAGTTATAATGCCTGCTTGTTCCCAGTCCTGCTGCTGCCTTGCCTCACCTCAGGTAACCTGGCTCTGACCCTTGGTTCTGGCCTCTGACTCGTCCTCTAACCTCTAGGCACACGCCCATGTCCCAGTCTCTGACAAGTTTCGTCAATGGTTCCAAGGGATCATTGTAGCATCTGGGAATTGTGGAGGTAGAGGTATGACCTGGTCACACTCACTTGGCCCAGTCGCTTCCCTATAGCACCAATACTTGAGACAAAAAAGGATAGAGTTTCAGCTTTACACACATTCCTATTGCGAGTTTCAATCAAACCTGTAACATTTATTTACTAAAGCTATTTTCTGTGGTCTAACATTACGCATGGAAAATTTAGATCACCGGTTATTGTTGGTAAGTTTTCATTTCACTGTACACAGACAAACCAGCCAAAAAAGTTCCATCAATAATAAATTAAATTTACAGTTAGACAAAGTAAGAATCATGCTGCATTGAGAATTTATTAGAATGTGATGTAAGGATATTTTACTCTGTATATTTGGACACGTGATGTTGACAATTTGTGTTTAATGATTAGAAAGCTCTAACTTTTTTCATCTTACTATCTGCCATCATTAAATAATTGTTTGACAACCCACTCCATAATTTCCCACAGCTGAAAATTTATATGGATAAAAAATCTAAAAAAGGCTTAAAGACAACAACACTATTTACCAAAATCATAAAAGAATACAAATCTAATTTTGCCAACCCTATTTAATATGTTCCTAATGATTAGCTGGTAACATATAAAAATAGTACGGAAAATATCCTATGGACATAGTGTTATGGAGTCCAAAGCTCCCAGGTCAAAAGGAGCCCCCATTAATGGATTCATTCAGATTTGCCTGAATTTTGTGAATTGATATGAACATCTCCTGCACACTCCAGGGCTGCCATTTCAAACTAGCACAGTTGAAATAAGAGCCTCCAAATATTCAAGATGCATATGAACTTATCTAGCTCGTGTTTATGAGGAATAACGAGCAGTGCAGTACAGAGGTGATTAATAGTGTCACAGGATGCACCCCAATACAACATCTTTGAAACCATTGCAAGGTATGTTATAAAATATAAATGTGCATTAAACATTACAAATAGCTTATTATGGATACCTAAAGGGACATACACCAATACTGTAATGCCATTGACCATACTTGAGCAATTCCTGATTATTACAAGGAAAAGTGAGATCAGAAACAGTGAAACAAGGAATCAGGCCAATTGCCAGCTTGCCAATTGCTTCCCAAAGGGTAGGTGTTAACTAAATTTACAAATTTACAAATTAATCAAATCTAGCAATAATAGGTATAATTTCAGAATTTTTGTTTGGACCTAATCATTCCTCTGCAATATTTACAACCTATATATGGCAGCTTTCTTCTAGCCACAGCCGCATATTCAAAAAAGAAGGCAATGATGGTTAAAAAGCCAATCTGATTAGAGGGAAAGTGAAATCAGCTAAATATATATAACAAACGGAATAAAGGGGAATTTTATAGTAATAAATATAAATCAGAAGTTAGGAATTGTAGAAAATTGATAAGGGAAACAAAAGAACAAGGAAAAAATTTATGGCCAGTAGATTTCAAGAATATTCCTAAATATATTAAAACCAAAAGATATCCTAACAATGGTATTGGTCTATTACTAAATGGGAATGGTAGAATTATCAATAATAATGCAGAAAAGTCGGAAGTTTACAACAAATATTTCTGTTCTGTATTTGGAAAAAGCCAGATAACTTATCCAGATGATGATGAAATACTTTCTATGCCAAGAGTAACTAAGTTGGATGTTAAAGCAGCTACTAAAGCTAGACATTTTTAAAATCAGCAGATCTGGATAACTTTATGCAAGAATTTTAAAAGAGCTGTCCAAGTTGCTCTCTGGAACACTGATATTGTTTTTCAGTAACTAGGGAAGTTCTAGAGGCCTGGAAGAAACTTAGTCTTATGCCAATATTTAAAAAGGACAAAGAGGGTGACCCAAATAATTATAAGCCTGACAGCCTGACATTAATCCTGGGGAAGATAATGGAATGGCTGATATAGAACTCAATTACTAAAGAATTAAAGAAGGGTAATGGGAAGATTGTGGAATCACCATCATTAAAGGTTTTTAACAATGGGCTGGATATATCAGTCAGGGATGGTCTAGATTTATTTGGTCCTGCCTCAGCGCAGGGGACTGGACTTGATGATTTCTCAAGGTCCCTTCCAGCCCTACATTTCTATGATTAATGCCAACCAACATGAGTTTATGGAAAATAGGTCTTATCAAACTAACTTGGCATTTTTTTAAAATCAGATTTCAAATTTGGTTGAAAAAGATAATAGTGTTGGTGTAACATATTTAGGCTTCTTTAAGGCATTAGATTCAGTACCACACAACATTTTGATTAAGAAATTAGAACTATACAATATCAACATGGCACATAATAAATGGATTACAAACTGGGTAATTGATAGGTCTCAAAATGTAAATGGGGAATCATCAACTACTACGTGTATTTCTAGAGAAGTCTCACAGGGATCTGTTCTTGGCCCTTTGCTATTTAACATTTTTATCAATGACCCAAATGTGACAAAGGTTGCAGGAGTGGTAAACAATGAAGACAGGTCACTGATAGAGTTATGAGGATCATTTGTTAAGCTAGGTGCAAGCAAACAATATGGATTCCAATATACCCAAATGTAAAGTCATATGCCAAGGAACAAAGAATGTAGCCCATACTTATAGGATGGGGGACTCTATCCTAGGAGACAGTGATTCTGAAAAAGGCTTGGAGATCATGGTGGATAATCAGCTGAAGATAAGTTAGCAGTGCAACACTGTGACTGTACAGTACCTATCACAATGGGTTCCTGGTCCATGACTAGGGCTTGTAGGCACTACAGTAATATAAATTAATACTCAGTGATAATACAATCCTTGGATATATAAACAGAACAATCTTGAGTACGAGTAGGGAGGTTATATTAATTCTGTATTTGGTACTGGTGTGACCCCTAGTAGAATACTGTGTCCAGTTTTGGTGTTCGCAATTTAAGAAGGATGTCGATAAACTGAAGAGGGTTCAGAGAAGTTTCTAGAATGATTAAAGGATTGGAAAGAAGACTTTGGTGATTGAGCTCCTTGAGTCTATTTATCTGATCAAAGAGGGTAAGGGGTGACTTGATCACAGTTTCTAAGTACGTCCATGGGGCACAGAAATCTGATAATAGAGCGCTCTTCAGTCTAGCAGACAAAAGTATAACAAGATTCAAAGACTGGAAGTTGAAATTAGACAAATTCAGACTAGAAATAAGATGCGCATTTTTAACAATGTTGCTAATTAACCACTGGAACAGCTTCCCAATGTTTGTGGTGAATGCTCCATCACTAGACATTTTTTAATCGAGGTTGGATGTTTTTTCTAATATACATGCTGTAGTTCAAACAGGAATTCAGGGAAGACCTAAGGCCTGTGTTATGGTAAAGGTCAGATTAAATTAACATAATGGCCCCTTCTAGATTTAGAATCTATTAATCTAGTGCATAAGAACCATAAAGTGAAATTGACAAGCAATTACAGTGCTATGGATTAACGTACTATCACTATCCAAGCTCTGTGAGTGCAAAAAGTGAGCAGAATAAGTGAAACAGTTCATATTTATAATATAAAATGACAGATGTTTAAGAATTGATTAGACAAACCTGTCAGGACTGGTTTAGTTATTACTTAGTCGTGCCTTGAGTGCACAGGACTGAGGTCCCTTCCAGTCCTACACTTCTATGATTTGTTGTCTGTGCACAATACAAATCCTTCAAACACTTCCTATGTGCTTAAATTCAGCATGTGTTTACACAACTAGAGCTTAGACTAATACACAATAAAGTGTTAATAGTAACACAGATAAAGGAATTCTTTAGCATATTATATTTAAGCTTTAACAACAAATGCTTAGTGAAAAAATACATTGCACGTTTTGCTGAATGTGGTTAGAAGCTGCTTAAGTTTTGCTATCTTGGTCATTTGTGGTGGTTTTTTTAAATAAAGAAATCAAATAGTCCACATTATGGACAGATGTATTGCAAAAAATTAACCTTTATAAAACTCAAACTCTAGAAAAACCTCAAAGGTTAGTTCTCACAGGCTCATTCTTAAAAATGGCCAAATCATTGTATGTCAATTTAAAAAAATTCACTTTCAACCCAGAGTGAGTTTTAATGGCCAAATTGTTTCCCTCCAATGAAGTTTTGGTTAGAACACCAATAGACCTTTAATTTTAACAAGTGCCACCATAAACGTTGCTCTGAAATTCACCAGGGAGCCAGCATTTTATCACTTTAAGAGCATTGCATGGCTCTGTGATATGGCTATGATGCTGGATAATGATCTAATGTGCTAACGGACAAATTGCTGGCTCTCTGCCAAGATTATACAAAAGCACAATACAGTGGATAGCATGAGAAAAAAAATGGAGATGCTGATTTCCCAGCTAATACAACCCCATAGATTAATCCAGTTGTGAGCAAATTCACCCAAGTGTATCATTAGGTAAAGTATCTAAATCAATTAATTGCTGGTCAACATTTTTGAAGAATTTCACCCCCTCCAAAAAAAATACATTGTGGTTTCCAATGTGCAGAGTTCAAAAAGATCCATTTAAAGAAAAATTAAAAATGTTAACATTTAGATCATTTTCAAAACATTTTATTTACAGAAAATAGAGAGTTCTGTACACAAGACATTTCAATAGCCAGCTGACTAGTAGTTTTGGTAAACATTTTAATTTAAAAAAATTGATAAATCTCTCTCAAAAAAATGGAACATTTCCAAAAAAGGGAGGGTTGTTTTGAGAGATTCTTTGTTTTTTGAAAAAGGACATTTTATGATGAAAAACACTTTGTTTGAGGAATTTCAGTGAGCGCTAGTATCTGTGAAGACTGAATGGTCCATGTCTTCTCTTGTAGATTAATTAATTAGGGAGAACATTACAATTAAGCTTCACATCATAACCTCTTGGCTCTGTAACAGGGTATGTATAGCTGGGCAGAACACTGTCCCTTCAGTTCACAGGGCTTCATACAGACCTTTTCTTTGGTTTGGGTTCTGGATCACAAGGGTTCTGAGTCTTATTTATGACCTTCTGATTTTCCACTTGGAGTTTCAGATTCAAACTAAACCAAAAAACTTCAAGTAAAATTCAGATGAAATCTTGTATCATACTGTAAATAAGCAATACGCCGAGTTTCACATGTGTCGAATTTGAAATCACAACTCTCCCCAATTTTTTTCAAAATTCAGCCCAAGTTCATTCACATGATAAGTGAAGTGGCTTGAGTTTAAAGTCTGAGATGAAGCTCTAAATCAGGCAAGTGTTTTTGAGTTTCATGGCAAACCTTTGACAGACCTTAGTAGCAGGTTTCCTAGGAAATAGCATATGGTTCACACACTGAGTGTTCACCCAGTTTTATGTATATTCTCAGGGAACTGCTGGGCCTATTGAGTTTGGATTTCTGGAGTGGGTTAACTCCTCATTCTGAGTGAAATAAATGGACACAGATTCAAGGTCTCTCTCCCTAGTCTGAGTGTGGACTCATGTTATTACTTTGAACAAAGACAGATTAAACAGCAAAGCAGCAGCAGCAAAGCATACACACACATAGCAATCACGTGCCACGACTCCAGCAAAACACAGCTCTGCTTCTGTGTCTTCCAGGCACTGCTGTCAACTGTTATGTCACCGTGTCTTAACGTCACCCTCAAGCCCATTAAAGAAGCCTTTGTGTTATGACTGTTGCTCCCCTCAGCCAGGTGGCCTACTGGAATGGCCAGCTGGAGTGGCCTCATCTGGGAATGCCGTCCTCAGCTAAAGCCACACACACTACAGCTGAAGAGGACCTTTAAGACAAGAGTGAGACACCGTGGCAGTGAAGGACTCTAAATCCCACTCAAATACCTGCTAATAATACTGGGTGGGGTATGACTGCAGTAGCGGTCACCTTTCCACTTTCCTTCTGTATCAGATGTTTTCTTTCAGTACTAGTTGTTAGCTTTATTTGCTATAGGATGTCGTTGACACTGATGATGAACCGGCCTCTTGCCACACTCATGCGCACCCTTTCGAGTCCCCTCAGTCATACAAGGCTTGATGCGCTCTAAGGATATGTTGACAGTGCTGGTGGCACCGGTGGCAGTGCAGAATCGATCTTGCAGATTCGACTGAGCAGCAGCAAAGACTCGCTCCATCAAACCCGGAAGTCAACTCTGTTAATGCACCCCAGCAAGAAGCGTAGCGCTGCGTCAACGGGAGGGCATTTCCCATTGGCGCAGCACAGTGGAGACACCACAGTAAGTAGACATTAGGAAGTCAATGCAAGTTACTTCATGTAGCGTGCGTCTCTCCTGTCGACTGCCGCTGAAATCCATAGCCAGTGTAGACCAGATCTGAGAGTCACACATCATATGGGCTGGGTGAAATGCCCAGGCAAAGAACCGACCCTCCAGAATCAGCCCATCAGCATTGCCTGTGTGGCACCCTGTCAAACCAAGCCCTAGCTCGAGTGAGTATTAGCTACAGCAGACAAATGACATCACAGCACTGATGTGGAAAACTCGGCACTGCAGGAACCTGTCTCTGAGACATGGTGAGGAGGTTTGGTTCTGCTGAAAGATGTCGTTAGAACCCAAACGTCTCCCATTTTACCCAGCCTTGATCTCCAGCATTTCAGTAATAGTCCTCTAATGCCAAACTCCTTCGTGCACGCAGCATAGCCCGAGACAGGGCGCGTTTGAAGGGGAGGAAGGATGGCCTTGCGACTAGGGCACAATCCCGTCAGGCAGGAGATCAGACTTCTGGCCCTATCGCTGCAGCATTCTCCCCTAGTGTTTCTCCGTGGTTCAGCTTTACCACCTGGAAACTGGAGAGACACGCCCTTCCCTTCCCCACCTCACTGGGCGAGGGCTGAGAAGAGACTTTTTATCCGAGTCCCTCACAAACATTATGGGGGGCTGAGTCCCAGAGAAATGCCTCACACAGGCAACCGCTTCCAACAAAGGCCACAGTTCTGCCTTTGTGAGGCTGTTATGAGTGGACCCAATATAAACACAGCGCTCCTCGAAAACAGCTCTGAGCCATTTGTGGAGCCCATTTCCCCAGACTTTACTCCTTCCTCATACCTTATTAAAGAGGAATAGAGCTGAGCCTTTGATGGCTAATTTGTATTTGTTTAAAGGCAGAAGGGGACATTTTATGCTTGGAAAGCTTAAAATAGACAAAGAGTAGTGACAGATTCCCCTGCCCGCCCACAGAGCCCCTCCTCCAGGCCCCTACGGAGCAGCCAGCTGCAGTGCAGCCTTCCTCACGCTGATTCCAGCTGTGCCAAATTGTACTGAAATCGTGTACAGTTTCATAATGTAAAAGACAGAGGCAGGATAAGCAGGCGCGCACAGCATCCTGTAACACAGAACCCCTGTCCTCGACATGGTAGGGAGTGGGGGAAGTGCCCTGAGTGGCTGCCACCTGCCTGGTTCTGTATAATTTTTTGTGCCACTCTGATGCAGTTCTGTTCCCATATGCCCCTTCCTCCCCTCCCCCATCACCTCCCCCTCCCTAGCCTGACCCACACCTCTCAAATGCCCCTCATTTCAAAAGGCACTGCTCACTCTAGTCTGACGCTACCTTTGCTGCAGACCCCTTGGGTGTTGCCTCACTTTTCTTACTGAAAAATATTTCCATCAGCAACAAAGCACCAGAGGTTATAAAAACAGCTACTTCCGCTAAAGAAATCGATCCCACTGCATTAAGATTCCTGGATGGGTAATTGGGTGTGCACCCCACATTGCAGATTGAGAGCTATGCCTGGCCTGTGAGAGTCTGCACAAATCTCCAGATCTCATCCAGCAGCAGGGCTCCCTTCCCTTGTAGGTGTCAGAGGACAACATTGATTTGCTGGCACATGGGATGGCTCCCTTTTCCCAGGAGTCAGTCAGCGAATACGAGGCCAGCAGGCTATTCACTAGTGTTGTTTCTAGTAGCATCCACAAATGAAAGGCTGGCTCCTGCCCCAAGCTGATCCCAGTCTAAAGAGAGTGAGGGCAGCAGGAAGGGACACAGCCCATTAGCAGAGTGGACAAGTGGTGCTTGGCCTTTTCCTGGTACATGAGGTTAAGTTAGCACAAGTTGAGCTGATGATGTTTTATAGTAGGCATAAGAAATTGTTCCCAATTGCTCCCCTCACTAGCAAGGGAGTAACAGATCATTTCCCCACAGCCAGGATGGCAGACGCAGGCCCCTTCAGTGGGATTTGAAGGCAGAAAGAGCAGGTGCCTTGCAGATGAGCTCAGGGAGGGCAATCCATGCAAAGGGAGCAGCTTGGAAGGCGGCCCAGAGGTGCTGGTAAGCTGACAGATGAGGCTGGCATGTTGCATGGAGTAAAGCAGGCAAGTGGGGTCATGCACAAAGAGATGAGAATGAAAAGAAAGGAGGGGGCAGAATTACCCAGGGGACTGAAAACAGTGACAAGAAGTTTGCACTGGATGTGGTGGAGGAGTAGCCAGCAGAAGGATTCAAAGGTGGGGGTGATATAGTCAGAGAGCAGGAGGGGAAGCAAGGCCTAGTGGGTGGAGAAAAAGATGGGTTTAGAAGGGCAAGTCAAGCTCACTGTGCCTCAGTTTAGGGTTGCCAACTGCGTAATAGTTGAAACCGGACTCTCCAGCAGGAGTGCCAGAACCTCCCTCACCCCACCTCAAGGCCCCACCCCTGTCCCGAGGAATCACCAAATTTTTGGTGTCCAGACAGTAGATCTGACTGGACTTTCTGGTCAAAAACTGGGCACCTCACTACCGCACCTCAATTTCTCTCTCTAAAATGGGAATGATAGTTACCTACCACACCAGGATGTCAAATTAACTAACTGATATTTATAAAACACCGAGATCCTAAGATGTATGGCCCTATAGATGAACAACGTGTTTATACCACTCAAATCAGAAGCAACCCTTAACTGGAATGTTGTGGAAAACCTCACCTAAACCTAATAGGTCTTACTGATCTAGATGGTAACTCTTACTCTTTATTCACATACCCATCTGGCCTTCATTTAAAAATAAAGGGATCAGCATGAACAATCACATAAGGTCTCAATTAAATGTTTAAAAGGCCAGAATGATAGCTGCTGCATACAACATTCTCTCCCTTAGGCCTTTGTGCCAGCTCTCATATATACAAGATAAGCATGGCATAGCTATGATACAGTCCTAACTACTTTATAAAAATTATGTTAATGCCTAGATAAGGTTGAGATTTTAATCATGTGAGCTTAGGAAATTGCTAGTAAACGTTTTTACAACAATACTGACTACTCCACCCACCACACTTATAAACTGTAATTGGTTCTTTCATTACAGGTGTTAATCTCTCCTTTCTCGGTGTCATTTGTAATAGATCCCATCATCAGAGCATATAGGCAAAAGGTTGATGGGTTTCAATTATTAAAAAAACCCAATGATTTTATTAAACTTTGTAGACTGAAACCAACCACATGGAAGAGATACCTCAGCAGGTAATTTGCTGGAGAAAATTCCAAGCAACTAAAAATCACTCAATTCTACCTAACTATACCCTTGCTACTGCGATGTTCTGTACAGCCAGATGAAGCAATGCAACGTGTATGAACTCTGTGGGCACACAAGGTGAAATCCTGGTTCCACTGAAGTCACTGGCAAAACTCTCATTGACCTCAGTGGGGCCAGGTTTTCCCTAATGAACTATAGAACTCAGAGCAACATCCACTTTCTCTAGCATTCTGATACTGAGCTGCATTTCCTGGGTCTTCACTTGTATCATCAGACGAACCCCTGCTGGAAAACATCAGTCCAGTGGCCACTCTCTTTGAGAGAAACACCAGCACCAGTCAATGTTCTGAAGAGAGCAAATAATAAATGGTGTTTCTAAAATACGTGTGAGAAATCTGAGTAAATTACATATATGTGGCTAAGCAACTGGAGCACTAACTGCTTCTTATTACACTACCCTAACCGTCTCAGAGTGTGTGTGTGTGTGTGTGTGTGTGTGTGTGTGTGTGTGTGTGTGTGTGTGTGTGTGTGTGTGTGTGTGTGTGTGTGTGTGTACAGTGCCCAGCACAATGAAGTCCTGGTCAGTTACCAGCTTCCTTGCTTTTTCTATGCTACCCATTAACCAATGGAAACATCTTAAAAATTGTGTCTAGTCATTTAATCAAAACTCATAAAATTAAAAAAAAAAGATAGATTCATAGAAGATTAGGGTTGGAAGGGACCTGAGGGGGTCATCTAGTCCAACCCCCTGCTCAAAGCAGGACCAACCCCAACTAAACCATCCCACCCATGGCTTCGTCAAGCTGCACCTTGAAAACCTCTAAGGATGGAGACTCCACCACCTCCCTAGGTAACCCCTTCCAGTGCTTCACCACCCTCCTAGGGAAAATGTTTTTCCTAATATCCAACCTAGGCCTCCCTGGAACCCCCTTTCTGGTAGTTAAAGAGTGCTCTCAAATCCCCCCTCGTTCTTCATTTCTGCAAACTAAGCAAGCCTACTTCCCTCAGCCTCTCCTCATAAGTCATGTGCTCCAGCCCCCTAATCATTTTTGTTGCCCTCCGCTGGACTCTCTCCAATTTCTCAAAATCCTTTCTGTAGTAGGGGGCCCAAAACTGGACCTAGTACCCCAAATGAGGCTTCACCTGTTCTAAATAGAGGGGACTAATCACTTCCCTCGCTCTGCTGCCAATGCTCCTACTAATGCAAAACGGGCCAAAACAAAACTTTAGATCAGCGGTTCTCAACCTGTGGGTCGTGACCCCGGTGGGGGTCGAACGACCAAAACACAGGGGTCGCCTAAAGCCATCGGAAAATACATATTTCCGATGGCTTTAGCCGCTGAGAAGTCGCGCTACCATCTGTAGCAGCGCTATTCAGCTGGAACGCACACCGTTATGGATGCACGTTCCAAACTGAATGCCTGCGCGCATGCGCAGACGTGATTGCATCATCTGTCCGGGGCCTAAGGGGCGGGGGAAGCGGGGGGAACGCTCCACAGTCCATAGCAGCGCATTACGTGTGTCCGGCGCTTGCTGACGTCATCAGTTTTGAAGTAGCCACCAAAATTATTTTTTGGTTTGGGGTCACCGCAATATGAGGAACTGTATTGCGGGGTCACGGCATTAGAAAGGTTGAGAACCACTGCTTTAGATCTAAACCGAAACTTGAGGTTGCCACTCAGAGCTCTCTCTGTGCTGGGCTAAATCTGCACACTTCCCATTTTAGCAACTTAAATCCTCGGATGCAAATTGTAAACTGCCAACTGTCAGAAGCGTCCATGCTTATCTGAGTGGTTGAGTTCTGACCTTGCCAAAGATCTGAAATGTGGATCCAGGGCTGTGGTTCAGACCCAAGTCACTAAAATAAAACATGTTTTATATTTGCTCTTTTGAGACACACAAATGCATCTGTGTTTTTGAAAATCATCACACAGCTGTCCCAGAAGCAGACAGACTGTAATTCTAAGTGGTGGCTCATCAGATTCTAAGCCATCACCCACTAATTATCCATCAGTGGAATTCTAAATCAGAATTCCACATGCATGAAGAGCTGCCAATTTTTCTTCCCTTTCATTATATTCCTCCAAGGAATGCTCCAGCCTGACAGAGAATTCTTCAGACCGTCCAGCAGAAACCGCTTCAAATAAGGATATGAATAAGGCCCTACTTAACTTACGATATTGCAGAAATTGAAGACTCTGCAACATTAGGCTTCCACCACAATTTTAAGAATGGGAGCCCCGGCTGCCCCAGGCTGAGAGCAGGAGCACCCGCTCTCAGCTCCGTGTTCCCACTGTCAGTTCCAGGCCCCTGCTCTCAGCCCTGGGTGCTCAACAGCCAAAAATCACAGAAAAGTAATAATGGACTTTATTACCACAAATAATAAGGTCCATTATTACTTTTCTGCAATCTTCCATGGCTTGCCCACAACTCAGCCACAATTTTTTTTGACAATCATCCCACAAGTGAAGTAGGGCCGTATCTTTGATCCAGTAACCTCCACCCTATCCCCAAATCATTCCTCAAAGGTTTGGAACAGATCGATTCAATTAACTCTCCCTCCCCCACCCCTGACTGCCTTACTTTCCAGCAAGGCATGGAGAGGCCCAGCAGACCTCCTGTTGGCTGGCCCCAGGCCTACAAATAGTTGGGGATTTCTTACAGTGGCAGTTACCCCACTACACCACGAGTTACACAGCTCACGCTGGGGTATAACTAGCTGAGAAACCCTAATGCAGTACAGAAGATTTACTTGGAAGCAAGTCTGAACACTAGAAAAGCTGGAAGGAACATAGGACTAGCTACAGAAATGAAAGAGGGGAAACCAGAGAGCTTACGGGCAGAGAAGATACTGTGGGAGTGGGGAAAAGGACATTACAGGTGATGAAGTAAAAAGGCCTTGAAGGGAGCAGAAGGAAGGGTTATACAAAACTCTTGGACCTAGTGGAAAGAAGGGATGAGACCTGTCAAGCAGACAAGAAAGTGCCTGACCCTGCTTTCAGCTGTACAGGGGCCAGACAGTGGACTCGCAATGCTGACTTGCAATAAAAGAGGGCAATGGTACAGATCCATAAATGCTAGGGGTGGTGTCATCATAGCATATAGACCTCTTGAATCCTGTGAATCTCTCACATTCTGGAACTGCTGCCAACCCAAAGATCTTGTCCTACAGATCAACTCCCTTCCCTGTTTTGCTTGTTGCAATTGCAGTGGGTAAGGCTCAGACATCCTCACCAAGGATACTCACTTAGCAGCTGGGTTTGGGGTGATGTGGGCATGTGGACGTTAAGGGGTCCTGCGATAGTTCGATTGGGATCTGGTTGTGGCACTGAATATCTTCAGTGAGATGCTGGCAAACAAGATGCCATCTTATGTCAAAGTCCCCATACCTCAAGTGAACCCTGGCAAATACATAGCTGGAATCAGTCTGGTTCTCCTGTGTGTTAAAATAGGTATTACAGCTATAAAAACGTGCTTAGTGTTAAGCTTCTGTAGCTATGGAAATCAGCAGACAGGAAAAAAAACATTAGTTAGTGTGAAATGCTGGCCTACTACAAAAGGTGTGATGTCCTGCCCCACAGAGAAGGCCATCAACACCAGACAAACTATTGTGGAACATTAAAGAGGACAAAAGACTTTGTTAATTGTTCCCCTCTCCCCCACCATGAAGAAAAGTGCAAGTAAATTCCTCCCATCAGCTGAGCTGGGAGCTCAGAGAAGGGAGAAAAGGATTAAAAGTCCCTGAGAAGTAGGAACTATCTTCATGCTGCTAGGACACTGAGGGGCCAGGATTACTAAACATAAACAAAAGATTTTGCCTGGATTAGCCCTAAAGGACATACAGAGCCTGCTTATTATAGAAGCTTCTATTACTTTTTTAGATTTAAGATCGGAACTCACTTATGTGTGTATGTTTATCTGCTTCAACCTGGTAAATAACTCATTTCTTTTTCTTAGTCAATAAATAATTAGATAGTTTATTATAGGATTGGCCACAAGCATTGCCTTTGGTGTAAGATTGGCAGGTGCAACTGATGTGTGGTAAGTGACTGGTACTTTGGGACATGGTGTAACTTGAATGATGTTGTGATTTTTTTGGTGTAAGGGACCATGTATCAGAAAAGCCAGCTTACCTGGGTGACAAGATAGATTGGACTACCCAAAGGGACTGTCTGTGACTCCATGATTAGGCTGTTATAGTGCCTGAGGAGTTTACACTTAATAAGTAGTTGGTGAAAACAAAGTATAGTAGTAAACTATGTAAAGTGTGGTAAAAACAAAGTATAAAACTCTCAAACAACTTGGGGTTTGTGCCCTGTTTCTTTAACAGTCTGCCCTGGAGTTGGTACTCACGCTTTTGAGTAACTGCAGGACAGCTTGACACAGGGCCCAATAAAATCTACTGTAAGGAAAGTTACTGTCAGGATGAGCGCAAATCAATGCCACTACCTATTTATAATTCAAAAGCAGAAAAAAAGTCTCTGCTGTGAAATATCCCATGCAATTCAGCATGAAGCATGAACTGATCGATTTATACAAGTGACCCTTGTTTATTTTGTAGGCCTTTATGAGAAAGCGAGATTGGGTGTTGGGAGAATAAGAAGTTGTTGAGTGGGAGAACTCATGTTTTGATCACTGGGAGATTTCATGGTCCATCAATACCCTCAACTTTGCAGAGAGATGAACTATTATGCAGAGCAAAAACCTTTCATCATTTAAATCAGGCAAAGGAAACAAACAAAGCACTTTGTATACTCATTCCCAGCGTCCCTGTTGCTTTGTAGAATGAATGCCCCAAACCAAGTTTCATGGATGAAGCCTTTTACTAAGACTAAATGAATTTCATGCCTTTCCCCGATTGTCTGTGTATTCATTTGTGTGGCCGTCAGAAAGCTAACTATCCCCAGTGTATGCAGCCCTCATCTTATTAATATGCCATCCTAAACCTAAAAATGAAAATGCATTAAGTGGCAGAGCACAAACCATTTCTCTGTGAAGTGGATTAGCAATCCGTACTAATTAGAATATTAAAAATGGGGATTAAGAAATGGAGCTGAGCAGGGCAAACATATGGTGTGCTATTGACCTATTCCATATGCGGCTGCTATTGTTCCATATCCACTGTATTGTAACATTCTGGCTGCTTGCTTGTTTTTTATTCCCTCCCCTTTTCTTTCCTCCTTTCTCTCTTCCTCCACACTACCGCTGCAGCCCTGATCTTCTGAAACCTGACATTTACACATGAATTGTGTGACTGTGCAATGCAGCAGTGCCTCTGACCTGGGCCACTGAAGAGCATATCTGTAATTAGGCAGACCAGAAACAAGGCCGGTACTAGCTATGGATAGATCACTGTGGGTGTTATTTGGCAAAGCCTTTATTCTAGAAAATCTTGAACTCTGTCCTGAGCAGGAGGGGATCTGATTTAACTCCTAAGGTGCTGGGTCTTTGATGTGGCTGAGAGGGGAGAATTTCCACTTTTCATTCACCTGCTCCTACATTGGATGGAGTTCCCAGGAGAACTAGACACTCTCATCTCTCTGAAAGGAAGAAAAGCAGCTGAACTCAGCAGCAGTGATAACAGGGGCACCACATTAATTGATCCTGCCTGACGACTTCTTTTTAACAGAAAGTAAATTGAGCTAAACCCCTGATCCTCCTTCCCCCACTCACACTCTCAGATATTTGGGGCCACATCATGGCCTGAGTGGTGCAGCCATTTGGGAGGAAAGATGCATAAGGCACCCCACGGCCCCTGCACAGGTTACTCATAGGATGGGTGTCTATGCTGTATGGAGAGTAGCCTCCGTGGCGCTGTTATGCCACTTTGGAGACACACTGGGTGGGGCATGATGGTAACCTCATCTCCCCTCCCTGCACAATGGGCCAGCCAGAGCACCCTGGAAGTACACCACTCCAAGCACAGGGAACAGGGTGGGAAGGGATATACCAGGAGGTGGACTGTTGCCACAATGAGACATAATCTACTGCTTCCTAGTCTCAGGACTGAACAGAAATTATCACAAATGCGGGTTCCAAGACACCAGTCCAAGGACTTGCCTTCCAATAAAGGCACAAGACCAACTGAAGAGATTCAAAGCGTACAAACATGTTTCTGAAGAGGGAAGACGACAGCTCAGAGGGCTGGTAAGTCCTGTCAGACTCTTGGGTTTTCCCCTCATTGGCACCGTCTCTCGTTTTCACTATCATTTTTTTTAAACGAAATAGCAGAACAAATCAGACACCCTCTTTAACACTGGCTTCTGTCAAACGTGGCAGCTGGAGTTCACAGGGATTCCTGCAAACCGTTTTCCCAGTTTAGCTTTTCATAAGTTTGCACCTACTCGAGTTTCCCTTTGAGAGGCATGTTTGATAAACCCCCTATTATGTCACTTGTTCTTTACACAAACTCATGTGAAGAAACTACACAGGCACAACTGGGTCCCAAGTAACCATGTTTAATAAATAAACACAAATATGCAAACCCTAGTTACATGCATCGTGCTGCTCTGACTGCTTTCTGGCAGCTTCTACAACACAGCACACACTCAACACCATGAGAGGACTCAACCTATTTAAAGGGGTGTTACCCTATTTCCTCTATACTACAACCCACAAAACCCAAAATTATTCTGAGCCAAAACTTCCAAGTTTCATCTTGTTTCCATCCAAAAATCTTAAACCAGCCCAAGTTCATCTAGAGTTTTGCAAACTTGCTAGTGAACCAGACCTGAATTTTGAGTTTGAAGTAGGGTCTACAGTGCCACCCTTCCTCCCATACAGGGAATACGATATCTCTCCACCTGAAAAAACTTGGGGAGACGTTATCATCTACACAGAGTCCTGTTCTCCCTGTAGTGCACATGCAATGTTCAGACTGATGTGGCTATGAATTACAAACACACACCTGGGGAAAGAAGAGATTCTCTCGTTGCCATCTTTCAGTCATGACGAATGACTGGAACGGTTGGCTGGGACAAGAACCACTCTGAGGCAATTAGGTTAGTAAATATTTACTGAGCTACAAAATGGGTCTCATGCTGGAAACTGGCCACTCTGTTTACGAGGAGGGCTACAGCACAGTACTGTGCTCCTCACGCTCTTATTGGTGTCAGTCAGAAAGGATGGCTATACAGAGATAAAAGACAAGACAAGTATTTCCAGTGGAGCAAACAAACAATTCTGGAAATCCTGGGAGAAGGCCAGAGCATCTGTTCTTCACTCTGCCCTCAGTCCTGCTTTCTGTTTCATCCCCCCTCAACTCACACACGTACACACCCACCCTTTTAAAAAATAAAAGCATAGGAATTCTCTCTCCCTTTTTTCCTTTCCTAGGCAGGAATTGCCCTGTTACATTTGAATCAAACTTTCAAGCCCACAACAGGAGAATAAGTTTGACAAAGTGAGTTTGCCCACCATGACTTAGGTCCTGTCATGAGTTGTGTGCTGCAAATGGAGATGCACGGATACGCCACCAGAATCGGAGTGGCACGGGAAGTGAGAGGGTTTCTCAGAGAAGGTGTTCACATAGGCCATCTTTATATCACACGGGGTCATTGTTAGTACCAGGAGGTCAGTGAGGAGGTTAGAATTCTATGAGATAGCAGCTGTAGCAATAGCCATCCAAGAATAAGTGTAGAAGGAAAAAACAAATACAGAAAAAGCCAATGCAGAAGAGGATCCAAGCTGACTTCAGGGGCACAGCAGACACTGGAGCACAGTCAGCATATGCAACAGTGCTATTCAAAGCAACTCCAGTGTAAACATGGCAAATCAGGCCACTCAGGCTTGCCCTGTTGTGTGATCGTGAGTGGGGTGAATGGATGGAGGCAAAGCCTCCATGTGATTTATACTTTACACACTGTATTAAGCTGAAGGCACTGCAAGTACCAAGGACCTGTCAAGAGATGAATGGGGCTTTGTGTGTCAGCTGCTGCTGTCATAAAACAGGTCCACAGTCCATAATAGCCCACAGAAGCTCTAGGAGCAATTGTAACTCAATTGCTGACATCAGTGCAGATGCTTATACCTTTGTGCTCCCCTTGCAAGGAGGCCTTTTTGTTCCGGTTGTGTGCAACAGGAGAGGAGAGAGAAGAGAGAATTTTTTTTAAACAGGAAAGAATCAGGAACGCCAATTGATAAAAAGCAGAGTAGCCTAATCTGTATGCTGTGCTCTTAAAGAATGAATTCAAAACACAGGAAAACTAAACGAGCATCAGAAATTCTTGATCTAGATGGACGCAGACCTCCAGAGAGCTCATTAGAAGGTTTAGGAAGCTTCTGATCCATTAAAAATTTCTCTTCAGGAGGCAGAGGGCTTGAGATGGTTACAATTCATTGGATTCTGAGCACTGGAAAAACCTGTAAATGTTCAAGTTCCTAGCTCAAAATACTGGAGTTTGTTTCAAACAGCAGAACCTCCATGACACGGACCTGACCCTTCTCTCACACGTTTTATACTAGTGCAACGCCATTGACTTCAGTTGAAGTACTCCTGATTTATGCCTCCAAGAGCAGAATCCTGCCCAATGTGACTATTGCCCACTTTCTTTTCTGCAACTATATGACTTTTCAGCTGAATGGCTACAGAATGTAAGATGACACCAGCGGGGCAAATTCTTCCCTATTTAACAAGTTATATCACAGATGAATTTGAGCCAGTGTTTGTTTTTGATCATCATTATAAAGGAAGGGAGTTCAGGTCTGAGAACAAAGACAGACATTGCATCCTTTGTAATGCAGATCTATCCATTTCTGCTTCAGTAGACTTTTGAGATTGATACCAAAAAAAAAATTGTACAGTGATGTCTGCGGTTTCGACCTTATTCTTCCCTAGAATGTGTGACTTCAAAAGGATGCATGGTAATTTGACAGATGGACATTTAATAATAAAGAATGAGTACAAAATCTTGTCACATCCGCACAGCAGTGCTGCACCTGAGACAAACCTCCCTTCTAAATGAGCTCCCCAGTTCCTGCATTGTTCAGGCTCTCCACCTCCGTCTCCCCAGGAACTACACATCGCTGCCCAAGGGGAATTAATCCTATTTTAGAGCTGAAGTAACTCCTACATATGCCTATACACCCAACCCATGATGTGGGGCCCAGCCAGGGATTTAAAACATTCTCTGGCAGGTTAGGAGTAGCCACCATCAAAATAGCCTTAAATATAGCCTTAAACTGCTAGAGATGGGGTGGAGCTATTACTTTTTAGGCTATATAGCCCCTTGACTGGTTATCCTTGCTGAGCTGTTGAACAGAGCTCCCCTCCAATGAAAGTACATTGTCCCCAGGTTTGTAGCTCTTAAATTTCCTCCTTTCTTGCTCATCCATTGAAAGCTATGGGCTGAATTTTCAAAAGCTCCTCTTCCTGCACCAAAATCAGTGGCCAGATTTTCAGAAGAGCATGTTGGTTGCTGAGCCCTTCTGATAATCCATCCATTACTGACCGAATAGGAGCCACTGGATCCTGAGCACTGCATAGAATAATCTGGCCCTTATTGTTTCCCTCGTGTAGCTGCGCTGTCCTACACAGACGGGGGAAATATATGTGACTGCATCAAAGGAATGACAGGTGTCATGTTACTCCCAACATCTGCAGTATTTCTCTTCGGAAGATTTTTGCACATATCCTTCTGCATGAAGTGATCCCAGCAGCCAAGGAATTATTATATAACACCACAAATTCCTAATTCATCCATAATGACCTGACTGGCACCAATGGGCAAGCAAACTTGTGTTTTTCGAAAAGAGGCAAAAACACAGCAATCAAATATGGTCCACACAGAGCTGTTCACTATCTAAGTCTGTTGCAAGACTAGTAAGAGATATTCCTCAGTCTCAGAGCCTATGTCACTTCCCCCCTTTCTGTACCTCAGATTCTGTCCCTAATGTATATGGTTCTCCATTCTACGACATCCAAAACCATGGCTGAGTTATGTAGGGTATTGTGCACTCTGTACAGTATTGCTGAGTTTATTCAAAATGAAGCTGATACTCAGGATGATGTTTTTCTTCTGTGCCTGATTTTGTAATAAAATACAAAATTCCTCTGTGCTTCTTATCTTGTAGATGACTTCACTATTGTAACATACACACTTATTGGTTTCTATTGTTAATAATTACAAGATAGAGCCCTGCCACCTTGTTTTTATTTTCCTTTGTAAGAAGTTTTTGTTCTACAATGTCATATCCGCTAATTTTTATGTGGGGTTTTATAAGCCATAAGACCATTCCTATCTCAGTGTCACTGACGTCAGTGACGTTAAACTGAATTTACACCGATGTGACAGAAGAATTTGGTCCCATGTGTGAAATGCTGAGTAGTCAGAATTATGCCAAATGATTTTATTTTGTACCAAACACTAGGGTGCAATTAGTCTCTGTACAGCACAGGTACATACAGGACCTGGTCCTGAAAGCCTACCATGTGTGGAACTTATGTGACTTTAATGGGAGTTCTGTACAGAGAGGATTTATGCTTTACAGGCCTCATTGGAATTACAGGCCAGCAGTGACTAAAGGAGTTGGAGATGAACTGGGCAAGTAACATTCAGATTCAGTGTAAATTTAGGCTAGTCTCAACCCCTAGCCTAAACTAATATTAACATTAAGAGTGGGAACACGGTAACAATTAACATTATGTAGAGGGGGTGACCCGTCCGTGCCTAGGGTAGCCACCTGAAAATGCCAAGGTCAGGGCAGGCCGTAAAAGGAGAGCAGATTCTCCCAGCACTGGTGGGTGACACTAAGTCAGACTTCCCAACCAGCCACAAACAGTGCTCCTGATTCCCCCCCACCGGTTATCAAGAAGCTAACACAAAATATACACAGCCCCCTTTACTGCATTTCAGACTCTGGCTCCCAGTCAGCCACAGGCCTGGTAAAGAGGGAAGTTATTTAAAACTCTACACTCTTTCCCAGAAAGGTTCTCCTGACCCCAAAGGGCCAGTCACACTGCCAGATTAATATAAATTTGGATCTTACCCTAAATACCACGCTGCCAGCCAATCCTTTAGTGACTATAACTAAAAGTTTATTATAAAAGGAAAGAAACAAACCATAAGAAAAAATGTGAAATTGGTCAAAGCAATCAAATACATGCAAATGATTCAAAAGTCCATCTATAGCAGGTTGGAGTTTGCAGGCATGTATAGGCCCTCTGGTGTACATCCAGTACCTGGATGGATCTCGGTCAATTGATTTACAGCTTCAGTTGCAGACACGTAGATCCAGAGGTAGGTGAAGATGAAGATTATGGATGGGGTGGTGCAGCTGCCTTTTCTAGGGGATTGCCATGTGGCTTGTTTCAAATAAGACCTCAGCACATGGCATGGAAAAGCCTCCGAATCAAAGAGTCCCTTGTCCATAGGACATGCTCTTACATGTCCTGGTGACCCATCAGGTGTAGCCTGGCATCTTTCTGGGCCCATTGTCCCTATGAGTTCCCTTAATGGGCCATTAAGCAGGCTAGTGCTGCAGCCATCCTGTCTGGGGTGTCGCCCAGAAACACAGCACAAGCTGAAATACAGACAGACATATACATAACTTCCAATACAAATCTGACACATACACATAAAAAAATATCATTTTAACCAATTCTAACCTTTCTAACAGTACCTGACATGGCCTATTGCATATGAATTATTGTAAATCTTGAAATACTGCTGTTAAATAATATCATAAATGGTCCCCCTAATCCAGCCAGCGTCGCAGAGGGTAATGTACACTTTAATGATATTTCAGAACGGTTCCTGTCTCAGTGAATTTACAAGTTAAGTGAGGCCTCAATCCTTCAGACAGTCATGTGAATACCTTCACTCATGTGGGCAAATTTAATCACAGGCACAAATGTTGCAGGATCAGCCCCTATTGCAACTATCTAAAATGGAGAACAATTCCAGCAGAAGCAGTGCAGAGACATATGTGAGGAAGGAACAGTCAGCGAGATTCTGTGCAGAACTTACAGCCCCGTGGAAGGGGTTGCTCAGGTGGTTATAAGCCATCTTTGTGCCCTCCTGATCCTGAGTTGCTCCTGAGGTAGGAGAGGCCCCCATTTTTAGGCATCCCTCACGGCCAAATGACAGCAGCCTTCCCAAAATCTCCACCAAATTGCATGATTCCCCTCCCATCCCCTGCCCTACCCTCAACATACCCCCTACACCAGGACTTTAAGGGGGACCTCAGACTGCAGATTAACAGCTGTCTCCACCGTGCTTATGCTGTGGGAATCCCTCCCCAGCCAGACACAGGGCTTTCAAGGCCCCTTGATGCTGATCTGACCTTTTTATATGGTGTGAAGGGGCTAGAGCGGAGGTGATGATCTCACCCTTGTCTGTGTTTTTCCTTTTAAAAAAGTGACTGATCATTCATTATGTTATCAGTTACTGAGCATTCAGTGTCTGTTATTAAAGATTGCTAAATTAAATGACAATGAAAGGTCTGGGGAATGGGGGAAGGATACATTTGCCAAAAGCTTTACCACCAGTGTGGGCATGAAACATGATCCTCATCACATGGCCCTGAAAAAATTCCCCGTCTCACACACATGGGTTAATATTTGGCTTAAAATAAAGCAGAGTAATTTAAAACACACTTCTCAGGCAAACTAGTGCTCGATGTAAACAAAACATTAAACTGAAAGGATCCATATGCACTCATTATCAGTTGTTGCATTTCTTTGTCGGAAAAGGAAACATAATACATTTTAAATAAACCCATAGGATGAAACAAAATAAACTGAACACTCTGCCAGGTTTTTTTTCCTTCTTTTTCTTAATGCGGAAAATAACTTTTGTGAACGTTACAATTTCAGAAGGACGGAGCCAGGCAACAGAGAACATTTAGATCACATATTTCAGTAAACTCAAACCCTAAATGGATTCTCTTTTCCATTTAATAGCCTTACAATCATTTCATTCTTTTAACAGATCAGATTGTCTTCACAGACAGAGGCCCCAGCCGTGCAAGCGGCTCCATGTGGGAAACCCTGTACAGAGTCCCACTGAAGTCAATTGTTAGTCAAATAAAATTATTATTGAAATACTTTGAAGTCATCGTAGCTCTGTGCCGGCTCAGTGATCTGCCTGCACTGAGCAGCTTGCATGGGTGAAGCTTTTTGATATGACAAATTATCTTCAGGGTAGATTTTCAAATGTCTGAATGGCAGTTAAACACTTACCTCCTATTGACTTTAAGTGAGAGCAGGGCATCTCACAGCCATTCACGCCTTTGAAAAATCTAGCCATTCCTCTCTAAACTATTGCCATAGCACTGGCCAATGCCATGGACCCATGCATGGACTGCAAGCAGCCTCCTGCCTCAGTTTCCCCCTTAAAGAGGCTTCTTAAATAAACCCAACACAGAGGCTTTCCATCCAATAGCTCCCTTCCTTGAGGTCTGGTTTTATTAACAAAACACTTCAAAATAAAGTGTCCTCAAGTCCATCTATTCACCTCTTCTTTAGGTCACTCCAAGGCCTATCTTGCCTATAGTTTCCCTCCACAGTGACTGGTTCTTTTGCTGAAGCCTCGTATCTCCAAGACACCTCTGAAGTCCACCCGGGAATCCCTTCTCTAGAGCTTCCTGCCGCTCATTGTAGGGGAACCAGCTAATCCATAAAGTGTGCTTCCACAGCTGGCTGGGCTGGTCCCAGGCCTCTAGCCCTTCAGGGGCAAACCATCCTCTTACAGGTCTGTGTTTCAATAACCACCAATGTGCTGTACATTTCTGTTTCAACCAACAGAACAGTCTCTTTAGGGTGCTGTTGGGAAGATGAGATCATGAGCTACAAACCCAGCTCAGCTGCAAAATGTAGCCTAAATATACTAGGACAATTTCCACAATTGTTCTCTGGGCTGGTCTTCACTGCAGGGTTAGTTCAAGTCACCTATCCGCGAGTTAACGCCTCTTGAGTTAGCCTGGCTCACGTGAGAGGGAACACAGGGGGGAAACACTCAAGCAGCACAGAGCGATCATCGTATTAGCAGCCCAGAGCAGCTGAGTCCCTCACTCCGTTACTAGCTTGAGCATCAGCAGCACTACAGCATCAGTCCACACTCCCTGACCGTTCATCTAGCAACAGCTACACCATCCTGGGTTAGGTCAGCCTAACTACATCAATCAGGGGTGTGGATTTTTCACACCACTGAGCAACATAGCTGGGTTGACCTAACTTTTTAGGGTAGACCAGGCCTAAGTGATTTGCCCATGGACACACAGGGAGTCTGTGGCAGAGCTGGAACTTGAACCCAAATCTTTTAAATGGTCGGTTAGTGCCTTATCCAATGTACCATCTCTCATCTCCATGATGCTACAAGCATATCTAAAGCTGTAGAAACAATCATGTAGTATTATAGTATATTCAATTGTGTTATACCAGAAATAGCACGTGAGCAAGGAATCGCCACAAAGGGACTGTACTGTAATTAGTACGTACAAAGGGGAAGAGTCAAGGATGTGTTCACAAAGCCCAACTTTGTCAGCTCTCAGCTTTTGAGGGCTTAAGTGTGATACCCAAATGTTCGCTGGTCCAGTGTAGCTGTTTGTCTGGAATTAGTGAAATAGTTATGGACTAAATCTACCTCCTAGAAGAGTATAGTGTTTGCCACACAGCATCAGACCATTGTTCCCTTAAATGTCCTGCCTCTAACTGAACCAATGAACTGCTGCTTTGGAAAAACATATAATGCAGCCAGCTTATTGCACAATGTTGTGTAGAGAGGGAAAAAAAACACAACAACCCTTCTTGACCCCTGCCGCAATTGGCTCATGTCCTAAATCAAATGTCCTGATTTGATTTATTACCCCTACTTCAGCATGTGTAACTACATATTGGTCAGAAAATTAGTCATTGGCACTAATTAGCCCCTGTTGGCAATGTGAGCAGAGGGCAAGGACTGACTAGGCATAGAATCCAGAGATGGACCCAAGTCACAAAGTTCAGATCCAGATCCAAACTTGCCTGACGTTCAAGAGTGTTTAGTTTGGGTCAGGACTTTCTCTAAGGGAACTGAATTACCCCTTCACCGCTAGAGCTGATCCTTCCAGGTCACAGTTGTGGCATGTCATACGGGAAGGAAACATGGCAGAAGATTGCACTGCAACTGCGCCCCAAGCTGTATACACTCCGTGAATAAACACAGGAAACTAAATTCATTTCAAAAGAAATATACATTCAGAGCTCATCTGAAAAACTTTGACACAGTCATTTCCCATTGGAGCATGCGGTTCCGTCACAACTGAAATGTTTTGCAAAACAGAATCAATTTTGCCAAAATTTCATTTCCAAGGAAAGCCAGGGGAAAAGTTCTGACAGCGTTGAAACGTCCTGTTTTAACACTGTCAGGGCAAAACACTTTGATTTTCCATTTGGAAATGACTTTTCATTTCAAATGTTTATGTTATATAGATATAGATAAATATAGATATATTAAAATCAAAATATTTTAACAAGCCAAAACAAAAAATATTCTGACTTTTCTTTCACAGAGATTTTCAAAATTTTCCAATGTTGCTTCCATTTGGAATGAAGCCAAGTTTAAAATGTGGAATCAGTAACAGGGCCAAATAATTGACACACTTGAACATGGTAAGGAATTGAATAAATGGTGGATTATTTGTGACTTGAAGTCTTTAAATCAAGATTTTGAGGGCTTCAGTGACTCAGCAAGAGGCTATGGGCCTACTGTAGGAGAAGGTGGGTGAGGTTTTGTGGCCTGCAATGTGCAGAAGGTCAGACTAGATCATGATGGTCCCATCTGTCCTTAAAGTCTATGAAACCTAAAAATCCTTTGGAAAATGGGATTTCTGTCTTCTACGCAGCTTTATCTGCAATACCATAACTTTGGGAGATCTGCTTTGCTGGTTAACTGTATACCACTTACCGGCCTATCTTGCCTGTAGCTAGTTCACTGTAGTTCTGAAAGCTCTTATATAGGAACAAAAGTTGGGAAGGCAGTATAGTACCTCCCACTCAAAAGTTCTGGCACAGTCAGGAGGGATTAAAAGGGAGTTGGCATTGGACTAGGATTCAAAAGGGATTTTAATTCTGTTCCTTCCTTTGCCACTAACCTACTGTACAACCTTAGGGGAGTCATTTCACCTCTCCACGCCTGTTTGCCCAGCTGTAAAGTGGTTATAATGACACCCACTGTCCTTCATAGAACACTGAGATCCACCATTTCAAGGGCTATGTAAGAGCTAAGCGTTATTATTTTGTCATCACAATTGAGTGTCAATGCTGTAATATCAAGGCACCAGTAAGAAACAGCTTATGGCTGGACATTTAGAGTGTTATACACCTGCTTTCAGGCAGGGAAGCTGATGGGTTATGTAGCTTGGGCTAGCACAATGGGCAAGCATCCCCGTTTTTGCTGTGTGTGAATCAAATGTGCGTGAACATAAGGAAGGAGTGGAAACACTGGCATTTCATCTCCTGTAATAAATAAGTGAAAGAAGTGGGCAATTTCCTCCAACTCAGTAAGCAGTAGGCTGTCTGGCACTGGGACATCTGTATGTCCTCAGGGCTCAAGGAAGTGCATAATCTGATCCAGAAAGAAAGTAGTTTCTTGCTGAAAACCTGAATCCTACAGGATCCTACCTTGAATTTTGTATGTTGGTATGAATGTTCACTCCTAACAATTGCTAACAGTTCTCTGTGTAAACCAAGGGCTGCCGTGGGAGTGGGAATGTGTGGACCCAGAGCTTCAGTGCTGGTGACAGAGACTAAGAAGCTAAATTCACCTCTGCTGTGGCTAGGTTTGGAGGGGAGGAAAACGTTGGAGCAGGGGGTGAAGCCAGAGAGCAACTGCTCTCGGTGGTCTGTTCCCTCTGCACCCAGCAGAAGAATAAATGTGACTGGTGGCACGCTGAACTTCCTCCATGGAGCTGCTGTTCCCCTTACAGAATGCGTTAGCGATGCACAGGCCCAGGGAAGGGAACATATGGTTCCTGACTCCCGAGTGAACTGGTTTGAACCAAGGGTTCAAAACTCAGGCCCCCAAATCATGAGACTGGCTAAAGAAAAGCACAAGATGTTAAACCACCCAGCATGGGGTGATCTCTGCTTTTTGAGCCTTTAGGGAATCATGTTCTCAAGCTTTTCTCCAGAGCCACAAGAAATTTCCTTTTATTTAAATGGAAGTGGAGATTCCCATGTAGCCACGTGACTCCAAGAGGTAGGGGCTTTAAGAAAAAACACCAAATACCATGATGCCTGTGATGAAATCATCAATAAGCAACACTGAAGCCAAGGGGTGACAACCTCTCTAGCCATAAAAACCCCACAACCTACTCAAAGCAGAGTTTGATCCTGAAAAAAGGGAACGTGCCAAAGACTCCATGAAGTCCCTGGGGACAGTTTTACAAGGAAGGAGCTCAGATGTGACAGTGATGGACGGCAGCTAAAAACCCTGAGAAAGAAAGAAGGCAGAACAGAAGAACTGTCTGTCCATTCTGAAGTTCACATACCTACACAGGGAGAAACCCATATTTCCCTGCAGATCTTGCTGCATGGATTTCTCATGGAACCTCTTTCCGGCCTTTTGACTGTGGAGGTTGTTTAAGGGGAGAAGATATCAGTTCTGTCCTGGAAAGCTCTCACGCTCCCATGAAACACAGATTTTGTAGTTAAACTGCCCAATGCTCCCTATTTCCCAGCTAACACTTCCTCACATTGCAGTGCAGTTGCTGAGAGGCCTCTGCCGTGGGGCCCCAGCTGTCTGCTTTCAGCTCCTCGCAGGTTTCCAGCTGAGACAGTGAACACTATTCTCCTTGCAAAACATCTTCCAAGTTGTTAGTTTGCTCTCAACAGGTCACACTAGTGCATGGTTCTCTCACAACGAAGCAGGCTCTAAATGAAGGAGGATGTTTCCAGTGTGTAACATTTCAACATTGCTTTGAGTTAAAGAAATATATTTATATATATTGGGATGTAGAAGTGGTGAGAGCCCCATCTCCTGAGTCATTGAAAACAGACAGAACAATCCCCTAGAGTAGTGTTCCTCAACCTGGGGCTCATGACCCCCGGGGGGGGGGGGTTGTGGGATGGTTTTAGGGGGGCTGCAAGTGCAGGGCTGGTGTTAGGGAGTGGCAAGCAGATCAGTTGCCTGGGGCCATATATAGCTTCATGGGAGCCCCTTGTGGTGTGGAGCCCCAGGCAATTGCCCTGCTTGCCACACTAACGCCAACCCTGAGTATTATTAATAATGTATTTAATTGATATTTCAGGTAGGTGGTCGCAATTTTTTCAAGTCTTAGTATGGGAGGGGTCACATTTTTTTTTTTAAGTCCAAATGGAGTCACCAGAACAAAAAGGTTGAGAAACACTACCCTAAAGAATAAGGAGCATTCCTGCTGTAGTGTTGGTGGAGCAGGGGGGAAATGGACAAGATGACCTAGTGGGTCGGTCCATCTCTAACTTCTGCGAATGGCAACCCTTCCCCCTTTTATGGGCCACTTCACAGATGCTAAATGTATTTGCATAATGCCGGAAGACATTTGTCGCCCACGTGAATACTAAATGAATGAGCAAGCACACTGCATAAACCAGCATGATGAATGTATTGGGTATTTAATTCACATGGATCTCTTGAGTGTTCTCGTTGGTGTTCCATAATAATTAGTTAAGCATGAGTTAATGGACAGATTAGGACTAAAAAAATGTAAAGCAACGCATAGGGAGTTCTGTACCAAATCCCATTACTTGTGTTCCTATCTCTGTACGTGCGTAACTCCCTGAATACCACTTTGGAAAATTTAGGGCAAAACATTCCTCCCACACAGTTGTTGAATATGCCTGTGTGGGCTTGCCATGGAGAGGACAGGGCAGGGCAGGGAGCCCTGAGCTGCAAAATTCAGATCTGGATCCGGATACCAGATGTCCCAGGCTACTGGGGTGCACTTGGGATGCAGAGGTGAGGATGATTTTACTAAGGTCCACGCATG
Source organism: Mesoclemmys tuberculata (assembly GCA_007922155.1). Lineage (NCBI taxonomy): Eukaryota > Metazoa > Chordata > Testudines > Chelidae > Mesoclemmys > Mesoclemmys tuberculata. Next base: position 11,337,880 of record ML675604.1, on the reverse strand, counting down.
AAATTAGGGTGCAAGTGTGAATTCTAAAGCTTGCTTCCAAACTTGGAGGTTTCATTCAAGACAGCTAACCTTTACCTCAAGAAGGAAATGAACCAGCGAAGGCAAAGTTAAGGATTATTGTTTTCTACATATATTGTTAACTCACACCCACAAATTCTTCTACACCAGACACCAATGATGTTGTTTATGAGATGGAATTTAAAGTCTGACCTGAACTTGTTAAAGTCTAATCAGCAGAGAGACATTCTTAAGGAACAGCGTAATCAAATAACCATAAATAGTCTCACCCAGCTGTGCCGTTTTCAAATGGGAGTAAAAGTCTTAGCAAGAGACTGTCGAGATAATTCATGAAAACCTGGAGTGATTACATCATAGATGATCTGTCCTCTTTCTTATTGGACAGAGTGGCACCGAACATGTCATGGTGAAAGCATGGGCTTGAAAGGTGGTTTACAAGTTCCGCAAGATTTCTATACCAGTGATACCTATTGAAAATACCAACCCTACAATACAGAACCAGTGAGCCTCATGTGCCTATTTCCCCTACAAGTGGTCCTTCCACTACAGAGCAGGCAGAGGTTGCTGATATAGCTACAACAGAAAGAGACCCTATTCTAGATGGTGTTGTGATGCCTATGAGACCTGATCTTGAGAGAAGTTGTAATCCACCTCTCACACTTAATTTGGAGCCTGTTGGATATATAATGATAGCAATGCAATTGTAACTTTTGTTACATGTCCCTTTGCATTAAAAGGTGAGGCATTTGTAGTGTATAGCAATTGGGTACTGTCCCTTTAAATAGTTTGAGAGCCCTCTAGTGGTGCTCACCATGTTTTAGAAACCAGCCACAGCAGCTGTGTGTATATGTAAAGAGTCCTTGCATGTTGTGTATATTTATTAAGTATGGTTCTCTGGACCCCACCATGTCATGTAATTTCTTCATACTATTATTGTTAAGTAAAAAGCAAAAGGCACGGGGTATTCCTTCTCTGTGCATCATCCAGACAATAAAGCCTTGCATTGGCTTAGCTCGCTACACTGAGGGCTTGTCTACATGGTGCATAAATTCTAGTGTTCACCTAGCATGTTGCACACTAATTGGCCTGTGTGAACCCTGCTGGCACACACTAAAAGTTCCCTAATTCACATAGTACTGTTTGAAACAGGACTTCATTGGGGAACTTTTAGTGAATGCCAGCAAAGACTACCTGAGCCAGTTAGTGTGCAATCTGCTAGTGCAAGCTAAAATTCACACCCCTTGTCTACATTGTGCCTTAATCTACACAGCCCTAAGTTACCTCTCTGGAGAGAGAGGTCCGTTGGATTGGGGGAAAAAAGAAAAGAAAATCACCCAAAGCTGACCTAGCTGATGTACGCCACAGTGAAGAAACATGATCATATTCAGAACTGGTCATATTCAAAACACAGGAGACGTCTCATCCACAACAGAATAAAGGAAAGGGAAAAGCAGTGTGTTGTTTCGAACACTGGAGAATTCTCAGACTATTTTATGGAGGTGGTGGGAAAACTATTCCAACGAGGCCTATCACTGCTGTGACATCAAGCCACATGAAAGACTACCAGAGTGCGTCCTGGTGCCCTTTGCAATGAAAGTGATTTGAACGCTGCACAGAACATACTACATGAGATTTGCAATTGTTTTTATCAAGAACATACTGGGCCAAATTCTCTGCTGCACAACTATGGAAGACAACATAGAAAATCTGGCTCTATTTCCTCTCCCTTCCCCTTTCCCCCCAACAGAAGGCAAGCAGAAATTGGAAACAAAACTGGCATTTCCACCTTCACAGTACAGGCCAGAAACCATGTTACATATCACAAAAACCCATTCACCATTCCACAGTAGGCTGGCTACCGACTTGCACGCCACTCCTTTGCTACTACCTACGAAAGATATATGCAAGCCAGCCACAAAATAGCTTCTTCTTTGTTCATCCTTGAACATACAGGCCACAAAGCCCCAGTCACCTACTATATACACCTTTGTAAGATAGATCTGGGATTTCCCAAACCCATATCATACGTGTGCTGGTTATATCATTGTACAACAAAAGATCATCCCAATTTAATTCACATATTCAACAGGGAAGATCTAAGATTCTTTCAGGTGGCACCCTAGAGAAAGGATGAATGGATAGACGGGGGCTGGGATAAGGCTTGTGCTGGAACCTTAGTTTAGTATTTCCAGTTGTTTATGTTTGTATTTTTTCAATTACAACTACAATTCCTGGACTTTCAAATATTTTTGAATAACTACAGCACTCTCATACTGGTATAACACAACATGAAATTAAGAAACATTAAATACAATAAACAAACACTAAACATATTAATGAACGTAAGGCAGTCACTCTATGAAAATGGGGGTCATACAAGTGTCTAAGAGACAGAGAAAGGTTCATCTTACAACATTACAGAAACGTCGACTTAAGGAAACGTTCATGTACCATATTAACTTTCTCCCTTATTTTTGTGGCTGGGAACGAGACAGTTGTTTCTGAAGGAAGTTTACTGCCAAAGATTAATGGAGAGCCTTAACTAAAATAAATCACTTGGCTGTTTGTTGAAGATCCCAGCACGCGAGAACAGAAGGCAACTCTTACGGAGCGTTGCACTGAAATATATAAAGTGGGAATCTTTGAGAATCTCTGGTGAATTAGAGGAAGCTTACACACCTCTGCACTCTGTATCTGCTCTGCCTAGTTTCTATATTGCCCACCTGCTTCCCTTCCCCTTCCCTAGAATATTTAAGGCCAAGAAATTTCCTCAGAAAGCATTCAGGATAGTAAACCATTGCACCTGTCCATTATAATTGATTAAAAATGCATTTGGATTTACAGTATTACATGTGGTTTGGCAAATCTGCTTTTGTTAAGCTATAGGTGACTGTCCATAGAAACCATGCCTGTTATGAATGCAGTGAGCATGGAGGCGTCTGATAGGATCCTGAGAGACCACCATGGACGGAACCAATAAAAGAGAAAGCTAAAGAAAACATTTATGTTACTAAGCCAGGAGGATACATAGCTTGGTTTTTATCAGAACCTCTTCAAATTTCCATGTTTAAAACATGAAAGGCAGCTCTTTTCTTTTTCTAAATGTACTGGCAATTCAGTCACAGTAAGGGCACTTCGTATTTCCGGTTCAAAAAACACAAAAGTATACATTGACACATCACCACCAACACACTTGACTTAAGACCCCACCTCTTCCCTCTGGAAAGTTCAAAACATTGCTGAATGTGCAATGGAATAAGTTAAACATGCCAGTTAAAGAAGTACTAGATGGCTCAGGAAATTGGGACATGCTCCCCATAAACATCCACAAAGCTACCTCAATTCTTCTTCAAATCTTTCCTTAAAACTCCCCTTACCCGTGATGCTATAGAAAACTGGAGAATGGTTAGCATTAGTCAGCACACCAGTGGCCTGTTTCCTTGTACTCTCCCATCTGTCTGTCTCTATCCATCTGTTATCTTATACTTGGATCATAAGCTTTTTGGAGCACTGATTTTTGTATGTTTGTACAGCACCTAGCACAATGGGGTCCTGGTCCATGACTGGGGCTCCCTGGTGCTAGGTAATACAAATAAATAAATAAATAAATACATAGGTAATTGGACAAACAGCCCTTAACCTCTGGGTAACAGATTCTAATACAGCCTAGGTCAGTAACTGATACTGTTGTTATCCAATTCAGCAGCAAGGACAAGGACTAAATGGGCATTGAGACTTAACCACCCTCCCACTGCTAGAAGTGACGGCTCTGGGCCAGGTTGTGGTTCATGGGTGGGATGGGGCAAAAACACTCTTACTGCTATTGCTTCTGCTATCTGCCTGGAAATAAATGGAGGGCTTCAGTATCTAGGCTGCCAATCTGACACCTTACACAAGCATTACATTCACTAGCAAACTCAGCCCATCCCTGTTAGAGAAGATAGAACTGTTTTTGGTGCTTTTTGTTCTGTGTTTGTACAGCACCCAGCACAATGATCTGTGACTGAGACGCTACAGTCATACAGGTATTAATCATAACAATCCTGAACCCCACTTTATGTGTACCTGACTGTTTAGTCATAAGCCCCAATATTATGATCAGAAATGACTGGGTATTTACAAATATGTGAAATCCTCCCCCGTACAGAGCAAAGTCTGTACCACTCAGGTCCCACTGAAGCTCTATTTTGAGAGCTTAACTAAGACTTTATTGGTCACAGGCCTTGGGCTGGCCCTCTGTACAGGGATGAATTTCACTCAAGTGGGAGTAAACTTGGAAAAAAAAAGGCATGTGTGAGTGATCATCAGGTTCAGAACTAGGGGACCAATCCCACTGATGCTTGTACAGCAAGTGTTAATCACCAGAATAGGTCCATTGAGTTCAGGGGATTGCTCCCAGAGATAAGGTTACTCACCTGCGTAAGTGTTTGTGGCATCAAGCCTCAGACTTGGCTGAGTTTACCTCATACGAGTTATTCTAATAGTCTTCACATAGATGTTTACTCCTAAATTTACTACTGGTGGGTTGGGGGGGGGCTCCCACCACACCATGATTTGAGTTGTTTACAGCATCCTTCCCCCATTTGTAGCACACAACAGGGGGCTAGGGGGAAATCAAAGTAAAAAGAAGAAAAGTGTAGCCTGTCTCCCTGGCAGTCTCAGGGGCAGGTCTGCAACTACCTCCCTTTTTGCCCCCTCTGTCTCTTGAGTCAGCAGTCTCTGAAGTACAGCAATCCTCTCCCCCATACACTACCCCTTGGAGGGGGGGGTTCCTTTTATAAGCTTCCCCCTCTGGGCAGTGCAAGCCTTACAGGTGTGTCTGGTTAGTGTTGGCTGAGCCCAGAAGCGTTTGTTACCTCCTCTCTATTAGAGGGAGGGTGTGCCCCTTCACACTGCTTCCCCAGCATTTGGAATGCCCTGGTTCATTAGTGCTAAGTACACAGATAAAAAGAGACATAGGGATAAGTGAAGAATCAGGGGTAGGGTAAGAAATGAAAACTACCTGCATCCCTTATAGGTCAAATTTGGCTTTGCTATAACTCCACCTGACGTTCAGATCAAATTCTATTTAAGAGCTGGGTGAGAGAGCTCATCAGTGTTAATTCACCCATCAGCAGCAACAACTCCTTTCTGACATATTCACTATCTGTTTAAGGAATGTGCACATATGAATGCTTATTGTAAGTGTGCTTATTTTTATGCCAAATAATGCTGGGATTTTCTTCTGAAGTGACATCTCAGGGCCTGTTCCATGTTCACAGCATGTTCCCAGGTGGCGGTTATTGGCTTCTTTTACTGTATCATTTCAATGCAGTTGAGTTTTCTACACCAGTTCCAAGAAGAATGCGCCCTCGCTGAAGCGTATGGCTCTTTGAAAAAAGCAAACAAACTACATCCAGAATGCCACAGACTCCTCACAATCCAGCTCGCTTTTTGCTGCTGGGTATAAACCATGCATGAGCCCCAAGAAAGAGAGTCTACCACATGAGCATCTGCTAGAATTAGTAGCTTTGAAACGATGCTGGGAAACAGTGAGGTCACAGATGCTCCAACTAGCCCAAGAGTGCACAGATCACATAGGAAGGATACAAGGATCAATTATTCACTGTCTGATGGGAGGATCACACCTGGTTAAGGACACCTCTGCACTTTTGGTGGTGTGAGGAAATTGCTATACCTGTTCACTGAAGCTCCTATCCCACAATTCCCTGAACAGCCCCCACCATCCAGAACAGACACATGGCACCAGCGGCAGGGGCATAGATGGCAGCATCTGTATTGCTCATATCAGCTTATAAGGCCTGTTGTATAACATGATTATTAACCGTGATAATATGAAAGTTATCTTTCCAAGACTATGGTTTCTGATTTGGAATCCCAGCGGTTTAGTCCAGTGGCTGTTTGCAGTTGGTTCTGACCTGTCTGAGGCTCTGCACATCACTTCCTCTTGGGGTTTCCTATAGCAACCATCATCACTGTATCTAAGGACTACTAGGTGTTGTACAAACAAAGTGCCTACTCAGACCACTCCTCTTCTCCCCAACCAAATCTGGGCCTAGGACTCAGGGATCTACTAAGATGAGCAACATTACATCCAGTATTCAAGAGCCGAAGTCGTTCTCAACTTGTCACCAAAGCACCACTTCCATCTGCTCTCAGGCCTACGTAAGTACTCTGATATTTCCAGTCATCAAGGCATCCGAGCACCTTGCAATCTTTAATGTATTTATCCTCAACAGCTGTGAGAGGCAGGGAAGTATTACCCCCATTTTACAGATGAGGAACCAATGAATGGCGTAACTAAGGGCTTGTCCATATGGCAAGTTAGTGTGCAGCAAGCCAGGGTGTGGATCTACACCCCATGTAGACACTGCTACAACACAGTGTCCTAGCACACAGCTTAGTGTCCTGCCCAGTAAGCTGGTGCCCATTAGCCACGCATTCACTCACCCTATCAACAAGCCCCACATGACCTTCCCAACGGCACACAGGAAGTCTGTGGTTGAGCAGGGAATTGAATTCACGTCTCCTGAGTCCCCATCCACTAAATCATCCTTCCCCATCCGCTAGTGGTCAGGTGTACCATGCTGCCTGTGGCACAGAGCGCAGACTCTTGCCCACTTGGTTGCTGATGTGTGAGCAGGTGCATTGTAAGAGTGGGCTGAGAGGATTTACTAAAGGGATGCAGCTGCTACAACTCAGGTTTCCAACCCTACAAAGTCCGAGGCAGTTCAGCGGAACCAGTGCAGGCAAAAGCATTGCCAAGGCTTGATCGGAGAAGGTGCACTTGTACCAGTACAGGAAATGCTTGTGAAAAGCTAGACGCACTTTTTTGCGGAGGCACAAAATGTCTTGGCAGCGTTTCAGGGGCCTGACACACACTAGAAAAGCCAAACACTAGAACTGTACTCTGTCGGTGGAGTACAAAGACTTTCCAAAAAGCATAGTTGGAACAGAGCCTACAAGTGCTTTTGCATGTGAATAACTTTAGTCATGTGAGTAGCGTTATTCAGGGATGAAAATATTTGCAGGATCTGGTCTCCCAAGTCCAAAAATACTATATACATATTGCTTTGGGTTGAAGGCAAAGCCGGTAATGCACCCACAATATCTGTCGGTCTCCAGCTTTAAACTGCACTGACGAAGTGCCAGTACCACATAGCATTTAATTAACCTATCTAAAGTTGTAAGATGAGATATCGCTGTTCACCCTGAGATTTATTCTCAGAGCTACGTGGTGGCAACAGAAAACAGATACTGCAGTTTAACAGGAAATGAAGTATATTAGGGGCAATGCAATTCCATTAGGGAAATTGCATTAGTGAAATGTAGCATTTTTTTATTTTTTACAGCCTCTTCTCTAGCAAATTAATTTAGTGCCTCATATGTCAAGGTTACTGAAAAACACTCATGTCATATTCATTTATCTTTAGCATGCGTGTAAAATGCGTGTTGGGTCCGTGAAGCAGAACTGCAGTGTAAGAGATTCACAGATGTTTTATCTGCACCATATGGTGTGTTAGTCATCATTCTCTCCAGGATGAGTTCTTGTGTTGCAAGTCAAAGCTTTTCCCACACATGGGCTATCAGATCTAGGCATCTTTAAAAGAAATCAATGAGAAAAAACAAAACAAAACAAAAATAAGGGGGGAAATAAACCAATCATCAATCAAAAAAGACCCAGCAAACCCAAGCAAGATATTAAATAGACTGCACAAATAATGTACACAGCAACGCAAGTTGAATAAGTAATACTTTCATTTAGTGCCTTGGTATTAAAGATAGCATGTAAATAAGTAATATGTAATACCATCTAATAAACTTTTATCAAAGCCAAACACAATTTTGTACTCAGGCATTTATTTATGGGAGCTTTTATAGCTTTGTGTGTATCTTGTCCCAGGAATCTATAATACTAGAAGCACAATATAATAGGATTAATAATAAATAATATTGTGCACTTCCACAGCATGTTTTATTCAGGTACTCCCCGAGCACTAGTTGAGCATTTTATTGATCAAAAGAAATACGATGAATGAATAAATGCAATCTAAGGATCTCAAAGTGCCTTACACATTAGCTAATTATCTCCCTCTTAACATCTCTGTTGAACGGACAAGATTAGGGAAGGTTTTGAAAGCCATTAATGGCTGTGAGGCAGGCACCTAACTCCTACTGACCTTTACTGGGGGTATGGTACCTCGCTGCCATTTGTGCCTTTGAAAATCTCCCCACACCCTTTTTACAACACACAACTACTGTACATAGTATTTCAGGACAGAAAGTGATGAATGCCACATCCAATCAAAACAGCAAGAGGCACTTCAGTCATAATCAATGCCACTTCCCATGGCACCTCGGTTTTTCTTGCAGATCCAAATATTTACCCAGCACAAACCTGCTTAGCTGGTGAAGTCTGACAAGATCTTAAGTGATATTGCTTCATATGGCTCTTACTTTATTGGCAAAATAAATGGTGAGACCTATATATCAAATACTGTACCACCAAACAATGTAAGAGAGACAAAAAAGATAATCCAGCCAATAAAAATCTGCAGTACACACGACACAGTAAACATATAGGCCCACTCTTACAAACCTTTACTTACATACACGTGATCTCTGCTCGTGAGTAATCCCATTGACTTCAATAAAGTACGAGTTTGCAAGAGCATGCCACTGTGCCATTTGTGTTCATGTATATATGTTTTAATGCAACAAAAAGCTATTTAACATCATTTCAAAAAGAATTTATGGCTCTTCTTGAGCTCTCCGAAGATGGACTCATGGTAACTACGGCACCTGGCTTTACAGGAGAGATTCAAAAAAATAGTTCCAACTCAAACAGACGTCAAAGCTCTCTAAACATTCCTACAATAATTTTCTGCAACATGAGTGGAGTAATCAGAATGCATGATGGCATGATACAAGGTTTGATCAGCCTCCATTTGGGATAACCTGTATGTCTCATTCATGGTTTACCACTCGTGAGTAATGTGCCCATCGCAAACACATGCTGACAGAATTATACCATGCTATCACGTATTTCTTACGTGTACGAATGCATGTCCACACACTCCATAATAGACTGACGTAAAGTGCTTGATTCTTCTCCTGCTTATGTTGATATAAATCCCCGGTGAAGTCAGTGTAGTCTGTCTGGTGCAAAATTGGTGTGAATGAGATCAGAATCTGGCCCAAAGTCTCACTTTCTGTTAGCAATCTGAAGCAACCGGTACCCAGCATCACCGTGTAAACAATAAGGGCAAAGGAGAAGAAGGTGGGGGGGGGGTTAAAAATCTGCTTTCCTTTACAAGACCACCTACAAAATGTTGCAAAGAGCCTGCAACAAAAATAATCTGTCACGATTCCAGTGTTAGGCAAAATATAAACAAGTTAAGTGCTCTGTTAAAGAGAACATCTGGGAAGTCACAGGCTGGGCAGATGTTTTCACAAGTTGTTTTTTAGGGAAAAGTAACCCTGCTAAGCTTCCTGTCTCTTCTATCTTCCCTCTCTTCACTGTGTTTATCAAGGCTAGCGATAAACACATTAAAAAACCTTTAGAGGCCCTTTTCTCATTGTATTATTAATTTGGAATTGACTGAAGGTTGACAGCTGCTTTTAATTTGACCCCTGGATCCCTTAAATACATTCTCCGCAAATAATTACCCTGTTCTGTGTTGATTGGGTTTAACGTATATATATTTGCTGTGGGCTGCCAGAAATGAACATTAGAGTCAACATCAACATTACATGGGGAGTCAGGAGCTCTGGGGCAGCAAAGAGGGTGGATTGTTTAGGGAGTCACAGGTGACGTGGAGGGCAAGATGGAGTTTGGGGGTGCAGAGGATTAATTGCTATGGGGATCATAGGAATTAGGGCTGAAGGCGGATTTTATTTCAGTGTCAGGCTGCTGCGTAGCATCTACTATTTTTATTTTATTACAGTTTTGTATTTGTGGGTACCTTGCTTTTAAACAGACATTAGTAATCGCTGACACGAAAATGATATCTTACAGCAAGTCTGGAAATAAATATGGGGCTCTGCCCGGCTTTATTATTATTGTTTCCATCAGAAAGGTACTTTCTTAGAGTGAATTTTTGGTCTTGCCCCTATTTGCTGATTCACACTGGGAATTTTGTCCGACCTGCCTCCCACCAGTCTGTGTCCAACAGGAAAGAAGAGGGGGCAAAAACCAGCACCAGTGTTAAATTAAATAACTGATTACACGGACGTGGACTTAAGCCCCAGAACTCACCCCTGACTTTCAGATACCCCCAAGTGAGAGAGTGCTGAGATTTTGGTTGAGCCCGCTATTAAAAAAAGAGAGTCCTTTTTGAACATTTGGATCTAGGTTCAGATTTCAAAAGACACTCCAGGATTCAGGAGTATTCAGAATTGGTTTTTGCTCAGGCCTGTCTTGGGGCCAGGGTCAAAAAACGAGGAGTTCCTCCCACATTTGCCATTCAAGTATGCTGCTTCCTCGTCCTCCCCACACTGCACTGGAGTTGCTTCCTCCCCCTTCTGTTAAGATGAGCACTCCATCCATTCTTTGGGGAGTTCTTTGTATGGAGGCATCAATAACACGGACCACATGGCAATGCTGTTGCAATCTAGTGAAAAAGTGTACCCAGTATATGAGAAAGAGAGAGAGCCCAGAGAGGCATTTTTCTTATTTTTCTTGCCCTTTTCAACTCATTCCACTTGCATGTCTCTCTTTTTTTTTTAATGTGGAAACACTGATCATCATTTCCATGAAGAAGATGATGACGAAGGGTCTCTACTTGAACAACTGCAAAGGTCTGTGTTTGAAAAATAAATCCAGGATGCATCCTTGGCTCATCTGATGAGTTGAAACATTGGGTGGGTTGATTTATTTTATTTTATTTTTTCTCATTTTCTCTTGGATTTCAAGAGGCAGCAAATGACAAACACATCATGATCCAAATTCATTCCTTATGTTTGAGAGTTGCCAGAGAAAAATAACCAAAAACAAAACAAAAAAACAAACAAAAAAACCCCAACACTAATAATAACGGAGCCTTTGGAAAGCAGCTGTTCCTCATGTGGATATCACCTGACATTGGGAGCTGGCCAATTTATAGGTTTTAAGGGGTCGATGAGGGAAGGGGTACTGTACTCAGGAGAAGGAGGGTTTATTGCTTCAAGGCTGCTCTAAATTGTGCTGAGAGCTACTTTGGGCCATGACTAGCTACAGGAACAGGAAGGTGTATAGGTGGGGCAGCACATCCACATCTGAGAACTGGGCTGTGTTTTGTCTACCTGTAAGCCAGTTTCCAATTCATGGCAGTACTTTACCTCTTAATTCACAAATACTTAGTTTCCTTAATATAGCCACTTGAGCGGGACTTTATCAGAAGTTTTTCAAAAGTTCAAATAAACTATATCCATTTTCTTTGTCCACTATTTTGATGACCTGCTCAAAGAACTCCAGTAGATTAAAGAGACTTGATTTTCCTTTACAGAACCCTGCTGGTTTGCCCCTATCATATTGTTACCCCTTTACACCTGAGAGGCTAGCCAAAACCTCAGGGTCTGGTAGGTTGCTCCAGTTAGCAGGAGAAATTGGTGATGGAGCCAGATGTTTCTTTGATGCAATTTTATTTACAAAGAATGTTTAGCCCTTCTGCCAGATGGAGTTGGCAGCAACATGGTCTGGGTTCAGTATCTAAGGGTTCTTTTTGACAATACAATACACAACCAGCTGCTTCTCTTCTCATCAGCACTGAGTCTGTGTATGAAAAAGAAAAATTGTAATAAAAGGGGAAAGGAACCCAGCACTAATTACGGAAAACACCACAAGCATCATTCGAAAACATGACCATGAACAAAACACCCACCCCAGAATACTTCGGGCAATGTCCTTTTCCTCAGTCTCTCACCTTGTGGTGTGAAAGTCCGTCAAACAAATGTCCCTTTTACACGCCTCTCTCCTCTTCCTCCACTGCACCCTACTCACAATTGTTGTCCTTGGTCAGTGACAACCCAGAGTTAAGAGGGCCATTTGCATGAGTTCACCTCCCACCTCGGGAAGGGGAGGAGGGAAAAAAGGCATTGAGGAATGCCTCGGCTGCTGTCACCGCACTGGCTGCTCCACCAGGACTCATTCTGCCACTGGCCACTCTGCCGTCAACTGCTCCACCAACTCATTCATTCCACCGCTGCTCTCTCTACTACTGCCTCTAAGATGCTCTTGAGGTCCCACCACTTAACACAGCTCTCAGTGATTTCAGTGCTTCATGATTTCAGCTGGCAGGGAGGTTACAAAACCAAGTGAAAATAGTTGTGCTTTTTTTTGGCACGTCCCCCTTCAGTGGTGGAAAACCAAACGTAGCAATATTGTGTGAATGCAAGAGACGGAAAAGAAATGAAATCACTTAAAAATACAAGTGAAAACGAGTATAGTTTCACCTCCCAAATAGATTGAAATGGAAAAAGCAAAGAAACAGCAGAAGAGGCAAACAGTACATGAGATGTCTCAAGTTATTTCAGTATTAACAATCTAAGTGTTGGTAACCCCATTAATGAGACTTTTCTGTTTTTAGCTGTGGTATTTTTGTTTTGCCTTTATAAGTTTCCTTTAAAGACAAAGATAAATTATTCTGATAAGAGGCTTGGAAAGCATGACCTAAGAGGAAAGGTTGAAAAAACTGGGCATGTTTAGTCTAAAGAAGAAAAGACTGAGGGGGGACATGATAACAGTCTTCAAACATGTAAAAGATTATTCCAAAGAGAACAGTGATCAATTGTTCTCCGTGTCCATCCAGGGTAGGACAAGATGTAATGGGCTTAATCAGCAGCTAGGAAGTTTCAGGTTAAATATGAGGAACAACTTTGTAACTACAAGGATAGCTAAGCACTGGAATAAGTCACCCAGGGTGGGTGTACAATCCCCGACACTGGAGGTTTTTGAGGTTAGATGAACACCCACCATGGACAATCTAGGTTTACTTTATTCTGCCTCAGTGCATGAGGATGGACTAGATGATCTCTCAAGGTCCCTCCCAGCCCTACATTTCTATGATTACAGAGGGATCATAGAATCCCTCCCTCTGTGTGCTTGGCACCCTAGTGACACTTCTCAGCCAGGATGCAGCCAGATGGACAACAGTGTGGAGTAGATGAAGTCTGAACTGCTGACAAGTGGCTATGGGTTATGGTGGACATGGGCTTGCCTTTTCAGCATTTTGGGCTTCTTTGGGGGCTTATTGTTGTGGAAAACAAAAGCAAACTCACCAGACAACCTGGGAGCAAGGGTGCAAGGGACCCACAGAGATGCATGCAGCTGAAAATCATTCAGGGGCCAGACAGAAACATCTTGCGGGCCCTCGAGCCACTAGCTGCTCACTAAGGAGTTACAACATGTACAAGTGTTATGACATGCAGCAAACTCTCTGCATTACAGCACAACTGCAGGGACATTAGGGATCAATTCGATTTGCAGCCAGAACACAAAAAGTAAATCCAGGATTCCACCTTGCTGGTTTTTAATGAGAAATAAGGGCTTGACTGTTTTCTATTTTACACTGCTTTTATGCTGGAGTAACTATTGACTTCAGTGAAGTGATTCCCGATCAACCCTGGTATCAGAAAAAGAAGAATCAGATGCTAAAGACAGGAATCAAGACAGAGAAGATTCTTTTGAATTTTCTTTTTGTCATTTCACTCATTTATAATTGTAGAGCTTGATTTACTTCCTAAGATATTGTGCCCTAAAACCATGCAGAGCTCCATGGGTTTGCAGGGGTGCACACAAGTCCTGCTTCACTTTCAATCCACCTGCCTTTATCTCTCCCTAGTTTGGCTTTGAGTTTCAGGTTCCAGTAAAGCCAAATGCACCAAGTAAAATTCAGCTAACTCCACCGTGTTTCATCTTGAAACTCAGTATTGTTCCTTGCTAGTTCAAGGACCCCATGCTGCGTGGCAAGGAAACCCAAAACCAAGCCAGTTTTCCAGTGTTTTCAGGGATTCCCTGATTATTTCACACAGCTGTTTTTCCATATGGGCTTTCTCATACATTTTCTATCCTCCACCTCTGTATCCACTGGCCAGCTGTTGGCATCACTGGCAATTGTTCTTTTTTCCTTGGAAAATTCTTGATTAGTTCAATTTTAGTTAGAGAGGAATGCATGGATTTGTGGCTAAGGCATTGACTGGGACTGAATATAGCTGGGTCCAGTTCCTGCCTTTTGCTACAAACTTCCTGTGCGACCCTGGGCAAGTCACTTAATCACACTGTGGCTATGTCTACACTTAAAACACTACAGTGACACAGCTGCAGCTGTGCTGCTGTAACAGGTCAGTGTAGAAACTCACTACGGGAGGGGTTCTCCTATCACTGTCGTTAATCCACCTCCCTGAGAGGCAATGGACGATTTCCTCCATTGACCTAGCACTATCTACTCTAGGGGTTAGGTCGGCATACTAACATCTCTCAGGAGTGTGAATTTTTCACACCTCTTGAGAGGGGTACCTATGCCAGTACACGTGTTCTGTGTAGAGCAGCCCTGTGTCTCTGTTCCCCCATCTGTAAAACTGAAATAACATTATCACCTTCCCTCCACCATTTACCTGCCCTGTCTATTTAGACTGTAAGCTCTTTGGGGCAGGGACTCTCTCTTTCTGTATCCATACAGTGCTTAGAACAAAAGTGTCCTTTCTCATTTGTGGCCTATCACACTGCTTCCTGGGCACCTTTGCTTTTAGGGACCCATGGCGATATGGAATTGTTTGGAGGGCAGAAAGAGTAATTGGAACATCAGTGAAATTCACAACATTCTCCTCCCTCTGCTTTTTTATTGGTAAATTACAGGAAAGAAAGCTTTCAGCTTTAACGTTGGACTAGTTGTTCTCAGGCATCTCCATCACCACAGTGTCTGGGCACTCCAGGCCTGACTCAAACGGCAGCAAAAACCATCGCCATATGCAAGGAGTTAATACCCAATCAATCCCTTTCGACGCTACACCTGAGATGCTGTGTTACACACACAGAAAAGATGACTGAATCTTTTTTCCCCTTTTTCAAAGCCCTCCTTAAAAACCCACTTCTGTTGTAAAGCCGACAAGGAGCAATGGCTCTAACTTCCCAAAAGGCTAAACCATGGGTGACTCCTGATGTTCATTTTGGCCCAGATCCTCAATGATATTTAGGCACCTAATTTCTATTGATTTGAATGGAGGTTAGGCACCGAAATATCCTTGAGGACTGGGGCCTTTGTTACTATCTGAGGCAATAACTAGCAAGAGGAAAAAGGTAAAACCTGTACTATCATCTTATCATTGCTGTTTCAGGCAATGAAAATTCACAGGAGCCCTTTGGCAGCTAACCAGCTTCACAGCCTGATTTACATAACGATCTGTGTCTTTCCATTATTTGGCCAGAATCATTTATTTTTTAATTGGATGCAGTGAAAATGGTAGCAAATTAAGCTGTATCATTAGCTTCGAGCAACTTACTTCCCACTGAGCCAATCACGGTTAATATGATGGTTGCTGTCCGTCCTGCTCTGGAATATAGCTAAGATGTAAAGTTTGACTAAAGGGAGAGCCTTGCCATAGTTTAATCCAGGTTCTTCTTTACAATGAGGAGGCCACCAAGCAAGCTAAAGTGGAGACACTGGGCCATGGTTTAACTACCCCCTCTGAAATCGCTGAGTCTAGGCCAGCCTGTAAATTCCAGCAGTCACATGCGACTACCAGGCACTTCCAACAGGGTAGGATGTGAGCAGCTGCTTCTTCGGCTTGTTTTTAAGGAGACTGGCCAATCATGCTTGGAATGGCAACATTCCTGTTGGCATTCATTCAGGAGGATCCATGGGCCAACTGAGTAGGATAAACAAGAACTGGCCTGAATCTTAGCTCAAAACTTAACAACAGGAAAAAGTTTGATTTTTTTTTTTAAATCATTTGCCTGCACACTTGGTGTTTCTGGCTCTTCTCACGGCAATTCCCAGACTGTGAAAAACCAGGAAGCACAGAAGAGCTTGTAAAACAAAATTTCCATCCCAATTTCAAGATTACCTGAAAAGAGGGATGATTTGGTTCAGGAACAGCCTGGTAATCAGACAATTTGGATTTGGTCCCTGGCTTTGCCAAAGACCTTCTGTGTGACCCTAGGAAATCACTTCATATATGATTCAGTCACCGCAGCCATAAAACAAGGACGCATACCTGACAGGGATTTTATTTTATGAATGTTTATAAATTGCTTTTGCGATCCTCAGATGGCAGATGCAATAGAAATATTATTTTGAGGTTGGTCCATCACTAGAACTCAGGGAAGTTTGAAATCTGTCAGCCCAAAGTAAAATGAATCCTTACTACGATTTTTTATAATTCCTCCCTCTCAGCAAGGGAGAACAGTCATTTCGAGCAGCACCAAAACTTCATTTGAATCTGGCTTCAGTCCTTAAAAAAGCTCTGTTTGCACAACTGAGCATGGAGTCCATTCAAGATTATCAACATAGTTAATGTGGATTTATAGTTTCCATGAAAAACACCTGTTCTCTAGCCCTTCTATTAGAAGATACTGTAGGCTACAACTAAACTTAGATAGGCGTAGCTGGAGAACAATATTTTGTTTCTAAATAAAAAGGCATCCAATGTCTTATAAAACACTTAGTATGGTTTGGTGTTTCGTTTGTTCTCAGCATTTACTGAAGTTATTATTTGTAGGATCCTCAGTCATGGACAAGTACCCCATTGTTCTAAGTGCTCAAAAATAAGGTCCCTGCCCCAAAGAGCTTACTGTCTTTTTTAATTATAAGAATCAATCACTAATATACCTTTGGATTCAGTGCATATTTTAAAACAATGCTTAGAAACATTCTGAAGAATATCCTGAAGAAGAGCTCTGTAGAGTTTGAAAGCTTTGTCTTTCACCAACAGAAGTTGTCTCATAACAAAATATTACCTCACCAATCTTGTCTGTCTCACATCCTGGAACTAACTACAGGACTACAACACTTCATAGAAACAACCTAACCTTTTTGGAAATGAAAAGGCTATAGCACATAGGAATTGCCATGCCAGGACATGCCAATGGTCCAATACAGTGCAGTATTTCTTTTCAACAGTGACCATGTAGTGGGATGTGCCGACGAACAGCAAAAATTCCAATAATGCACCTGGGAAATAGCTCTGGTGGGATGGAGCAAAATGCCTTTTTTATCCCAACTACAGATCAGCTTACTCCCTGAAGCATGAAGATTCATAGTGCTCATACATTGGACCCTTGTTAATGCAATTGTAGATACTATTCTTATTCATATACATGTCTAATCCTCACTGCTTGCTTCAATAATATTGTGCAACTGTGAGTCCCATAGTCAGCTAAAAAGCTGTGTGAGATTGTGCAGTCAAGTTTGAGGTCCTGAGCTGGCAGAGGGTGGCCATGCTAAAGAGACAGAGAGATGGGCAACTACTACACAACTTGTCACTACAACACTGTCAGATCTCACAAGCTAAATAGACTGGACCTGGGCAGCAGTTGAATGGAAAGCCTACAGCAGAAAGCCAGGGTGGTGCAAGACGTTTTGTTGATCATTTAGTGGGAAGCACTCTTCCCTCTGACTCAGGTCTGTATCAGTGCCCCAGATGGTGTTAGGGGAACATGTGCAGTTTGGGATGAGGGGGGCCTCAGTCTAATCTCATTTACTGGAGTGCAAATTAGGAGTAACACCACTGAGGTTAATGGGAACATTCTGGAGCAAAACTGGTGCAAGTGAAATCAGAAACAGGACCATTGCCTTCCAGGTGAGACATGAAACCAAAGGCCGGGCCCTCTGTGGCAATTCAAGTTCCCATAGCCCTTTTCACAAGAGTAGCAGTGATATCCACGGTAATCTGCCACATTTTCATTTCATATAGGTGATAATCACTTTCTATCTTAGAATGTGGTACTTTGTGGTACTCATCTGGCCCCATCACTATAGTGTCTGTACAGCTCACAGTTTTTAATGTTTTCAGCCTCAACACCTCTGTGAGGTAGGGAGATACTGTTGTCCCCATTTTACCGGTGGGGAACTGAAACTCAGAGACTAGTGATTTGCCCAAGGTCATACAAAAAGCCTGTAACAGAGCTAGGACTTGAACCCTAGTCATCTAGGTTGTAGGGTAACCACCATATCTACGGGCCTATGCTTCCCTCTAGTTACACTTTTGCTGTGTATTACTAAACGTCTACCATAGACCATGCCAAGGATGGCCATACTGCAATGGTGGGTGAAGTGATTCCGACAGACACAGTTTGCAGCCTTTTTTAAGTGTTTTGGGACCATACAGGCTAAAAAGTGCTCTATAAAGGAAAGGTATTGTTATTCAAATGTTTTAACACATTTTTTTGAGACAGTCCACACAGTGGCCGTAACGACTCCTCAGAGAAAGATAGTTTAGACAATTAGGCTGAAAAGATCAGCTCTCAGAATGAGGAGTCCCTGTTGGTTGTTCAGCATGAATGTATTGCTAGAAACAAGCATGTGGCAGTACAGTATCTTTTTTAGTAAGCATCATGGCTAGCACACAGGATCCAGGGTTTAAGAACTGTGAATGGAAAACACAGAACATTTCACAGAAGGGTCTTGCTTTTCTTTTAATGAATCACAGACATTGGTGGCTGGCTTTTATTTACAGCTCAGTGATCAGCTGGTCCATCTCCTATCCCCTGGGACAACATTTCTAATGTGGATGTAGAGCCTGGAGCTGAAATGTGAAACAGACTGCATAAGCAAAGGATTTAGGATACATATATAGGTCAGGTCCATATTAGAAATGTGACCGCTCCCATGCACACCCCGAGAGTTTTGTTTAAAATAAAGTCTGAGGGGAGCAGAAAGGAATGGGTATGGTTCTGTGTATGTACAGTAGGAAGAAGTAGTCTGCCACCTGGCCACTAAAATATTCACTCTGCTGAAAATTTATAACTACCAAAAGCTACATTGAGCTGGTCAAGTTACCAATAACCTTAACAATTTCATTTATTCTTAGTGAGTCTTATCTGGAACCCACTGAAGTCCAAGGGAGTTTTTGGTATTGACTTGGGAACAGGAGCAGATCCACTCAGATCCTGCATAATCGAGAGCAGTAAATTTGACAGATTTCTTAGAAGTTTAAGCCTCCCACAGACTACAGAGTTATTCCTGAGAGAAGCAGCCTAGGGGTATTGCTCATATCTGCCTTTTTAGTGACTGGGAGTAAAGGATTCTTCAGCAACGGCTGTAGTTCTCTCGTGATCTTTTATTCAGGGCCATATTACAATGAGCTATGGAGTATAAAGAAGATCCAGTGGCTGAAAGCTGAAATCAGCAGTGTTCAAACTGGAAATAAGGTGCACACATTTAACAGTGAGAGGAATTAACTACTGTAACAGATCACCAAAAGATTAGGTGGATTCTCCACCACTTGAAGTCTTTAAATTAAGATTGGATTCCCTTTCTAAAAGATATGCTCTAGTTCAACCATAAGTTATTGGACCTGATGCAGGAAACACTAGGTCCCTTCTAGCCTTAAAATCTATGAATCTCGGGCTTGTCATGTAATAGAAATGCAGTGAGAGGTCGGTAGGCAGGTGTCTATCAGTCTGTGCTCAAGTGTGTGCATGCAGGGCTGCCCAGAGTGCTAGAATACAAGAAATGGAGTAGGCTGCTCAAAATGTGATTAAAATCCTGTTCATGTGCTCTGTCACCATCAAAAGTAGGGTCCCAGGGGTGGTAAATTGCAATCAATCTGTAGGCTGGGTCAAGGAAATAATCACTATTTGTCAATGGCTCCTAAGACAATATGTCCCTTCCCACCACAGCTCCCCATTAAAAAAATCACATATGTGAGCCCCCATCTGGTGAAGACACTATAAACCTTCAAGGAGTCACTTCAGCAGAAGGCCCAGGTGACATCTCCAACCACTTCATCAAATTCATGATAGGAAGAGGAAGTAGAATGAGTCTGTCTGGCGTTCCCGGGGAGATACCCATCCCTAAAAGAAGCGTACAAGACACCCAACACAATGGGGTCCTCATAGTCCCTATGAGAGAGGTTGCAGGGTTACAATCGGACCTGTGTACACAGCTGCACCACCACAGGAGCAGCCCAGCCTTGGAGAATCACAATTTCTCCCCTGCTTCCACCTTGCTCTGGGGCAAAAATAAGTCACCTCATCTCTTCATGCACAGCTCACTCCACCCTACGTGGACCCAACAAACTACACAGACTAGGGAGCGGTGGGGCAGAGCCTGGGCTCCTCCCACATCTAGCTGCCTCTGGCTTGCAGCAAGGAGTGTTGGGTAAGTGGCCCTGCTCTCCCACTACATCTGAAGATACTCTTTGAACAGGGCTGAGCAGGAGAGCACAAGGGGGATGTTGCTTCTTCATACCCCTCACCACAGTCAAGTAAGTGCTGTGACCAGCCAGTCCTACGTGGATGACCACTGATCATTTGCAGTTAGTGTTCTGAATGTTTCATCCTTGAAAATATGTCAGCAGCTATTTTAAGGATAATTTGATGATTGACAAAAGAAACAACATTTGTCCAGTAAAATATACACAACAACCTCCTCCCGTGGGTTCAAAGCAGGAACAGAACTAAGACCTTGCAGTATCTAAGCACTAATCCTCCAACACCTGAGGTAAAGGAGCACCTAAGAGCTGCTAGCAGTAGTAGGCTCTTACTCTCCCAGAGGGCCAGCAACAAGCAGGGAATGTATCACATTTGGCAAGTGTGTTACACAAGTCGGTCGTCTTTTTTCTTACTAGGAGACACAGTGATTCATCCTACAGTCCTGATAACTGAATAATGGAGAAGCCAGACAGTGGATATGATGCCCTAAAAATATCACTAAACAATTTGCCTGAGAAAGAAAAATATTCATCCCTGCAAAAACTAGCTAGCAGTCAAATAACTTTGATTTGATTGCCCCAATTAAAGGTACACTGTGTGGTCCCCATAATAAGCCATATCAAATATTACCCACTTTTTCAGTGTGAAGATATTTGCGTTAGGGTTTAATTTTCTGTAGAATGGAAGTTGCGAATTTTAAATCCTTAGTCAGGATGACTAAGTCAAGAACGGCATTCCTAATATAAGAGGATAAAAGTATGGCCCACCAAAGGGGCTGTGAATACTCTAGGAAATATTTTAATGAGCAAGGGTCAGTAGTGCTTATGCATTTGATGTGACAATTTATTTTATTAGAAAGGTTCATATGCTGCAATCTCTGTTCATTTTAAATGTTTATTATCAAGGAGGTACCAAATTAAATCAGTGTCCATTAATCAGATTGCTCTATGGCTGTCACTTGTCAGTTAAATATCTAATAATACATTGCACCACTACAGCATCTGTCATCCAAGAATCTCAATGCATTTCAATTTAAGCCACAGAAGGCTATTGAAATATACATCTGAAATTACATTCTTTCAACTAATTAT
The DNA here is from genome assembly GCA_007922155.1 of Mesoclemmys tuberculata. NCBI lineage: Eukaryota > Metazoa > Chordata > Testudines > Chelidae > Mesoclemmys > Mesoclemmys tuberculata. The sequence continues at coordinate 11,316,421 of ML675604.1, read as the reverse complement.
TCATCTCTTAATTACACCAAACAAAGCAGTAACAGGCTATCCAATCTTAACCAAGCTATTCTCTCAGCCCTAACTTTTATCCAGGACCAGTGTGTGTCCAGACAGGACACTGCAAACTGCATCAGTTTTACTACCACCAACAACAATGCTACATATAACCAATAAACTTGCTAATCCTTTACCTTACTGCTGAGTCTTAGGTGGGAGACAGTTGGGGATTCATCCAGGTAATAATGCTCTCTCTCTCCCCTTTGTTGCAGCCTTTCCTTTTTGCACACTGATATTGTACTATGCAGTAGGCTGTCTCGGGCCAAATTCATTCCTACTGTCAATCCACTGATGTAACACCAGGAATAAATTTGGGCCTTAGTGTTTACTGCAGTTATAGAACTTTCCATCAGATCATATACCAGAGGCAGTTAGATGGGGTCCCCCTTCTCAGGATAGAGAATAAGGAAGAAACTCAGAAACATAACAGTATTCTAAATACTCAGCATATCTATAAAGGATGGTAGTTCTGACCCCTTCATCAGTCAGTTGCATAATGGCTTTCTTGGAGCTTCTGTAAAGAGTGCCTCCCAGATTTAAAGAGACAGCTACCAGATGAAAGCATTCTGGGAAATGCCCTTAGAAAGGTTAGAGGTTACTTGACAGCCAAAGAGGCAAAAGTGGGACATAATACTGATGAAAGGATCTAAAATTCCCAGCTTTTTGAGATAGGTATCCTGACATTTGCACAGCTAAAGTCTCTTGCTTTATGTATTTGGGATCTTTATGTTCACCATTTATTATGCTTATACCATAAAAATCCAGATTTCTTTCTGATGTCTGCTGTCTCTGTTTGAAATGTAGCACCAAATCCTCCCAGGAACATGTAAGAAGGATGTGAATTAGGGTGTTAGTTGTCACATGACGTGAACCGACTATCAGAAGCCCTCACTTCCAATCAGCCACAGCAGCACATGGTCTGGTTCTAGGGGATGGCATCTAGTTGCAAACACTTTAGGCTGAAAACTGCCCTGGGGTGATTGTGTAGCTCCTGTTGGTTGCAATAGGAGTTGCATGTGGATTGCTAAAGGCAAACAGACCTCATCCTGCGTTCCCTGTGCCTTCTAAACTGACTTCAGTGGGCATTACTGTGCAAAGAGTGCACCATAGAACCCTATTACAATGTTGCCAACGCTCATCACAAGTCTTGTGATATTTTGTGTTTCTCTTAAACCCCCAGATGCTGGAGTCAGGCTATTACCTAAAAATCTCAGCCTTGTTTTCAATAAAAGCAAGTTTCTTGCCTGCCTGATTGCAAATAAAAGCTTGAAAACATGAACCCTAAAGTCTCCAACCCCCAAAGGCAAATCAAAAGAACCCTCAAATATATGTGATTTTTAAGATTTATGACTTTTAAAGCAATCTCATGATTTTTGGGGGCCTCACCCAGAACTGCTTGGGGTTGGCAATATTGCTTTCATTCCCAAGAGGAAGACAGATTTAATGAACAGATTGACTCACAGAAGCAGGGAACGATCACATTTTTCTTTACATAGTTTCACAGTCCCAAGCCAGATATAATTCTTGAGCTGTGAATCAATGTTCTTAAAGTTCTTGTAGCTAATTTTGTTGGGGTTTTTCTCTTTCAAAGATAGCAGCAACAGCGTGTACTGTATTTTCCTTTAACAGAACATGAATTGCAGGAAAGGAAGGGCAGTAGCTGATGTGCTGTCTGGTGGGGTGACTTAATATTTGATGGAAGGTGATGGAGTGAGTTATTAGCTGAATCTCTGGTAACATGGGAACAAATACTGAATGGGATTCAGGTCAAAAGGAGTTTCGTACTCAGCTCTGATCCCTACTGGACATTTTCCACATCAAAAAATTACTGCACAACATAACACAGTTTAGTAAGTCTGGCATTTTGATAATCTTTATTGCAGCCGGACCCTTTGTGCTAAGCACTGTACACACATATAGGGTGCATGTACACTGGAGCTGGAGGTGTACCAGGCTAGAGCTCACATAGGTATGACTACTCAAGCTGGAAATTACACCTTCCAGCTCCAGCGTAAATATACCCATAGTCAGACACTACCTGCAGTCAAATGGATAGCACAGAGTGAGAAAAGGGACACAGAGGAAGTTGAACTGATATGGCCACATTCACATAACAGAGCCAGGACTAGAACCTGGCTTTTTAAAGACCTGTGTTAGTGCCCTGTTCACTGAACCAGGATGGAGTAACAGTGCAGTTGCACCCTTGCAGGGATAGGACAGTGTGGCACTAGCAGAACTAAGTAGGGACGCTTGCCCACCTAATGCCAACCAGCCTTGCTAGCCCAGTGTCTTCTCTGTGACCCACGGCTAGGGTGGCTATTCACGCATCCCCAGAACACTGAACGTTCCAGTACCTCTGGGAATGGCATGGGCCCACCCTCACTTGTCTGACCTCGCCTCCATTGGTGTACAGTGCACGCAAGGTCATGCCGCACAGGGAAACACAACGTTGCAGTGTGCCCTGCACCCTTCGGCGTGACTTTACACGCACGGTACATGAGAGGTCACACCAGCGTGGGTGGGGCGGCGTGCTCTTCAAACAATGTTCCCCATCAGATAAAAATCACAGCCGGTTTTGTCTCAGGATCGGACAGGGGACAAACCTTAGAGAAGCAGGGCTGTTGGGCTTAAAACGCAAAGAATGGCCTGCTTACCCACAGCTTCCGTATAACCAATGTTATGCTCATTTTGTTGGGCTTTTCATTCAAAGAAAAGAAACAGATCTGAATCTGTGAAATTATATTTCAAGGCAAAGACTTCTGAGGCATGGGGAGTTATACTTGAATTTGCCTTAACCTGTATCCCGTTTCAATATTATACCAAGTTGTTTTATCCCACTGCTCCATTTCAATTAATTCTACAGCTCTGATGAATTGCAATTGGAATTAGGAACCAAAGCTAGAACCCAAACAAAACCCATTTACGCAGACTGCATAATCACAGAACATCAAATGCCTTTTGGGCATGATACGCCCCCTAGCACTTTGTCTTTAAACGCACTGTGGATCATGACTGTGATCATATACTCCCTTTACATGGAGAGATCTCTGGGAGAGCCACACACACAGATCTCAGAGATGGGCCCTGCTGTGCAGATCTCATGGAGGACGCCTGAAAAGTATTCAGGAATGAAACCACATCAGTGGACGTTTGCACAGTGGTGAAGTGTTTAATTAATTAATTTTTTTACTGTGATGCCACACTTACATATGTTTCACTTAGAGAGTGGGATATGACCCATGTTATTCTGTCATGGAGGATAGATTTCAGCTGTTAAGAAATTAAATTCACTGGAGATGGCTGTGCCTCTGAACCCAAGAGCTATTCAGAATTCTGAACTAGCTGAATTAAATAACTGAGGACAATCCCTGAGATTCCTCTGACAGAGCTACAACCCTGCAAATAGTGTTGGGCACTTCCGCCTCTGCCCCTTTCATTATCTCCATGGTGAGGACAAAAATAAACATGATAGGCCAGCTCCTCAGCTGATATAAATTGGCATAGCTCCACTGACTTCAGTGGAGTCTGGTCCCTTGTCTTAAATCTTACATCCAGCCTTGAATTTGATAGGCATTCAGTGTCATCACAAACTTCACATCCCCGACAGCTGTGTTTCTTCCCTCCAATCCTATCAAGCACAATCCAGGGGTAATCCCTTTGTGGAAGGTGTTACTTTTGTCTGATTGTGTGTTAATGTGTGTGGATGATTTAACAAAAGAAACACAGGAGTTTCATTTCCCATCGAGGAAGAGAGTGTGGTCAGCGCGGGAGACAATGGCACAGCTGGAGCCCTGGATTTATATGCAGACAATAAATCTATTTAAGTATTTAAATGGCCTCACCACCATGCAACCCACAGACAGATTCTCCCTCCACCCTTCTGAGATAGGGAAGTTTTATTATCCACATTTTACAGATGGGGAATTGAGGCACAGAGGGCCTGATCCCAATTCCATTAAAGTGTTATAACTGACTTCAGTCAACTTTGAATCAGGGCTAGAAAGAGTAAGCAACTTGCCTAAGGTCACACAAATAGCTTGTGACAGAGATAGGTACTGAAGTCAGACCTTTTGCATCAAAAGCTAGTGCCTTAAGCATAAGACCATCCTTCCTCTGAATTTCAGTGTGCTGTGAACTTGAACAAGCCATTTAATCTTTCCTTGGTCCTTTCATCATTAAAATGGGTGAAAATAATACTCATCTTCCTCACAGCAGGGTTGTGAGGTTTAATTCATTAATATTTGCAAAGTGCAGTTAGATCATTGGATAACAGTCAGTATATACTGGGCAATACATTTTAAATAGCAGTAGTAACGTTCAGGAATATACAGAGCATAAATCATCTCTTTCTTTTAAGTGGCAAAAGGACAAAATATCTGTGGAGCATTTATTATAGAAAAATAGATTATAACCATGCCCCTTTCCTGAAATGATTATGGACTGCATAAGGTTACTCAGTAGTTTTCACTAATCCACAAGGTTACCTCTGAGGTAATTTTGGACCACACTCAAGCCAAATAAAGGTAGATTTGTGGTTGTAGTTGAGAGATACTCTGAAAAACTATAAATGTAACCACAGTGTCCTCTGGTTTGATCTGAACTCAATCTGACCTCCATCAAGATTTCTGGATTTAGTCCAGAAATAAAGCAGATTAATGATTTAAAGTCATTACTTTATTTTACAGTGTAGCTTGCCACAGGGTTGTAAAAGTATTTAGTATACTGCATTGCAAACTTTGGGCCACCCTTACTGAATAGTGCATTACCCCACAAATAGTCCCATTGATTTGGGTATTATTCATGGAATACAGTTCTACTCAGATGTGGTAGTGGTTGACTCTGTGAAACTGTGACCCTCATCCTGCTTCTGTTGAAGTCAATAGCAACATTATTGACTTGCGGTGGCAGAGAATCAGGCCAGGTGAGAGGGTGTGTGCAAGCGAAACAGTGAGAGAGAGCATGTGCGTATGACACACTGAGACATCTGTACCCTCAACGGAGTAACTGAAAAGGTCCTGACCCCCAGTTTTAATTCTGAATCCATGCTGTGCACTGAGGTAGAATTTTTTTTTTCCAACCCATTTCTGGGTAAAGATGACAGGTCAGTTTCAGATCTACCATACGCAGGTGCAAGTCCTATATCACCAAATGTCAGAACTTATCATTTGGGGAAGGGATACCGGGGAAGGAAATATAAGAGAGAATCTAGTATTGCTTTAGTAATCCCAGCATCCAGAGATCAGGCACAGCGCATGCAAATGCATATCATTCTGTAAATTGCTTTCCAACAGCTCTCCCTGCAATTCCGTCAATGACAGGGTGGGAGTCTGAAAAGAGGCCATGCTGGAAAGAATAGGCATCACATCATAGCCTGGAGGAGTATCAGTACAGCGTGTACAAATCACACTTTGTAATTAAGGGTTAATGCTCCTTTGGGGGGTCCTCAGAGGAGGGGATCTGCATAAACTCAGACAAAGGCTGTTTGCTGTTTATTCGGAGCAGGCAAAGGAAGCGGGCAATGACACAGACAGGAGCCCCCCCAGACAAGGACCCTGAGGCCTGTAACTGGAACCTATTGGCTCCGAGACATCAGAGTATTGTAAGAAGCCTAGCGAAATCGCACGTCATCCACTTCAAGACTCATTTGCATTAACCAGCTGTCAGTGAGTAGGTGGAGGAAAGTGGATTCCATGGCCCCTGAAGTCAAATGAGTCAACCAGACCCTGGGTGCTATGAATGTGTGTGTGTGCAGGCCAAATGTAGGCGCATTCCTCTCTGATTGCTGTCCTGAGGGCTGATTGGTCAGGGTTTCAGTGACTCACTAAGTATCTTCCCTATCTGACAGCAGGTAAAAACACATTGCAAGGATCTTTTTGCAGTTATCAAATAGCCTCCAAAGAAGATTAGTTAATGTCTCTATAGTGCTTTCAAACATAAAGGCTGTGCTGCAAGTGCTATGTTATATTAGCAGAAAGGGAGAAGTGACAAATGGTTGTGGGTGTTTGGATGATTTCCTTTTACAAAAGTGCATTCTAATTAATGCTGGTCAAATAATAAACATTGGCCAGTTTATATGACAAAGTTTGGTGGTTTCGGTTAATTATTTGGTTAATACATTTTTGCATTATTCATCCAGCTTTATTATTGTGGAGACTGTCAAAGCCACAAAGGACCTGGTAGGCATCCACCTTCAGTTGAAAGCCAATGAGACATGGGCACCTGACTCCCATTTATTCTGTTTAAAACCTGCCCCACATCAAAGGCTGCCTACAACTGAGTGCATACTTGGTACAGTAGGTAAAACATCCAGCATATTGGGGCAAATTCTACGCAGAATTACACCTAGCCCAGTTATACATAGCTTTCAGAGGAGTGATTGCTCATTTATAAATTATACCTGATAGAGAGGAATCTCAGGGCTGGTCTACACTAAAAATGTACATTGGCATAGCTACGTCTGTCAGAGGTGTGAAAAATCCACCACCATAAGAGAAGTAGCTTTGACGACCTAGCCCCTTGTGTAGATGGTGCTAGAAAGATGGAAGAATTCTTCCATTGACCTACCTACTGTCTCTCAGGGAGGTATCAGTCAGAGGTTTAGGGACACCCAGAGCCTGACCACCTTGGCTAATAGTCATGGATTGACAGAACTTATCTGATTCTTTTTTGAACCAAGTTATACTTTTGGCCCTCACAGCATCCCCTGGCGACAAGTTCCACGGGTTGCTTGTGCGTTGTAGGAAGATAAATTTCCTTTTGTTTGTTTCAGACCTGCTGCCTGTTAATTTCATTAGGTGGCCCCTGGTTCTTGTGCTTTGTGAAGTGGAAAATAGCACTTCCCTGTTCATTTTCTCTACACCAGTCATGATTTTATAGACCTCTATCATATCCCCCCTTAGTCGTCTCTTTCCTAAGCTGAACAGCCCGAGTCTTTTCATCTCTCCTCATAAGGAAGCTGTTCCATACCCCTAATCATCTTTGTTGCCCTGTAGTTTTTCCAATTCTAATGTATCTTTTTTGAGATGGGGGCGACCAGAACTGCAGGCAGTATTCAAGGTGTGGGCATACCATGGATTTATATAGACATTATATTTTCTGTCTTATCTATATCTTTAACCTTACCTCTGTTGCTGAAGAGATCACAGATTATTAAAACATTAAAGAATTTTTAAAATCTAATGTACTTTCCATTTGTTTGCCAACCTTTTCCATGTCATCCAAACTGAACAATGAAATCAGACTGGCCAGTTTCTTTTTTGTGCCAAGTCAGTTTCATTTTTTATTTGTTCCTCCTGCGCTAGAACAAAGTTGCTACATTGGGTATTTATTCCAACACAGCAGGAAAGGTTTTAAAAAATAAATCCATTAGGTTATAGGAGATTGTGAAAACATTTCTGTTCACCCTGAGTTTTGTAAAGTCTTCTGTCAAATTAAAATTTGAACCTAAAACTCATTGGCATTGTGCTTCTATTTAAATAGATAGCGTTCTGTTAGCACGATGAAACACAATGGTTGTTTCAGTGGTTTTACAATAACTAGCTGTGGAATGGTGAAACAATCTAATGTCCCGTAAACTACTTGGCTCAGGAGCAAGGTATGCTTTCAAGGAGTTCATTGCAGAATCGTCAGCAAATGGCGCTGTCCTATGAGGGGCTGAGTGCCCCCAGTGGGAAAGAAGTTCTGTTGTCAAAACTATTTCAGCAGAGTGCATTTGCATTCAACCACTTGGCCAGCACACAGTGGCCATACAGCATACAGCTGTATCAGTTAAGCATGTGCGTAACTTAACTCATGTGAGAAGTCCAAGCAACCACCAAGGGTTTACTCAGGTGCTTAAAGTTAAACGTGTGCACAAGTGTCTGTAGGGTCGGGACCTTAGATTTGTAAGTTCTCTGAGGCAAGAAACATATTTGATCTGTTTGTGGAATGTTGTCTGAATGTAGGTTACTATGTGAATATTGTATTGTACTAACAAGACCCAAAAGAGGGCCCTGGACGGTAACTCAGGAGAGCCATGTGCGGGTCCCAGTTCTTTCTCTGGTCTGCTGGTTGACTATGCACAAGTCATTTCACCTGTCTGTGCCTCAGTGTCCCCTATCTGTAGAATGGAGCTAATGATTCTTACCAGGTCCACCGACAGTGATTCTGGGCCCCAGGGTAGAACAGTCAGTGGTGCCCCTAGAAAGGGATGGCTCAAGTCCGAGTGAGCTTCCACTGGCAGTTTTTACTTATTTATTATGTACCATGCAGGTCCCGGGCAGCTGAGGAGGCGGTATCTGCTACTTAGCTTCCTAGGTCCCTTGGACTGCACAGGGAGATTACTAATGAACCTGGGAAACTGAATAGCAGATACCACCGCCTCAGCTGCCCGGGAACCTGCATGGCACGTAATAAATAAGCTTGGCTCAGGGGAGAGGTGGAGAGCATGAGCAGTGGGGACCTCAGAGGAGGGGAGAGTATGGGGGAGAGGAGGATACATTTCTATCCTCCCATTAGCACAGGGCCCTTTTAAATCGCCGGGCCCCTAGGCAATAGCCCCACTTATCCTCCCCTGTGGGCTGGGTATTTACCTACTTTATATAGAGCACTTTGAGATCAGTGGATGAAAAGGGCTATGTCAGAGCTAGGTATTAAGATAATAAGAGCCAGGTGGTGTTATCTTTATCTGAATGATAATAATCATTTTAAAGCTAAGAATGTGGATTTTTAGTCATGACTCATGGTGATCCAGAGCCTGGATCTGCCCGGCCCTCAGTCAAATGCTTTTCAGAACCTGTTTAGTGGAGAAGAATTGCATTTTACAAGGGTTTTTGGTATGGGTTGAGATTTGCTCTTGCTCTGCTGATACTAAAACAAAGTGATGCAAAAGTGAAGACTGACTTTCAGCTCAAAAGAAACTGGTTTTACCCAGTGACTGGTTTTCCTGTCTCGCTCATTTCTTTTGATCATGCCGGCCACGGATACCCGGACTGTAGGCTGACTCTGTTAGTTTTCACATTGGAGAATGTGTTATAGATCAGGGCAACTTGGCATTTCCTCTGACATGAAGGCTTTGGCGCTATCTCGTTTCAGTAAATTTCGGTGTCAAACAACAGTTGGCTTTGTTTGTTGTGATTCTACTGGGACTGGTATGTTGCAATTATCTTTGGATCTCCTGGCCGATAGTTCCTCCTTTTTTGTATGTGACTGTTTGCACAGGAAGGGAAGCCAGAGTCAAGCCTGTTTTATTGGAAGAATTTGGCGTCTGGAGTCTAGTGAGCTTTCTTAAGAGATTTATGCCTAATATACCTCTGTGCTAGGAAGGTGCTAGGCCTTCTCAGAAGTGCTCTAGTCCATCTGTTTTTTTGAGTAAAAAAATAAAGAAGGCAAGCTCTGCTCAGTACTATAGACACATGGCCAGGAAGGATCAGCACAATCATTGAGCTTGGCCTTCTGCATAGATAGAATTTCATAGTTATGAAGTAATTAATATGACTGTAAACTTTTCCAGGGCCCACCTGCCCAATATTTCTGAAGTCACCTAGTGAAAACTAAGCATGCATAAACTTCAAGATCAGTTTTCATGGATATCTTCATTTCATGGGTGGATTCAAGGAATTTGGTTCCTCTTTCTCTGGCATGCCCACACACTCACATTCATTCTTTCACTTTCTAACACCTACGCTCATTGTCACACTTTCTCTCGCACACATATGCTGTATCTCTTTCTTTTTTCTTGGATCACATTCTGCCAACTATCCCCCCACTGAGGGTTACTTTACTTTGTGATTAGCCCCATGGTTTTTCAAGGGGGGCCAGTCACAGAATGGGGTACGTTTCCTTGTGAATCAAGATGGGAGAACTGGCCATTTATTTGCAACTCACATAAGTTGCATCCGCTTACCAATCTTCCCCTGCCCTCCGTGTTATTTTGGAGAGTGTCACCAATGGCAATCGATCTGGTTAGTGCGCTGAGCAAAAACTAAATAACAATGGGTGTGCTGTCTTTTTTTAAAAAAGAAAAGCCAGCAGGGAAGGGCTGGCTGGCACGAAGTTACTATGCATGAAGAGTTGTGTTACTGATGACTCCTTAGGTCGCCTGCTTGAACAGTACAGATTCATATTTATTTGGGGGAGTGTTGCCAAATGCAGGGGTTCTCATGCTTCTTCACAGCATAGACCACATTTTAATGGTGAGATTGTCTCATCTGCCCCACCCCCCTCATTTGCGAACGCATGCAGCACCTGTTCCAGTGATGTAGCTCACCCGTCTATGGTACTTGTATGATCCCCATCACTTCAATATCTGTGCACCGCACAGTCTTTAATGTATTTATGTTCACAACATCCCTGTGAGGTACAGAAGTGTTGCTAGCCTCATTTTGCAGCTGGGGAGCTGAGCCAGAGTGGCTAATGTATTTAAACCTTACAACATCCCCCCCAGCCAGTGCTTGTATGGCAAAGTGATATTAAGAGAGTATTATGGGCCTGATCTAAACCCCTTTGAAGTCAAGAAATAGACTCCCATTGACTTCAAAGGGCTTTGGATCAGGCAGTTAGTGTATTTTAGCTACCTATATGTGGTATATAGCAGCTGGAAACAAGGAGGAGTGACATTTCTCTGCAGACCACCAGCTAGTTCTCTGTGCTATGAATCGCTGTTTGGGAACCACATGGCTAGTGGTTAGCAGAAAGATCTGGGAGTCAAGACTCCTGGTTCTATATCTGACGCCCTTGCCTTACTGTGAGATCTTGGGTCAGGCGCTTAACCTTCCTGTGGCTTAGTTTGCTCATCTGTAAAATGGGAATAATAACCCCTGACTCTGAGAGGTGTCATGACACCTAATTCATTAATGGGTGAAATCTACTGAAGCCCACAGAAAACCTGTTCACTAGTTAGGTCCCACTTAAGCCCAATTGTGAGAATATAAGTGGTGCATAGGCCTTGTGCTGGACCCCTGCACAGGAATGAATTTCACCCTCATGTTTGTAAAGTGTTGGAGAGCCTTTAGCTGTACCTAGAATTGCCCCAGTGTCTTGGCAATCATTTCCAGCTCCAACCACCCAGCCTGTAGTTAAAGACTTTCCTTTTTATTGGCTGAGGCAATACCAAACCCAGCAGGCTAGTTTTGTCAGACTTTTATTGTAGCTTGGTTGGCTCATCGTTTCCCACCCCACGTGGTGCCCTTCTGCAAGAACTGAAATCTGTCCATAACCAGCTGGGATCCTGACCTGCCTCCACGCACTCAGGCACTGTGTACTCCAGCATGCAATCCTTAGAGCGCAGGGACAGGCAGGACTCCAATGAGTGGCGAATTATCCAGTGTTTGTTATGGAGGAAAGAGGAGGTAATCCAAACACTGTCTTCCTGTCATACCAATCTGATGGGCGGACAGGGGAAACTCTTACTGTCCTGCTCCCTAACCCAGTTATTTATAATCTTCTCTTTTGCTTTGTTAGCCTTATACATTTTTGCTGGTTAGCCTCCATTCGGTTCCTCTTCATTCTGTTGCAGAGGAATAGGACATTGGCTCCTCTTCCATGCAGGAAATGACGTGCTCGTTAACTTATGAAATGGTGCCCAGTCTAGACAGGATGGACAGCTGAGAATTACATAAAAATGTAAATGAATCTCAGTGCTCAGGAAGTTTGAGGCATTGAGTACATTGGAGACTGGAGGAATTCTTCCCAGACCTAGTACTGTTTACACTGGGGGTTAGGTCTCCTTAACTATGCCACTCAAAGGTGTGAATTTTTCACATCGCTGAGGGCTGTAGTTAAGCCGACTTAATTTTCTATTGTAGACCAGGCATAACTTTCAGCACGTGAGCTTAGTCTCATTGAAGTCAATGGGCCTACTCCCAAACAGAGGCAGGGAGATGTTTAAATACCTCACTGAATAGAAGCCTGAGCTCTATTTATTATTTCATCAGCCCCCAAGTCCTCTTCTCATACTGTATTTTAAAGACTTCCTGTGTATTATTACACTGTCGTCTCAGGTACATTTTAATGCCAATTGCTGCTGAGCTCAGGCTGGAAACACAACGCCTCTGTTATCCACGAGACACACAGATTAGTCTGTAAAAACATGTTTTCAGTTCCAAGAAACCGCCGGTAAACTGAACAAAACATTCTGGGACACGTTTTCAAAGCTGTATTTGAAGGCCTTAGCTCCATGACTCCCCTTCACTTCAATGGGAACTGCCTGCCTACCCACCCAGCCAGGGCCCTGGGCTTTGAAAATATCCTCTTAAAAAGGTACCTTTGGGACTCAGAGGCTTTTCATTTTTGTATGCATATGCATAACGGGCCTATTTCTCACTTTTATTGGTATCGCAACACTGTGACTCCACTGATTTCACTGGCATTACCTCAGTTTACTCCAGCCTATATGAAAGGAGAAGGAGGCCCACTCGATATAAATAATTCATTGGCATGTGAAAGAAACAATATCCAGATGATTCCACTTAAAGCAGGGAACACAGGCCAAATCTTCTTTCTAAAACGAATCCACTATGGCTTGTGCTTTCATCAGTTCAGTCAGAGAGAATTGGACTTTCTGGTCACTGTTGTTTCCCTGAACCAATACACTAGCTCCATTCCTCAGGTTTCATGCTGCACCACTCAGAGATGCAAGGTTGGACCCTAAGTTTCCGAGTCTCTTCATGTCCCCTGTTCCCATGCAATGGATTCCCATGGGCTTACTGCTTATTATTAAGGCAGTTGTGGTCTATGGGATCGGGCTCTGGGCTGGACCTCAGCAGCCCCGTGTTCTGTTCCTCATTCTACCGCAGAGCTGCTGTGTGCCACTGGGCAAGTCCTGTCACCAAGCTGTGTCTCATTACATCATCCTACTTCAGCTGTGCGTATTACTTCTGAGGTGTAACAGACTGTCCCGAAGTACTAGCACAGTAACAGAAGGCTCGTAGCATACATCATTTAAGACAGTCAGGCTTGGGTTTACATTAAGATGATTTAGAAAAAAATTGCTCATTGTTGCTAACGCCAAGTTCCAGTGGTGATAGCTGTGGGATATTGAGGATTGTGTTGGAATTGCAAGCTATCACTTTAAGAATGCAGGAGGGATGATTCCTGATCTGCTTGCAGCGGAGGAGGTCTGTAACAAAGCGGGCAAGCAGAGTCAATTTGCAAAGCGCCATCTTAAAGCAAGGTAGGTGGGGTGAGCTGTGCCTTGCTGCCTTAGGGAGCAGCCTGTTTTCTCTGTCGCTGATTTGGGGTTCTTCTGTGTTATCATTCTGAATTCTAAGAAATAAAGTAGTTTTACATGGCAATTTATGCTTTATCTAATTTCCTTATGTGGGTGCCATGAACATAGCTGTAGCAATGACACAAACAGTAGCAAAGACAAATCTTCTGCCGCTGCTAACATTTTTGAAGTCATTTTAAATTAATGTTGCCTAATCCAGCTCACAGCAGGTCTGAAATGTCCGTAGCCACAATAGCCTTATCTGTGCAAGCACTCCCCCCATTGATACTATGGTGATGAATGCCATAAAAGTGCCAATACATACATTATTACATTTTTAAAAGATTTGATTTTCTGAACCCTGTCTTACATCCTGAACCTCTGAGAAATGTTCCTTCCATGACAAGGTTCTGTCTCACATAGCAATGTTGAAGTTTTGAGATCCATGCATGGGAAGCACTCTATAAATGGGAGTAATGTTTTATGAGTGGACACTGGCTAAGTTGGACCGCTGTCTGATTTAGTCTGACCTCTCATCCCGAGAAGTACCAGGCTCCTTCTTCTGCCTCTGAGGCAGAGGCTGGTTCATCCTGATTTAAATCCATCGTTTCTTTATTCCACTGATGCATTTAGAACCATAGTTTGGGTTGTACATATCAGGGGTTGTATTTGCCCCTTAAAATACAAAGCTAGCTCCCATTAACATCAATTGGAGTTAAAAGAGTGCATCATCAATAAGAGATCAGGCCTCTTGTACTGTAATATTTAATGAGAGCTCTGTAAGCTGGGCAAGTTTCAGTTTTCATGCAGACTATTTTCTGCAAACCTTATAAATCCACACGACATTCAGGGAAGTTATTTAGTAATACTGGGCCAAATTCAGAGGCAAGTCTAAAGAAAACAAAATTGGTGTAACATACCTCTCCCTCTTCCTTCTCCCTCAACATGTAAATTACACCAGCTTAGGCTCGCTTCGATTCAGACTTATTTATTAGTATATTTACTTATGTGTACAAAGCACCATCCAGTGCTCTGGGCTTTGTACAAAATGTATGAACAACTGAACATATCAAAAGGACTAAAAAAACCAGAATAATCCCCCAAGAGAGGTTCCTCTCACTGCTTGTTACAATTATATAAAAGATGTGTCAAATTCTTCACTGCTGTAAATCGGTGCAGTTCCATTAAAACCAATGAATGCAGCTGTGCCAGTTTATACCAGCAGAGTAGTTAGAATTAATTCTTAACCTCCCTTCATTTCTATCCAGCTCATGATATCCTTTCCCTCCCCAGTCCCTCTGGGAGGCCCTTGGTTCTCCTCCAACCATCTATGCTCTAGTGAGACAAATGCAAGAGGCTATAAATTACCGGTACATATTGGTGTGGTGTCAAGGGAGTCTGAGTCTAAGATGGTGTGATTTAACATGCTGAGGGGGCCAAAAGAAAATGTAAATTATACCAGCATAAACTCAGCTCTGAATGTGAATCTATAAGACAAGTTCTGCCCTGACTTATGTCTCATTGGCATTACATAAGGTATACATCAGAGAAGAATTTGTCCCATTTGAGTCTCCCTCTTAGATTCATAGATTCCAAAGCCAGAAGAGAACACCGTGATCATCTAGTCTGAACTCCTGTTTAGCCACAGGCCATAGAACTTCCCTGCAATAATTCCTAGAGCAGAGCTTTAAGAAAAACATCCCATCTTGATTTTAAAATAGTCAGTCACGGAGAATCCACCACAACCCTTGGTAAATTGTTCCAATGGTTAAACTACTTTCACTGTTAAAAATACATGCCTTATTTCCAGTCTGAATTTGTCTAGCTTTAATTTCCAGTCATTGGATCATGACCAATCCCTGCACTCAGACACAAGTGGTTTCTATTAATTTCAATGGGGACTCACATCCAAGAGGAAAATTGTAACTGAGAGCAGCTTCTCCAAGGGTAGGATTTCACACTGACTGTTTTTATGTGCTGTAAGCATGTTTGGAAGGCGGATGCCAATTTGACTTTATAAATAAATAATCCCTCATTCAAGTATCTAAGTATAACCCACCCACCCACCCATCCTCAAATGACAGCTGTGGAGATCACCGGTGATGGGGTTGTAAGAAAGGACATTCAGGGTTTCATATGATTTCCTGAATCAACTGCGCAGGTGTCAGGAGCCAGGACAATTTTGCCTGGTATGAGATCAAGGTTGAATCGAGGCTGTTCAGCTCAAGGAGAATGGTTTAACCAAAAAACCTGCTGGATGAATATTTAAGATGTGTCTGCCAAGGCATATTCTCTAGATAAACCAGGGGTTTTGATAGTTGTCAGTTTGAAGCTCAAAGATGTAAGTTCTGTGAAAAGCTCCATCCTGACGGCTGGTCTGAAATCACAAATACTCCAGGCCCCGTGTTGTTCTGAAAGCTCATGCTCATGCTGTGTGATCAACACATCATTCCAAATCATTATTACCAGTGGAAGGGAGAGCATTTGAATGAGTCCAATGAGAACAAAAACATTTTATTTTCTCCATGTGTCCATATAGCTCCCAGGAATTTTTAAATAGCAACAAGAGAGCCACAAAAGTTTCGGAGGTTGGCTGGCTTCAGATAAGCATCCAAAGTGCAAAATACTTATATGAACTGAGTCTCTTGAATCTGCAAAACTGCACGGAATAAAACTAAGCTTTTCCCTGAGATCTGTAATACTCTTTGCCCCCAGGCAGGCAGGAAATACCACAAGAACAGCATTTTTCCTGCTGTCTTGCCTAAAGAAGGCACCACGCCACAAAGTTTGATTGCAGATCTGGACCTGAACAAATGTGACAGCAGGGCCCGCCTACTGCACCCTTGCCTCTTCCATGAGCAGGCTGCTCTGAGACCTTCTTATCTGAGAACACCAGCATGTACTTCAGTCCCTCCCCCAATACATATCAGTGCAACCACACCTTGGCACTGTTTTCCCGCTTTCTGGCCCATTCCGTCAGGTGGGGTGGGGTTGAGGTGTCTCTACTTAGGGAACTCTCCTTCACAGGCTAGCGTACCCTTCTCTCTCTGAGCCCTTCCTCCTCAAGCACGTCCTTCCTGTGCTCTTTTTAAACCACTTGCCCGTTAATGGGCTAATTAGCTCATTAACTTCCTAGCCCTAGTCTGGTCTAGTAATCAGACACACCCTGGACCAATTAGCCTTCTCTGGGGAAGGTAATTGGTGCTCATAGTGATCAGAGTGCTGGCTCAAGCTCTCTCTCTCTCAATGTTTTGGAGGTGTTGCGGCCTTGGTTCAAACACGTCTTGATTTGGTATCAACTAGAATGTGGAATGGGCAAGGGGAGCAAAAATGAATGTAACAGGGCAGGACAATAAACAAATATTGCACAATCTACTATGTGTGGTTCCAAACTCAAGGACGCAAGGCTGACAACTGTGTGGGTCTTCCATGTGGGCGGCAGGTTTTCAGCCCTCCATCTGGATGTAGGGGGCAAACCTGTCAATCTTTGGAGAAAACCCTTCTGTGTAACTCTTCTCCCATTTGGAGTTGGCAGCAACAAGGGCTGGGTTCAACATCTACAGGTTCCTTTCAACAGTACAACATGAAACCAGCTCGAGCCCCCATCCGATCACCTGGGAAATTATACACCACCCCCCTCCAAAAGGCGATACTTCTCCTCTCACAAGCACAGAGCCTGAGTGTAGGAAGGAAACCGTTTAATAAAAAAGAGGGAAGTTACTCAGCATTACTTTGGGAAAACAGCACAAGCAGGATCCATAAACATACCACCGTGAGCAGAAATCCCGCCCCAGAGTACGCTGGGCAGTGTCCTTTGCCACTCCTTTCTTTCTCCCCCACACACAGTAATTGTCCTTGGTCAGTGATGACCCAGAGTTCAGGGGTGCATCTGAGCAAACTCACCTCTCACCGTGTCTCTGGGATGGGAGGAGGGGAAGAAGGCACTCTGCTTGCCTCGCCAGCCCTCACTGCCACACCACCTGCCGTTCTGTTGGCCACCCTGCTGGCCGCTCATTGCTTTGCGGGCTGCTCCACCAGTCATCCTGCTGGCACACTGTCCCCTCCTGCTACCAGCTGCTTCTCCACTCTGACCTCTGCCAGTCGGTCTCTCGAGGCTCCCCCCAGCTCTCTGGTTCCCAGCTCTCAGTGATTTCCACTCTCAGGGGCTGTCAGCTCTCCGTGGGTGAACCGCGGTGCTGAAGCAGGGCAGCAGCGCTGTCCCGCAGTAGAAGAGGTCAGCTCTGGAGAGCACGTAACAAAACAAAAGACTCCTAATGGCACCTCAATTAGCTCTATCTTTGAACGGTGGGAGGAGGAGGTTACACCATGCCTAGGGCTCTTAGGCGGAGGCCACACTGCCAGGCAGGATTACCTGTTCCCACCCGCATCAATCTACACAGGGCTCTGACATCCGAGCCCAATGCTTAGCCAGTTCAGTTCAAATGATAGTGGGCCTTTAAGTCAGAACGGGCCAAGCACAGTTCTACTGCTCTTTGCTCATCTACTTTTCATCACCCCTGCATTTGACAGTAGAGTGATTTGTAACCCAGCACCAACCAACGAGATCACTTGGGCAAAGCAGCCCTGTCACGCTGTGCACCTCAGCAGGATGGGTGCGCTCATGCAAATACAGCCTGGCCCTGGTGCCTGTTCCCCTCCCCTCAGCCAGCTGGACAGGGGAGGACTAATTCACACCCTGCCTTCACTTCCAATTGGCTGCCTTTCCCCACAGCTCCACTTTTTGGGGAAGGGCAGCCACTCAGAGCTGTGATGAGGGGATTCTTCCCCTCTCAGCACACAGCACGGGCAGGCTCTCATCTGCCACCCACCCTCCTGCTCCTCAGCTGGCTCTGCAGCTCTTCTTCCCCTCTCCTGGAGCTTTTGGAGTAAGGATGAGGGGGTGAAAAAACTCCCCCTGGTCTCCCCACACCTGGGGGGTTTGAGAGACTGTTGGTCCCCTCCCCCTCACCCAGCAGCAGCAGAAGGGGAGTGAGGGAGCAGAGAGGGTGAGGGAGAAACAACGTCTCAGCACTAAGGAGAGCCACAGGAACAGAAGCAGCAGCGGAGACTGCAGAGGAGTATTTGGGCAGAACAGAGAGAGAGGGGATAGGGAATATTTGACAAGGAGCGTGGAGGAAAGAGCATGGGATGCAAGAGAGGTGCCGTTCCTTTCCAGTGTTTTGAATGCATGGTCTAATTTTACATGGTCAATAATACCCAGCTATTATATCACGGTCCCAACTGAGATCTGATCCCCTTTGTGCTAGGCACTGTACAAATACAGAGCAAGAGACAGTCCCTGCACCAGAGGCCGTACAGTCTAACTGGACAAGACAGAAAAAGGATGGGAGGGAAAACAGGCACAGGGAGGTGAAGGGATTTGCCCAGAGTCACACAGCAGGTTAATGGCAGAGTCAAAATCAGAACTGAGGTCTCCTAGTGCAGTGCCCCCGCCACTAGATCATACTGCTGTTACAAAGCATTTTTTTCAGCTGGTGTTAAAAACATGTCTTTCTGGATGGACAAGATGCTCTCCCTGTGGAAACAGTTGTTGTCAGCTGCCACTGTAGGTAATCATAAAAATATGTACTTCAGTGTGAGGCTTTGATGTGGAAATGGGATTTAAAGAAGCTTCACTGACAGGATAATGCAGGCAGCATTTAAGCAGAGTTTCAAACAGATCGTAATCCTCTACTTGATAAATGTCTGGTTTTTGAACTTTTCTAGGCCATTAAGGTTTCACATGAAGAATAACAACCTCTTATGAAATAAATTCTGACTGTTCTGGGGTTTCTCTTAGGAGAATATAAAAGACTGACACAGAAAAGAGGCCAAGAAGTATACCTGATTCCATTGCCTCCAGTACCCACTACAATTTATTTATACTGCACCAGAAACCAGTGATGAGAGACAACCTGATTAATTTCCTCCAAATCCTTGCCAATTGGGGATGAGCTGGGAGAACGGGACTAGTATAAAGGCTGCCTCCCTTGCCCGAGCAAGGCAGATGCTAGGTGCCAGCAGGAGATGGGCGTGTTAAATCCTGAGCCTTAATCAGGGAAGAAAGGTCCAGCTGAGGGAAAAGGGGGCTAAGGCCTACAGGGGGCTAAATTACAGCTCTGCTCCAGAAGGCGACCTGGGGACGCCTAGCTTAAGGAGGGGAATAATAATTGCCTGAATTACCCAGTTCCAGGAGCAGGCCTGAGGTTGCTGCCATAAGAACAGACTGAGAGGTAAACCTGAAGGGACTGGGAACAGAGCTCAGAAGGCAGGCTTCAGAGGAACCCCAAAACCAGAAGAACTGTGTGTTTATTTGAAACTTTGATGGACTATTTTGCATGAGTTTTTATAACAAACCAGCCTCAGGGAGGATATCATTGAGTTAAGAGGGCCAGAAGTGGAGTTATTAGCTTCCTGAAAGGGGAAACTGAGGCAGGGTTCCCCTGCAGTGCCACGCCAGACAGAAAGGAAGCATGTTGGGGTGACGTCCATGCCATCATATTGCGCTAAAATCCAGGTGCATTCTCCGAATGCCTTGAAAATTGCTATCCTTCCTTAGAGCCCAGGGTAGGGTTAGTGGTTCAAATTTGAGGTCATTTGACCAAGGGGTTCCAGAGGTATGTTGCCTGGGGAAAAAGGATCTGTTGGTAAGATTATCCTGTTCTTACATCGTGTGTGTGTGTGTACGTGCGCGTGTGCGTACACACCTGTAGATCAAACTGCACTGATCCCCCACAAAGTGATATCACCCAGGCAAGCTGGACCCCACTAATATCTGGAATGCACTGCCACACTGGGCAAGCAATATTTTAAAGCTTCCCTTTTTCCTTTGGCCCTCAGCCCTTTGTGATTATATCTGTGTCCATATAGTATCTATGACACTACAGAAGTCATCTGGAAGCACCTATGGTGAAAAGTTCCAGAGAGGTAGCCGTGTTAAACTGTATACAGCAAAAACAATGAGAGTCCTCTAGCGCCTTAAAGACTAAGACATTTCTGCAGGCATAAGCTTTCATGGGCTGCAACCCACGTGGGATGCATCTAACGAAGTGGGTTGCAGCCCATGAAAGTTTATACCTGCAGGCATACCTACAGTTTATACCTACAGGACTCTCGTTGTTTTTGGAAGCACCTAGACTCTTGAAAAAGAAGCATGGTCTAGTGATTAAGCACAGAATGGGGACTCGGGAATCCTGGCGTCTGTTCTGGCTCTGGCATTGATTTGTCTTATCTGACTATAAGCAATTCAATCCCACCTGTCTTTCTCCATCTGCCCTATCTAGAAAATGGGGACAAACTGACTGCCAGGGATGATCTGAGGATTCATGAACTAATTTGTTCAAAACCTCTTGAGTTTCTCAGCTGGAAGGTGCTATAGAAGCACAAAGTATCCTATGCCCCCCCCCTCTTCCCCTCCCCTCTCCCAAAGAATACAGATCCAGCATCGGTAAACTTTTTGCCTCACTCTGCTCCCCTGTAGAATTCTAGCTGGTAGGCTGCTGTATTTTATCCACGTCAGTTACATCTTTTTATAATACCAGAACTGTGCATGTGTTCCAAATATATCCTCAGTCAGCCTTTGTGCGGTGTCAGTGTGGTTTCCTCTGACCTATATTCAGAGCTTCTAGTTAAGTGTCCTAAAATTTTACTGGCTTTGTCTTTTTCCCTGCGAGGCAATTTTTTTTGGAAATGCTTACCTCAGTGTCTGCCAGCCGGTTCAGTTACCAATGGTTCAATTCCTTAGTGTAGAAACGGGGATCTTTTCAAAAGCATCCCAGTGTCCTTTTCTGAATGAGCTAGATATTTAGGATCCTAAATCTCACTGATTTTCAATGATACTTAGGCTCATCAATCCTATTTTTAAAAGTAACTTAGGTACTCAGGTGCTCTGGAAAATTTTATCCACAGCCTTTTTCCATGCAGTTATGTACATTATGGGGGAGGGGGAAAAACCCTTAATTCTGTGTCTGTCTTAACCTCTTGGGCATTCTTCCTTTGATTCTCCACCTTGACATTTCTTAGCACACTTTAAAAAGCTTGCTCTGCATTCTGTCATCTTTCCAGGTCTTCTCGAGTCTATTACCAGATGTTTTATGCCATGCTTCACTGACATGCCCCCCCCTTTCTTACTCTTGATTGTCGATGGCATACAAAGGTCATTCACCAAGCACACATGTATTCATCTTTGAACTCTTTCCCTTTCCTATGCTATGGCCCTGCTTGTTGTGTCTATGTAACCCACTGTTCATTGGGTGTTGCTGGAGCCACAGAAAGCGTGGCAACGTCTATCCGGTGTTTGGAGCCCGTGGTGGGGGTGAGCGTCCAGATTGGATTGATA
Source organism: Mesoclemmys tuberculata (assembly GCA_007922155.1). NCBI lineage: Eukaryota > Metazoa > Chordata > Testudines > Chelidae > Mesoclemmys > Mesoclemmys tuberculata. The sequence continues at coordinate 11,294,849 of ML675604.1, read as the reverse complement.
GACTCAGGCTAGCGGGATGCACACTAGCGCTCTAAAAAGAGCCATGCAGCTAGCCCTCGGAAGATTCAGCCCAGGCTCTGAAGTCCACCCTCACACCAAGGGTCTTCAGCCAGGTGCTGCCAAGTTACAAGCATTATGTCCTCAGGGAATCTCGGTGTATGGTCATCACCCCAGGGCAATGCTAATGTTCCCAGCTACTGCACAAGCAGTAGCTTTATAAAATTAACCCTTTCATGGGTATCACATGCCTTCTGCTGTTTCGTAACCTTTGATTTCACCAATACTTGCTCAGCTGAAATTCAACATCATTCATTGACTGTCCATTTTGGCCTCACTTTCGCTCTGCTGACGTACCCAGTGATATTTATGGTGGCTGTTGCTGCTTCCACCGTCAGTCAAATCCTCCTCAGAGCGCAAAATGCCCCCCCTTGCCCCTCCCTCCTCCAGTCATGAGTAGTTTTCCACTATATGTTCTACACTCATGCACACAGAGCGTTCCCACCCATGGCAATGGACATTACACTCCCAATAAGCAACAGAGGAGAGGCAGTTCTTGCCCTAAGTGAAGAACTTCCCTTTTTGTGGCCAAAATGGCCCATCCTGGGGCAATACCCAAGGGAGGAAGACCAAGGAGCCAGCATTCACCAGAATTTCCTGTAAATTATCCCCTGGAAGAGGGATGGGGGGGTGAAAGGGCTTGGGAGCAGGTGCAGTGTCTCCCAGGAAACCCCACTCCTGAAGATGGTCTAGCACAGCTACTCTAGCCCCTTCTCCTATGGCTCCTTTCTCCTAGCCTCCTGCTGCCACTGAGAGGATGGCATTGATGCAAAGCGAAAAAGAAGCTTTCTATGAGGGGCAATCACAGAGCATTAGCTGATGCTACTTTGAACCACATTCACTTAGGTACAGACAGCCACTGCTCAAGAAGGGGAGAATGTCAAGGGGAACAGTTTCTTCCCCTCCTGCCCCAACCCCACCCCAAACCCTGCTGAGCCAGAACCCCATGGAGATTGAGCAGAGGGGCACCTGCTGGATTACCAGGAAGTGGCAATGATGATGCTATAGAAATGCAGCTCCCCACCACCCCCTTTCCATGATATCCAGAAAATATCCACCCACATGAGGTCCCTTGTAATTGCAGAAGTCATGGGGACAATGATGGGAAGGTACTAGATCAGCAGTTCTCAAACTTCATTGCACAGCGACCCCCTTCAGACAACAAAAATTACTACATGACCCCCAGGAAGGGGATGGGGGTGAAGCCAGAGTCTCGCCGCCCCAGGTGGGAGAGGCCAAAGCTGAAACCTGAGGGCTTCAGCCCTGGACAGGGTTGGGGGAGACCTGAGACCCACCACCCAGGGCTCAGAGCAGTGGAGCTCAGGCTTTGGGTTCAGCGCCCGGCCCCAGCAAGTCTAACAGCAGCCCCGGTGACCCCATTAAAGCGGGATCGCGACCCACTTTGGGGTCCCAACCCACAGGTTGAGAACCGCTGTACAAGATTCTCTCCTCAACATAATGTACATGACGAAGCTGCCCTCAGCTACATCAAGAGTTTTTCTTTACAGTGTGTGCGCCTCGGGTCTTTTCCAGGTAGCTACAACTTCCCAGCACAAACCCCTTTCCTGAGATAAAGGCTGTGGCACACGGATTGACGCTATGAGACTAATCTCTGTGCTGTGGGTCAGCAGACTGTAAGGCAGCAGTTAGCGTCTACTGACTCCAGTACCCTCTCTTCCACCTCCCGTGTTTGTTCTTTGCACAGGTCTTTGCCCAGTCTATGCCAGCAAACAGCTCCTGTGTAGATGCTGTGCTAGCTTGTTTTGTGCAGGGAGCTGGCATAAGCTGTACAGCCAGGAAAACTCTTTTGCTGGTATAAGCTGCGTCTCCCTGAGGAGGGTTTGCCAGGACAGCGCTACCGATACAGCTATAGCAGCACACCCTTTCTAGGGTAGGTAAGGCCTAGCACTCCCTCCTTGTGCCTCGGGCTCGCTCGCTAGTACCTTGGCGCTGTGCTCCTGGATTCTCCTTTACCAGGCTTCCTTGATCTTCCTCAGTTTCTCACGGAACTGTGAATTGCCCTAGTTGTTTCACTGTGGTCCCCCCGACATAACATCAGGCGTAGCCCATTCAGGCATCTGAACGTAACATATGCCCCGAAGTGGCCTTTTCTTCCTTCTTTTCTCTTTCCTACTGACAATAGTTAAATTCTCCTCTGGCATCTAGTTTACTATCCAGAATTTCCCCTCTATTGTCCTTTAACATGAGCATTTTTCTAGAAATGCCGTGTGCTCAAACCTTTTTTTTCCCTCTCTCTCGTTAATGCTGTGCAACAAGTAAGACGCCCAATGAGTAACTTGGTTCAGGAGGCACTGAACCAGCCAGCACAAAGTGCACATTGTGCTGTCCCTGGATGTCTTGATTCAGGAAGCCCTGAGCTTCCATTGTTTGCAGTTCACTGGGTCCGCCTTTGTTTTAGTCTCCACTTATATTAAAGAAAACAAAGGAGAGAGGGAAAATGAGAGACATGACTATAAAGCAGGCGATAGGTCAAGCGAGCCCACACACACTGTACTCGCTCGGTATCAGTTATGGTCCAGTCAATCAGTCTCAACAACCCGCAGGAGATTGTGTGTCCAGCTTCCCCAAATTTATTTTTTTAACAACAAAAACCTCTTGTGACTCTGCGGTCAGTCTGGTCTCTTGCTCCCTGGGGTGTGTTGAGCAATATAATGATCACACTGTTGTTTTCTGCCTACTGCACCTTTCAATCACTAAAAGACATCACTGCCCGCAGAGTTAAGGAGAGCTTGGCTCAGTGCAAACTGTCAGATAAGCCATACGCAGTGTGCTTTCTTCCCTGGAGGCTCCTACTTCTTTGTTGTTTTTTACATTTCGGGAACATCATAATGACTAGGAGTATCTGTATTTGAAAGTCTATTACAATCGCAGGTTTGTGACAACTTTACAGCTCCTAGAGCAGGGGCCACATTGCAGCCCTCTTGCTCCCATTGGAAGAGACCACACCCAGGTCTCTGCTGTTATCCCTTTGGGCAAAGTAAGAGCAATGGTGATAGCCTGGCACGTGTTACATCTCAAGCTACTCCACAGCTCTTAGGGCAAGGCACTGAGATTCAACAGAGAGGAACCTAAACTATGGGCTTTATAAGTCATGTCTCCACTGTGTGAATATTCACACAACACTGATTAAACGCCCGAAGTCCTGACCCATGCAATGTACTCAGTGTCAAACCTGGTCTCTTTTTCAGTTGTTCCTAAGTCCTGAGAGAAATCTGGAGGGTATATCCCCAGGGTGTTAAGGGAAGGGAGCTCTACTCAGCCCTCAAGGTGTCATTGTGATGGTGGCTTTTTAACGGGAAAGTTGGAGGAGGGATCTCTGTGGAAGACAAAAGAAGATCTCCTAAGGTTGACAGAAAAACATATTGCCCTTTAAAAAAAAAAAAAACACTCTGGAATTTAAAATCTTATATAGTGAATTCTGGATTTTTCCATGGTCATATGGGGCACCCAAAACCTTCAGAAAATTGGAGGAGAGGCCCAAGCAGACTTGGGCCCACCAGTCCCAGATTTCAAAGCCTACAGATCCAGTACTCCCCAATTTAAAGAGCAGCAGCTGGCATTCTCTCTTCACGCTGCTGGGCGCTCAGCAGCTTTGTTAGTGCGGGCCAGCTTTGCAAACTGGCCATCTCTGAAGGGACCGTTGGCTATCTATGTATGAAGTTATATGGCCTCCTCATTCTCGTATCTGAGCACCTCACACTCATTAATGTATTTATCTCACAACCCCTCAGTGAGGTAGGGAAGTGCTATTATCCTCATTTTACAGGTGAGGCGCTGAGGCACAAAGAAAAATTATTTGTCCCCAGGAAAGCTGGGGTATCAGGAATTAAACGCCAGTCTCCGGAGTCTTAATCTAGTGCCTTATTCTCAAAGACCTAATGGCTTCCTCCTTAAAATTTGTGGGACTACAATCCAGGAGGCAACGAACCCAGAGTAGAATAAAGGAGCAGTGCTGGGTGGTATTGATGAGGTTCTCTGCAACCCCATGGAGCAAACTTCAATTACCCAGAAGTTCTGGCTAATTGGAGTTTGATAAATCAGAAATGCACTGAACACCAACATCGTCTCAATCCTAGGCAACAATCCAGTCCAAAAAACGTGACTGGGTGGTGCCAACGGCCTGCTCCCTTCAACAGGAGGAGGACGTGAGCCCCGTTACTGCTCTCCTCTCACAAAACGTCCTGTGATACCCTTTTGACTTCCCCAGTATTAATGTCTCCCCAGGAGACCAACCCAGACACACTTACTCAGTTCCAACAGCAGCCGCCTGACTCAGCAGTGGATACCTCTGTAATGGAAACCGAACGTCCTGGAAGTGGCTCTTCCTCTACATATTAGAAGCAAACGGCCCCATTTTTGCTCAGCCCAGCATTCTTGATGGTTCAGAAGATATAAACAGAGCCACCCCCCTGCCGGTACAACCTGTGAAACGGGTTTGTTTGGTGGGGGAGGGTTCAGCATTGCACTGGGCATTTCTGATCCTGATTCCCCCATGGGGGCCAACCTGCTGCAAAGGGACATCATTTTCTGTCTCTCCGGACAGGTGCATTAACCACACCCATTTCCATGGGATCAGACTCCCTTACAAGTGCACTGAAGTGAAAACCTGACCGATTACTGCAGATCGGGAGCCCAGTGTTCAGAAACTACAAGCAAGTTTTGACTCGTGATAGACAAAACCTCCATCACTTCAGAAATTCAGATGACCCATGAAAAACGTGGGAGGGAAAATAGCTGGATCAGGGGTTTTGTAATGAATGGAGGAGGAAGCCTTTCACCCCTAGATTGCTGGTAGGAACAAAACCCCAGTCAATGCTAACTGATGTTGTTACCACCCATGTCTGTGCAGTGACCTATGTGAACTGAGACCAGTGCCAATGAGTAAGTGTGCCCATCACAAAGCTTCATTCGTTGTTAGCAGTCTCAGCAGAGGCCAATGATGGAGAGTGTGTTGCCATGTCACCTCCCCTTAGCGGTCCTCCCTCTTGTTCAGGGCCAAAGTACGTTATATGGGTTGGGCTAAGCGACTTGCCCTGCAGCCATTCATGCAGCACCTGCTCTGTGAATAAAGAGCTTCCTGGCTCTCGGACTGTCAATTCACACCACCTTCTGAAACCTTGAAAAGTGCAGATGGTGGCTGATCCAAAACTCAGCTACAGTCATCTAGATACTTTCAGTTTCATTCACTTCAGCTCTGCTCCCTAAACACTGTCCTTGCACTGCACCCTTCTCTGCCCCTTCCCTCATTCCAGATTCCCTCCTGCTCTGTGATTTCCATCAGCCTCCCTGCATCATCCCTCTCTGCATCCTTTCTCTCCCGCGTGAGGCAAGCTACCCATCTTGGATTGCAGCAGGCCTAGCAGTGTGTCCACCTGATTGGGGCCAAGGCAGAGAGTCGGAAGGATGGCGGAGGCCTGCTGAAAGTTGTGGGAGGAAACTAGGGAAATAAAGGTGTCCGGAGAGGAGGACTTAGGGGCAGAACTGCAGGCAGTCTGAGGCTTGCAGGTGGTTTGCACACTGAACCTCCTCAGGTCAATTCACGGAGGATGGCAGAAGCTAGCAGGTTCAGTTGGAGGTGTACATTCTACAAGGCACAAACCTCAAGAAGATGCCCTTTTACCATCATGCACTGACATCACTTCCCCAGGTCACAGGGACATCCTCATCACCTCTTCATGTAGTCCATAAGGAGAAGTGGTGGCCTGTTGTCTCTCTCACCCCATCATATGAGGGCTGTGTGGCTTCCTCGCCACCTTCCCAAGGTCTCCAAGTAGCCATTTTCTTCAGTAGGGTCTTCAGGAAGGCACCCAGGAAGGAGGAAGCCAGAAAAAAATCACCTCCCATAGGCCTGCAGGGAAAAGCAGCCACTTCTGTTTTCACAGCCATTCATTCACACATGGGCTTAGGGACAGAGATTCCCGGGGTTTCCAAGCCTCTGTGAGCAAGGTCTGATGGGATGTAACGGATGGTTGCTGGGAAACTATATGGTTTACCTTAATATTGGGCTGAGATTTGTAGGTATCAGTGAACAGGACTAGGCTTTGCCCTTCTTCCACTGACCCATGGGGAATAGAATGAGGCAGAATATTCCTGCTGCCACCAGAGACCTTTTATTGGTATGAGGAAGTGGTGTCTATAACGGGCATGCCCTGAAGAGCCTGCTATCAGTCTATCGTGGTATTGTCTAAGGCACCCTGTGTAGTAGAAAGTGAGAGCCTGAGACATGAGGCCTATTATAACAGGCCGGGCATGAGACTTGAGGCTTGAGCTAAAGCAGTAGTCAAGTCCTGCTGTTATAAAAGCAAAGTTAGCAAAAGTCATGCAAGTTCAGAGAAACTGGCAAGAGCAGAGCTGGTATTGCAAAAGCACACATTCCTAACCAAATGTCAGGCACGGGATACGCAGCAAGCACGCTCCAAAAAGCTGGTAGCAGAGCAGTCAGATACCAGAATGGTACAAGCACGCTTACCAAAGATAACAAGGCCACATTGACACTATGGTGGATAGAGATGTCTTGATAATATGATGAATAGAGATGTTTTGACCAAACCATCCAGTACAAGGTAAAGGGTGGTATCTTACCACGTCAGAGGGTGGCAACTACATATGTCAGAGGGACAATACACAACTTGTTTGTATCAATGTATAAAAGAGGGTCTCAGAGGAAGCATCTTTGTCTGGCCAAGTGAGGAATGGAAAATCCTGCTGTTTACCAAGCTGGTCCATTGTCATGGGCATACATGTATTAAGTGTACTAGCAGCACATATAGGGCACTTTTTACCTTGCTCGATGGGCAATAAACCTGGCCTGGTGCCTTCGTTACCAAAACAGATCTCTGGTCTTATTGGGTAATCCATTCATGGTTTGGTGTATCCGTTATCTGCACAGCTGGGACAGCCTACGTACTGGAAGAACACACACACTGCCAACAACTGACAGCCCCCTGCACTTTAGTCGCTAAGTAGCAAACACAATTAAATCAAAAGCAATAAAAGCCAAGGTTTAGTCAGCCTCCTGGCATCGCTGAGTTTAAAGCCAGATGAGTTGTCCTAGGGAGCAACCAGCCCCAGGAGAATGAAGCAAAACAAGGGACAGTTTCTCCGCAGCCCCCATAGACAAGGAAAAGTAAGGAAGAGGTTCCTCCCAACCTAGGGTGGGGAGAGGTCTGTCTGGGATTGGGAGCAGTGGGGGGGAGCTAAGTGTCAGTGGGAAGGCTGTAGCAGCGAGAGAAGGAGCTGGGAAAAAGGGGCTGTCTGGAATGGATAACCTCAGAGCGGGTTAGCAAACTCTGGGCCGTCGATACAGAAGAGAACCCAAGCTGATTCTTGGTGGTTTCGGTTCTGTAGGAGCTTGCACAACCCTGTTCAGGAGATTCCGTTGGCTAGAGGACTCTCCATTTGCTGTCTTAAAACGATAATAAAAAATGATATATCCCTTCCAGCTTTCATCCAAAAGGATCGCCACGTGCTCATGCCTGGGTATAAGAATCACTTCATCCGCCTCTATGGTGGGACCGAGTAGGTGTTTCACTACACATAGCAACACCATGCAACAGTGTAGGAGGGAAAAGCAAAGAGTAATAGTGTGCCCAGCTGAAACAGCAAAGCGAATTTCAGCAGGTAGAATGTAATTGCCAGCTCACACAGTCCATTGCCCCTAGCCCTGCTGGGGAATTGAGTATTGACTCAGAGCCTCCTACCTGATACTCAACATCTCTTCCTGAAACACCTGAAGAGCCTGGCTGCTGTAATGCTAGCGGGAGCGCTTTTCCTCCCTAGAGCTCAAAGCATGTTATCAAGGTCTTGTTATCCCCATTGCACAGACGTGGAACCGGAGCCACAAAGAGGTGACATAATCTGCCCAAGGTGACCCAGCAGGCCAGCAGCAGAACTGGAAATAGAACAAGAGGTCCCAAGACCCAGTCCAGTGCTCTACCCACTAGGTCTTGCTGCTTCCCATTGCTAGCACACGGACCTGGGATTTCAGACTCTATGTGGGATGCATTTCTAATTGTGACACTTCAGCAATCCGTAACTTCTCAGTAAAATGGATATAACGTCTGGCTACCTCGAAGGGGTGCTGAACAGTGCCTCCTTAGATCCTTAGCTAAAGAGTGCTGGATAAGTATGACTACTGTCAGGGAGGCAAAGGGGAGTTTAGTGTTAACACTCTACAGGACCGTGATGCAGAATAGCAGAAGGGCAGTGTGTCCTTTCTAACGTAGTTGGGATGTAAAACTTTCTCCCAACTCTTCCCTGACTGTCAAAGTACGTTCGTCTAGGTAAAGCTTGGAAAAAAAATATATATTGTCTCACTCAATAGAATGAATTTGAATTAAGCAGGCCCTTATCACGGTAATGCTACAGATCACTAAAGGAGGATATAAAGGACTCTTATAATGTACCTTTTTTGCTGAATTCAGCTTCAAGGTTAGATTGAAGATTAGGCTTCAATGTAAGTTTCCCTTCAGGAAACTATAAGAACGGGTGAGTGGAAAACATTGGTGCAGAGTGGGCCATTCCTTTGCTATGGTGTTCCAGGGGAGTGGGAAGAAGACTTTTTGTAATTGATTTTTGTTATTTGGTGGGTTACAGGGTAGGGATTATATTTTACAGATATGAGATAGGCCTGGATTTAACCCCAGTGGAGTCTCGCTCCAGGAACAGTCCAGGCGTAATGGATGGCAGAATTTGGTCCCTGGTAAGACAGTAAAACAAAACAGCAGCTCAGGTTAAACACGTAATTGCAATGGGGTTTTAAAAAATCCTTTATTTGAAAAATAGTCAAGAAAAAAAACCAGTGCTAATTAAATGTGGAATTTACTTGTTTCATCAAAACAGAACCCTAATGTTAGAAAAGAGCATATATATGGCAGAACTCTAGAAATGACGCCAAGATTCAATGTTTGCCTCTGAATCCAAACTCTTCCACAAGTAAGGGGTGTTTTGGGGATTTTGAGCTTTCACTGGGGCCCAGCCCTACACAATTCACATCTCAAAACAAAGACGTTACGTAGGAATAGCAGAAAGAAGGCAGAGAAGAGGAGTGAAAAAGTGAAGAGAGGGTTGAGAGAGCAGGTACATGGTAAATCTGTAGTGAATGGGGTTATATGGCTACGTTCCCAGGTGAGGCAATATAGTAGCCTTTTAGGGTTCAAGCCTGTCAGGTGCTGAATGCATCTTGCTGGAGCTCAACACCCTCAATGCAACAGGAGCTGAGAATGCTCAGAACCAAATAGGATCAGGCTGCTAGTTTGTTTCTTCTGAAAGGTACCTTGCATTCATTCTACATTTTCTATCTGGTCCTGGGGGGAAAGGTTTTTTTCTTTCCAAAACCTAGTGATGATTCTCTTGAAAAGCGCGAGGGACGTCAGAGTGGTTTTCCAAGGAGGTCAGAATCGGTCACCTGTGTCCAATTCAAGAAGGCAAAAGTTACAGAGGGGGCTTGTTGGTAAATTGGAGTGCTTCATTGATCCTCTCACACAGTGAAGTCTGGAGTGGAGAGATCTTTTTGCATAACCATATGATGTATGTGAGACTAGCACAGGGATTAGTGCCAACCCTAAATACATTTGGTTACAGGTGGAGCCTGCCTGGCTGGAGTGTAATGTGGTGAATGTTCAAATCCCCCGCACACTGACACTTTGGCCTAACAAGCAGACTCATTTGCCTGAGCTCCAAATTATTATTTAGGATGTTTCTCAGTGCAGAAGATGCAGAATTAAGGAGTAAAGGAATAGAGGTGTCTATACTCCACCAAAAAAAAAATGACACTCAGGTGGCAGACTGGGAATGTTGTAAGATTCCTTCTATGCTAATGCAATGGAATGTCTTCCTACAACATAGTAATAGATAAAAATGGACTGCCAGCTAAAAACCAGATACAAGCTCTCTACAAATGTATGTCTACCCAGTATTGTGTCACCACCTGGATCTAATTCAGATTGTGCAAATGTTCTCTTGGAAATTAACTGACTTTACACTGCCTGTTCCGCAATATGGAGTTTTACTTTTTTTAGGTTTGTTCAGACCCAAAATTTTAGGTGAAATTCAGCTGGCACAAAACTGCCCAAACCACTCCTGAGAAAGGTAAATCATACTCTAGTGTGAATCCAGCAAGTTTTCCACAGCTTGAGTCTTAACACTGGAAAGCCAGGCAATCAAAAGGCAGTTGAAATATACACATGGCACAAATAACTTGAATCCTTATGAGCCAGCAGTTCCCAAGCGACATTGGACAAAAATGTAACTACAGACCCAGAATGCTCCACTGTAGCTTTATTCGTTCACCTGTCATTTTGGAATATATTGTAACTACTATGTGCTTTTCTGATTGTTAGCTCAATATAGACAATTTTCCAGAGAATGTCTTGTAAGTCCCTCTATGTGCTAAACATTATTTATTATTGATAACTATTAATATTGTAGATCTAATGTTTTGAAAGAAGCTAAAGAAGATAGGGAAAAGTAGTATTCTGCCAAGATATAGAATATTTCTGTAGTTTGGAGGTTTTTTACATGCTTACAGTCATGTACATGTACAGTTGTCTAACAGGGGATGAGCATTATTTCCCTAACCAGGTTGGAATTGGGATTTTGTTTTCTGAAACCAAAACCATACCATAAACAATGTAAGGCTTTGTCTTCTCTGGAAAGCTTAACCTATTGCATGGTTTGGATAGAATGGTTTTGAGAAATCAGGCTCTGTCCACTCACGTTAGGGAAACCATGCTAAACTGCTAGTCACTATGGTATTTAAAAGCACCTGTCATATTATTATAGGCATAACCCAGTTAAGGCACCCCCACCATTTCTCAATCCATGGAGCTCTGGGGAAAAGGCACCTGCCTTTACCCAATTCACCCTGTATGGCTCAGGTTACTCATTTCCAATCCATAGGGCTCCAGGCATAACCTGGTAAATTTAAATACCCACTATTTCCCAAACTTCTGGTGGCTAATCAGGCTTAGATCATCTGGGGACTCCAGCTTCTTAAAAAGAGTTGGCAGGGTGATGAGGTCTGGCAACTCTGACCTTGGGCTGTGTCCTGGAGTTAGGTTCCAAATAACTTTCTTTTGGACCTCAATTTATATAGTTAAAACTTGGGTCTTGCTTAGCTATATCTTACCAATCATTTTGAACTAAAGTGCTACAAAGCATCAATCCTAGCCTATTATGAAACAGTTCTTAACCAAACATATCCACCACCTTACTTGATTTAAATATTGCATACTTAGTTATGCAACAGACCAAAAATCAAAGAACCAGACAGAAATCATTCAGATAAACAATAGAGAAGTGGGTACCAGAAAAACAAAGCAATCAGAAGTGTAGATTTTACAACCACAACTCTTGATAGCATTCTGCCTGGCAAGGAATCACCTATCAAACAAAGTTTTCTTTAAACATCTTACGATCTGTTTCTTTATTTGGTGATGGTAGATACTATTAGGACAGTAGCACCTTCTTAACAGACCAATATTACATTGTCTTGATGTAATTTCAGTAATGTGAAGACGTGACTTTATGCTTCTTAGATTATGGCTGCTCTCTCCTAATATGGCTGCTACTGCTTAGTCAAAAAAGCAAGGCCTCAGACCTTACAATATACCAAGTCACTAGTTCTATTAAAGGATAGTGGCAAAGCAAAAAATGGAAACTAAGCTCAGATTCATGTGTTCCCATTAACTATATTCTGGCAAGCATGCAGAACATACATATAATGTGTGTACATATTTATATAAACACCAACACACACATATACACATGCACCCATATATAAATGTTAAAACCATAGGTATGTCCATATATAGCCTCTCAAACCAACTTGGCATTTCTGATTCACCAAGCTTATTCCAGATCTGTCATTATGAGGCAGCACCGATATAGCGATTGTCATTAAAAAGTAAGAATTGGCAAACATTTAACACAGTGATATCTGAGATACCAGAGATTTTACCCCTATTTTTAGAATAACAAACAATCATCATATGCTGGCAAATGCTGACTTTTTAATGATAACCACTCTATTATATATTGCAATGAAATCACTGGTAGTTGTGATATCATGCTCTAGGATACCTTAGTACCAAGATTTCATAGAGGGTAAATAAATAAAAAAGATTAGTTAAAATGTGTGCATTGAATACCTTGCAGCTCCCCAAACTCACAGATCATTGCCGGTAGAGATCTTCATTACAGAAATCTGGGCTCAGGTCTCTTTTCATTTTTGCTTTGCACTTCATCTTCAAACAAATGCCCCAAAGCTTCCCTCCCCTCCCCACAGATTAGTTGAAGATAACATTAAGAGACAATACTTTCCTTCATACAGATCGCCGATATGAACTACCACTTGCAATATAAAAACGCCACCCTGTTGCTGATGGGCATAGAATCTGGAAAGCATCTGTCAGATATGTAACTATGACACTGGAATTATAATTTACTTTGTACCACACCTTTCAATTTCCAAGCCATTTTTCTGCAGAAGCACCTGCCATTTTTGTGAGGCAGAAAGTTACGGAGGAGGCACACTCTCATGGAGACAGCTTCTTATTTTTATCTTTTTCATTTTGCTTTCCCCCTTAGTCAGCCATTCATATTGAAAGAATATTATTGCTCTTAGTGCAGGGAAAACATAGACATGTTAAAGCAAAAGGCACAAACAGTTCCGATTATGAGGCATTTTGTCTGACCCTTTACGTTACTTGGGCACTTAATGGCTAATGAGCCATATTCTGCCAAATTCAGTTACAATGGTGTAAACCTACAGTATCTCAATGTATATCAGTGCAACTGAAAGCAGATTTTGTCCCCAAATAAGCAAAAGCTGTCCCTTTCTATCACACAATAAAATAATTATGGTATATCACTATCACATCTACTATTTCAGTACCTTCATGTTGAGTCAGATCCCATGGCTAAGGCCAGAATCCTTGTTTTTTGTTGCTTTTAATCAGTTTCTCCTAAACTCAACCTAATTGTTTAAATGAGCAACCCCTGCTGTTTGTTAAAAAGAGCAAACAAATGGCAAATGACAACAGGGCCTTTGTAATCCAACTGGCCACTGACAGAACAAACCCATCTCCCGGCATAATTACTGGATCATTAATAAATGAGGTTTTTACTTAGCTAATGAGGCAGCATGTGGCCAAGAATGACCAAACACCAACTAATCTTTATTAGCTGCAATTAAAGGGGAGGGGGGAATCAAATTGTCCATGCAAACTGCTCTGAGGGAGGGGGGAAGAAACCAAAACCAAACAAGAGTGGAATAATAAGTGTTTGGAAGCATATTTATTTAATGAGACCCATATCCTTCCCTTCCCCTCCTATTAAGTTGCACTTCTCCCTCTCACACAAGCCTAATGCCTTAATCTTGCTAAATATTTGCAAATTGGCACCACATCTGATTTGAGACAATAGAGGTGGAATGAATAAAGTGCTTAGAGCCATGATATACTTCTTATTGCAGTGATAGCATTTCACAAGACTAAAGGGGATTTTCTGTGGAATACGAAACAAATTCAGTGTCAGCTTTACAGAGAGAATATCACAGATGCTGTACCGTTAACATGTGGTGGAACAAAGAAGGAAGATTATCTCCTTTTCTAAATGAGCACGATCTATGTTGTTATTTTATAATACATTTTCCACTCACCTTTTCAAGTGTTAGCTTTGAAAGTCAGTGCATATTAACTGAAACGTCTTGAATGAGTCAACTGAATATTCTTTGAAGCAGAAATTGCAATTAGATTGTAGCACCATGGGAAATTATAACCCTGTAACACTGTTTTTGGGAATAATAATACCAACCAAAAACAACCTTTCTACCAGGGAGATTCTGAGGACCCAATGTCCTGAAAACCTACTGTCTGGTCCTACCAATGTGACAAAGCAATTTGTAAGAACCAGATTGCATTATCTTGGCTCCAAGCCTGATTGCTAATTAAGCAGAAGCAAAAGTGCCACAATGAGGAATTGAGGAGTACAAAGTGTTGGATAAAAATTAACAGGGCAAACTTCACCATCCTGACTTGGGGACAGACTTCCTTAGAAATCAATGGAATCTATTTCTTATTAAGTAAATATGAGCTTTGGTTCAGTAAGGACTATAGCGTTTAGCTAGTTTCTTTAATTGTATGACATAATCTCTTCCACTTATTAGAGGGGTAGTAACTGTATTCATGGACTTCAGTGGGGGTTTTGACTAAAGAATAAAGGATTTGATCCGTTAATAATATACACAAGTAAAACTATGCTGCTATGAAAGCATATGTCAAATTCCAAGCCTTGTAAGCTTTAAAGCTATCAATTTTATGGTAAATTTTTGCATCTGGTCATAAGAAAGGTGCTGTTGTGTTGGCATTCTCTTTGAAATGTTGCAGATCAATTAGTATCTGTGGTTGTTTTCTGGTAAAGGAGGCCTGGTCTACATTAGAAAGTTTTCCCAGCAAAACTCGCCTTTGGTGGGTCTGAATTCTAACTGCTTTATAACACTTAAACAGGATTTTAGTGACTATTTCAACTAATCCTTACAGTAAAGAACTTTAAAGATGCGGATTTGATCCTAGGTGAGTGTTTGCTTTTCTTTGTACGATTATCAAGGCATCCTTCTATCATCTTAATTGTCAAATACCTCTTATTCATACCTTCACATTATTTGAGGAATCTCAGATCATTTTGATATCACTGCTACCAAAAACATCATGTGTATAGATTACCCATTTGAATTCTGAAGTGTTACAAAATTTATTCTGTATTATTGAGCTCATCCTGCAGTCCCTGGACAAAACTTCTGCTGAAATCAGTGCGAGTTTTGCTTGCATAAAGACTACAACAGATTCAAAATTCTTTTCTTCCTTCACCCACTTTCAGATAGAAGTATCATAAATTATAAGATTTTATTACTTTTTTCTGTCCTGGAGGACTACTACATAAAATGTCCTAGTTGCCTGAAACCAGGGCAGTTGAGAAATTGGGATCATACCCTATCAAAATGTTACGTTTTTGTTTTGTTTTTTAAATACTGGGCTAAATTCTGCTTCATGTGACCCCACTGAAATCAATACATTTTCAAAGGTGTCACTGAAAGCAAAATTTGGTCTATTATGGGATATCGTGTAAGAAAATCTGTGCTGAATTTCTGTGCAAACAATGCATTTTGTGGCCAAACACATTTTCACAGTTTCCAAAGCAGTATTAACATACCTTTTAAACTAGGGGTTCTCAAACTTTTTTGTGCTGGAACCCCCTTTGAAAATATTCCAGGCTGTGATGACCCCCTTCCCCCCAAAGTGTTGATCCCCCCCATGCCATGCCACGCTTACCGACATGCCTAGGGGTCTGACAGCTCGTGAACCCTCCATAATAACCTTGCGACCACTGAGGGATCATGACCCTGAGTTTGAGAACCCCTGTTTTAAACAATGACTTAGAGGTCACCTTTTAAGGCATGTTTGATAATGTAATAGTACTTTGCACTTCTATTGCACCTTCCATCGGTGAACCCTAACGCCCATTAAAATACTACAGCCAAGTTTTTCAGAAGTGCCTAGTGAGTGGGAGCCTAGGTGGAGACACCTTAATGGGGCCAGATTTTCAGAGGGTGGGTGCTAAGCACATTCTGAAAACGAGAGTCCTGTGTGATATCCCACGTCCTCTATCCGAAAACGGAGGCCCCCTCAAATCACTAGTCACTCTGAAAAGCCTTAAGAAAATCTGAAACATTTATTCTTATAGCACTCCTTGTAATATGGAATTATCATCATTTCTCTTCTAAAGGAGGGAACAAAGGGCTTGTCTGTTTTACAGGGGCTACAGGGGCATAGCTGTGGTACCACACCTATGCCTCTGAAACCCTGCAGTGTAGACACTTCTTACAGCAATGGAAGTGGGTTTTCTGTTGCTATAGGAACACTACCTCGCCAAGCAGAGTAGCTAAGATTCCATCGACCTCGCCACATTCACACCAGAGCAGGGATGTCAAACTCAAATACACAGTGGGCCAAAATTAAAAACTTGGACAAAGTCGCGGGCCAACCTTGATATTTATTGAAAAAATGTCTACAATTGAGGAAGTTTTTCCTTCTCATCAAATATAACGATGAACCTTTTCATATGGAAACAAACAAGTTTTGCTTAAACATTGAATCTGGAACAAGCAAAGCTTAATACTATAAACACATGTGAAATCGGTGCATGCGCTGTCTACCGGCAGGCCAGCTCTAGTAGACATTTGGTATTTTCTTGCGGGCCAAATATAATTACACTGCAGGCCAGATTTGGCCCGCGGGCCTGAGTTTGACATCTATGCACCAGAGTGAGGTTGGCATAGCTACGGCACTTGGGTTTGACTACTGCACACCCCTGAAGGTCGGAGCTATGTCAATCTAAAAACTGTTAGCATAGACCAAGCCTAAGACATGGAGCAAATACCTGTCTTGCCTGAAGTCACACAGAAAGGCAGTGGCAGAGCTGGGAATAGAACCGAGGTCTCCTGATGGCCAGCTCTTGGCCTGCCCCAAAACCAGCCAGCCTCCTTTGTTGTACATGGGCCTCTCAGTTAACTCTTCTTTTAGATGCACATTTATCCTGCTTCCTCACAGATCAGTTCTTAGTGTTGCTAGATAAATCCACAAATGCAGAGTCAAGAAGCTGATGTTATATAAAAATGTTAATTACGCAAAAATAAATGAGGGCCATATTACTTTACAGTTTCTGCATTGACGCCTTGCATCTCTCATTTTGGGTCACTGGCCCATTTGTGGGCCTCAAATCTGCCTGAGAGCTCTGATTACACAGACCAGATAAACATGTGCTGCTGTAACCATTTTCAGGAAGACCTACTCCTTCCTCTCTTTGTAATCTGTTATCTTATAAAGGAGATTGTCAGGAGGTACTTCAAAGTCCTTTAAAATGGCTGGAGTTCTATCTGAATTAGAGAAGATACAGTACTCCCTCCCCAGGATGTCAACAACTGCTAAATGCACAGGCATTTGGTGCCTTCTTATCATAGGTTTGAGCTATCATAACAAGCCCAGAGACCTCACCCCTCTGCTATCATAAACCAATTGATATCGTTGCTCAGCAATATACACCCAGATTGGTCGTCTTTTTTTTTTTTAACCCATGCAGCTCGATGGTTGCAGATGGACAGTTTTCTCAAAGATGAGGAATAGAGCAGTGTGCTAGGCTTGTAATTTAAAATATGGAAAGGCCGTGTCCAAGCTCAAAGGTGCAAGAAAGGAAGGAGCACCAAAATCCCCAAAGCCACACAGTTGGGGCAAAATGCCATTGCAAATTAAAAATAAATTAAAAAATAACCTGCATCACTGAGGGGAAGAGAACAGCCTTTGGAATTAAAAGATGACCTGGGAAGGCTTAAGAGTTCATTTGTTTCAGCCACTGTGTAAGAGAGATGTGATAAGAGTGATGGACTACTAGAAGAATTGCAGTAAAATTGGGCAGTCATTTTATGTAAATTTAACCTTTTCTGAATTTTCAAAGTGTAGATACCCATCAGAACCAAAGCTAACAGAGGCAACCTTGCATATATACCCAGGACTCATGCCATTAATAGCTTTAAACAGACAACTTCAACTTAAAAATCACTTTTCTATCTGATAATGTTTTACCCACCATTGTTAAAAATAGCACCTGTGATGACTATTGGTGAAAGAAGGGTTAAAAAAACCCCAACTCTATTGAAGATAGTATATAGATCATGGTCTGGAGACTTTAAGCAGATATATTGGGTTCTTTGCTATGGGAATGCACATTTTAAAAACTATTGTACAGAATTATTTATGCAGAGAAGCGTAGATTGGAACTACGCTTACTGCGAGCCTGAGCCTTCCTCAGATAAGGGATACCAACACATTCTGAGATAATGTACATGAGGTAGCTACTTATATCACCTCTTTTATGTAAATTAACATTTATGTCCAGTGTTTGCGAGTTACGACCTACAAGGGATGTTAGGGCAGGGGGTGGACTGGCTGCAGATCACTCCAAGGAGCATAAGAAATTTGAGGATCAGGAAAGGGCCAGCATACCTCCCTAGGAATGAGCCTACAGGGGGAAAAGCTGTCTCATTCTGTTTTCTATTCACTGTAAGATATGTCCTTGAGATAAAGTGTGTGAGGGGGGAAGGGTTAACAAGGCACCTAATGAGTTAATTCTCAGTACAGACACATGCCCACACAAGGGAAACAGGGTCCAATTGTGATCTCACTTTACACTAGTTTTAGACATGTAAAATTCCACTGACTACAATGGATTTATTCCTTATTTGCCTGAAATAAGTGACAACAGAATCCGGTTCAATGTTGGTTAGACATGCCAGGGAATAGGCAACGTTTTTTCCTAATTGCACCTGTGTTTAACTGAGCAGCAGTAAGTCTACCAAGAAGAGCAGTTTGTGAGTTCTGAGTGAGATTTGTGCTGTCTTCTGCAAGCAAAGAAACCTGGTACTTACTCCCACACCCTTGGAAACCATTTCTCTGCTGAATAAAAAAAACAAAAGCAATCCAAGTTGGGGCTTCATGCCTTTTTAATACACAACATTGCTTTATTGCATCCATTAAAATAAACTGGAGAAATAAACTATCAGCACTGAAAACTGATCTATGTCAGACAGTAAAATCCATTAAATCACACAACTGGTTTTTTGGGGGGTTTTTTGCTCAGTTTATACCAGAGAGAGACGAGCTGCACTAACTATGTAATGAACAACCGTAATCCCATTATGCCTACATTCTTCTCACTGGCTGCTATATCTAAGTTGACCCCATTGGCTTATAAAGGGTTGCTATTAACCTGAACTCTAGTCAATATTTTTTATTATTATATAAGGGTAGTTTCTGGGCCTACATTTGCCCATGAGCCCCCCTTGCCAATTTTCTTGGCTTTACAATTACATGCTCCTGGTTCTTTTTTCCTCCTCATCTTGCTGCCTGAAAGACCAACACAAACAGGAGAAATTGAGAGAGGCCTCTTTCAGGCAAACGCTTACACACATGAGTTGTCCCACTGAGTGCAACAGGACCACTTGAACATGTGAAGTTACATGCAGTATTGGTGCAGGCTGGGGGCAGAACGGACTATGCATAAGGGGGCCTGATTCAAAAGCCCACTGAAATCAATGTCAAGGCTCCCATTGACTCCAGCCGACTTTAGGGTAAGCCCAAGGTGCTGTCCAATGCACTAAGTAAACACATACACACACAAAATTTGTTTAAAGTAAAATATATTTTCTCTCCCAGGAAGATAGGTCACAACTTTTTGTTTTAAAGCACTTAGGTTTGATATGACAAAAAAAAAAGGTTCCTCTTTCGGGAACTTCTACCCATCAGGAAGTGACAGATTTTACCATTACTGGAAAACCTTATTTACAATGGATTTACTTCAATGTGTTGTTATCAGCCTCAATTGCCACCTCACCCAGTATCTCCAGCAGGGAGAAGGGGGCTTTTTGATCCTAACAGAATACATGTGTAGGAAGTTACCATTGTGCAAAGTACACTCTGATCTGCTTAATCCACCCTTGGTGTTGTCCAGATGTCTGGGTACATAAAACAACAGTTTATATAGCAGCACAATGTACAAACCACTAGGCTGAAAACCTGAAGTTGTTTTTATCTAAATAATATTGACATTTGCAAAGGAATTTGGAGAAGTAGTTAGAGCGTGAGTGTTTGGATAAGGCGGGCTTTTTCTGAAAATCAATATGCAAATAGCACAATGGTTTTCTCTACAGGGAGTCAATGCTACAACACAGCATCAGCCTAGGGCCTCATCTCATTTCAAAGACTTATATGTTTCAGATTACTTGTGTAAACAAAGGGAAACCCATTCCTCAGAGCTACAGGCAGGGACAGATGCACTTAAGCAGCAGGTACTTGCTAGAAATTAATCCTGCTGACAGTTCAGACTACTGTCCTATATTTTCACTGTGCAGATCGCTAAAGTAAACACTCCTTCTAGCATTCTTCATTTGCCATCGTATTCATAAAAGGAACAGGAAGGCGATAATATAAATATTTTATTTTCGACAGAGGAAACTGGCTATAGGAAAAATAGCTTATTAATCTTCTGTCTTCTCTGCTTCACGCTGTATGTATATTTAGATGGTTTGAAACAGTTGCAGGGATAAAAACCTTCTAAGAGAGGGGGTTAAGGAGTAAAAGGGAGCACGTGATCAGTAGGATAATTAAAAACAAGGGAATTCTTTATAGCTTGAGAGTCAGACTCTTATACCCTTACTGAAATTGAGTAGACCCTTACACCACCATTGACTTCAGTGAGACCACTTGGGCTGCTTAAGATTGCATTCACTGGGTGATGAGGAGTGAATGGTTTGTTAATTTGCAGGGCAATGTTTGTTTGTAGGCTGAGGATCTCTATCTTAGGACATCAAAAGTCCAACAGTTTATCTGAAGTGGCCAGGCTGACTCCGACTGAATCTGAGAAGAGTGGGAAAGGCAAATAACTACAGAGGCCTAAACAGAGTGAGATTTTCAAAAGGGCTGAGCATTGGCATTACTCAGTGAGGGGAAGACAACGCAACAATGCTCAGCACTTCTGACAATCCCAGCCCCACTGCATATCTTCTCCCTTCTGTAACATAATGGCCTCACATTGGATCAACAGGAGAGCGTAGGCTTCCTCAACCATGGGATATTGTTCTGGGAAGGAGGACTACCGGGACGAGATGGGGACCACCTGACCAAGGGGAAGAGCATCTTTGCACATCGACTTACCAACCTAGTAAGGAGGGCTTTAAACAAGGTTCAAAGGGGGCAGATGACAAAAGTCCATGGGCAGGTATAAAAAAACGGTGGCCTTAACCAAGGGCTAGATTTTGGGGGGACATTAAAAATTGCAATAGGGTTGTAGGACTAACAAGAGGGACAACAGTGGGGGAAGCTGCTCAACATCTTAATGTCCATACACAAATGCAAGGAGTATGGGGAACAACAAGGATAAATTGTAAGTATTAGTACATAAGGTAAATTATGACTTAATTTGCATAATTGAAACTTGATGGGATAGATGTCATGACTGGCATATTGGTATAGAGGGATATGGTTTATTCAGAAAAGGCAGGCAGGGAAAAAAGGGAAGAGATGTTGCATTGTACTTCAAGAATACATACACTTGTTCTGAGGTACAGAAGGAGGTAAGAGGCAGACCAGTTGAAAAGTCTCTGGATCAAGACATAAGAAGGAAAAAAAATGGTAGTGTCCTGGTAGGAACACTATTATAGACTACCAAATCGAAAGGAGGAAGTGGATGAGGCATTTCTAGAACAAACAGAAATATCCAAAACACAAGACCTATTAGTAATGGGGGACTTTAACTACCCAGACATCTGCTGGAAAAGCAAAACACAAAATTTCCAATAAGTTCTTGGAATATATTGGGAATAATCTTTTGTTTCAGAAGGTGGAGAAAGTAACCCAGGGGCAGCCATTTTAGACTTGATTCTGACTAAAAGGGAGGAATTGGTGGTTAATCTGAAGAGTGAAGGCAATTTGAGTGAAAGTGATCAGAGTAAGAACAGCAGATTAAAGACAATGGACTTCAAAAAAAAAAAAGAAAAAAGACTTTAACAAACTCAGAGAATTGATCGATAAAGTCCCATGGGAAGAATATCTAAGAGGAAAAGGAGTTCAGAAGATCTGACAGTTTCTCAAAGAGAGAGAGTATTTATAAAGGCATAACAACAAACTATCCCAATGCACAGAAAAGATAGGAAGAATAGCATGAGGCCAATAGGGCTCCATCAGGAGCTCTTTAATGACCTGAAAATCAAAAAGGAATCCTACAAAAAGTGGAAACATGGGCAAATTGCTAAAAAGGAGTACAAAAGAATAGCACAAGCAGGTAGGCATAAAATCAGAAAGGCTAAGGCACAAAATGTGTTCACTCAGGCCCGGTTTACACTTACCTTCAGGATTCGGCGACAGTCGACGGGAGATATGTAAGTGACGTAAATCATTTGTGTATCTCCCATTGACTTTGAAGCGTCTCCTCTGCGCACCATCCACACTGCTGCGTTCCCTTCGACGCAGCACTACACCACTTACCGGGGTGGTTTTCCTGCGTCGATTGCAGAGCAATTGATCTGACGGTGGTGAATTTGCTGCCATCAGTGTAGACCCAGCCCTAGTAAGGGTCATAAAAGGAATAAGGAGGTTCTATAGACTAGGAGCAAAAGAGAGATGAAGGAAAGTCAAGATCCTTTATTTTGGTGGTTCTCGACCTTTCCAGTCTACTGTACCCCTTTCAGGAGTCTGATTTATCTTGTGTAATTTCACCTCACTTAAAAATCAGACATAAAAATACAAGTGTCACAGCACACTCTAACTGAAAATTGACTTACTTTTTCATTTTTACCATATAACTATAAAATAAATCAATTGGAAATATAAATATTGCACTTAAATTTCAGTGTACGATATATATAGCAGTATAAACAAGTTATTGTCTGTATGAAATTTTAGTTTGTATTGACTTCGCTAGTGCTTTTTATGTAGCCTGTTGTAAAACTAGGCAAATATCTAGATGAGTTGACGTACCCCCTGGAACAATGGTTCCCAACCTGGGAGCACAACTTCCTTGGGGGACACCAAAGATTACAGGGGTCCGTGAGGCTTCCGTAATATTGAGGTCATTTAGCTCCCTGAGTTCCATGCTCTTCCAGCAGAAGAGCAGCCCCCTCCCAGTCAGGCGCCTGGCCAGACCAGACCATGCTGGTGGGGGCCTGGAGCAGCCTCCATTACCCCCAATCCATGATGGATGGGAAGAGGCAGGGCCACACGGGGTGTGGTGATGGCTATGCCAGGAAAGACACCTTCTTACTCAGATAAGAGTAATGTATTATTTATTATTACTGTAACTTAGTGTTGTTATTATATGTGTTTATAGGGGCTATATGTGTTTATGGCTGGTGAGGGGGCTGAATGAGGGGTTTGGAGGGGGAGTGCATTTTACCTAGTGTTAACTAGTGGGACTTTCATTCAAAAAGATTGGGAACTACTGCCCTGGAAGACATTTGCACACCCGCAGCAGCACACATATCCCTGGTTGAGACCCACTGCTGTGTTTAGTGGGGAAGCAGAGCTAATAACAGAGGACCTCAAGCAGGCTGAGGTGTTTCATGCCTATTTAGCTTCAGTCTTCACTAAAAAGTTAAATTGTGACCAGACCCTTAACACAATTACTATTGACAACAAAAGGGAAGCTCACCAGCCAAAACAGGAAAAGGACGGGTTACAGCATATCTAGGTAAGTTAGCTGTATTTGAGTTGGCAGGGCCTGATGAAATTACCCTAGGATACTTAAGGAGTTAGCTGAAACAATCTCAGAACAAGTCAAATATATCTTTGAGAATTTATAAAGGACGGGTGAGATCCCAAAGCACTGGAGAAGGGCAAACATAGCATCTATGGAAGAGTCAGCCTAATTTGGATACCTGGTAAAATACTTGAACAAATTACGAAACAATCAAATTGTAAATACTAAAGGGATAAGAAGCTTGTAAGGACTAGCCATCATGGATTTGCAAATCATTCCAAACCAACTTAATTTCCTTTTTTGATAGGGTTACCAGTCTAGAGGATAGAGAGACGCTAGAGCCTGATAGATCTTGATTTTAGTAAGGCTTTTAACACAGTCCCACATAAGTCTCATAAGCAAACTAGGGAAACAATCTAAGGAAACTACTATAAAGTGGGTGCAAAACTGATGAAAAGACCATAGTCAGAGTAATCATCAATAATTCATGGTCAAACTAGAGCAAATGCATCTAATAGGGTCCCACAGGGGCCTGTCATGAGTTGGGTACCATTCAATATTTTAATTAATGACTTGGAGAACAGGGTGGAGGGTATGTTTATAAAACTTGCAGGTGACACCACAATGAGCTAGCACTTTAGAGGACAGGATTAGAATTCAAAATGACCATAACACAAATAGGAGAACTGATCTAAAAATCAACCAGATGAAATTCAATAAAGACAAATGCAAGGTACGCCACCCATGAAGGAAAAATCAAATGCACGACTACAAAATGGGGACTAACCGGCTAGGCAGTAGTACCGTTGAAAAGGAGCTGAGGTTATAGTGGATCATAAATTGAATATGAGTCAATAGTATTATGTAGTTGCAAAAAAGTCTAATATTCTGGGGTGTATTTAACAGGAGTGTCAGGTAATTGTCTCCGCTCTACTCTGCGCTGGTGAGGCTTTAACTGGCGTACCGTGAGCAGTTCTGAGTGCCACGGTTTAGGAAGGATGTGGAGAAATTGGAGTCCAGAGGAGAGCAACACACGATAAAAGGTTTAAAAACATTGACCTATGAGAAAAGGTTAAGAAAGCTGGCCCTTTTTAGTCCTGAGAAAATATAACTAAGGCAGCACCTGATAAATCTTCAAATACGTTAAGGGCTGTAATAAAGCAGGCAGTGATCAATTATACTCCATGTACACTGAAGGTAGGACAAGACGTAATAGGCTTAGTCTGCAGCAAGGGAGATTTAGGTCAGATATTAGAAAAAAAACTTTCTGAACAGAAGGATCATTAAGCTCTGGAATAGGTTTCCAAAGGAGTTGTACAATCCCCATCATTGGAGATTTTTAAGAACAGGATAGACAAATACGTCAGGGATAGTCTAGTTTTATTTGGTCCTGCCTCAGCACAACGGCCTCTCAAGGTCCCGCTGCCCCATATCTATGATTCTACGATCAGAGCAATAGATGGAGGAGGCTAAGTTCAAAGTTTCATAGCTGTCTACCTTATCTCCTGCTCCTCCCTTTTGTTTGTTATAGGCACCTGATATCTCTTGCAGTAGACTTAGATTGTAAGCTCCTTGGGGTAAGGTCTGTATTTTCATTGTATGTAGGATGGCACCCAGCACACTGGAACCATCTCCCTTCTTGACTCTGGCCTCTACACTCTACTTCAACCCAAATATTAAATGACAAACACAGAGCTGTCACTGACTCCTGTTGCAGCCTTGGCCAAGGAATTCCACCTCTCTGCTTTCTTGACAGATGGGGAAATGAAGGGGATCAAACACATGTGAGGAGGCACAGGATCTTGAAAGTATTAGTGAATGTTTGTAAAGAGCTTTGCAGATGAAAAGCACTATTACAAAGGTTAAGTATTATTAAGAAAAGAGTACTGATTTCGGACTACCAAAATAGCTTACAGTTGATCCGTCTATGTATAATCAAGTGAATTGAGAAAGTGCATCCGGTCTATGCTCTCTTCTTTTATATGTGTGGGATCACTATTCATGTTGGGAGAGGCCTGTGCTGTAGCAAAGGGATCAAATTTAAAAATAGAGATGTACTGGGATTCCATGTTCCACCTAGGCTCCTTATAGAGGTAACTGGAGAACTGTGGCTCATAAGTAACATCCAAAGCTTCCCCAGTTCTGAATTGGGTGCAGGAAGAAGGGCGGTGGAAGGGGCTGTTCTTGCTCAGACCCATCTCTAAATTCAGCTAATTAAAAAAAAGATCTTGCTTATTAGTTGTTAAGCATCAGCAAAGTACTTGACATTAATCTATGAAATGTGTCCCTCAGGGCATGAAAATAGCCTTGTGCTGAAGGTTATGCAAGATCTAATGCTCTGACACAGAGAGGCTTTGAGCATAAAACGGTTGGTAAAACAGACAGGCAAATACACAGATCAGAATTTATTTTCAAATACCTCATTTATATCATTCTCACATGAAACATTTTTTGCAATATAGTCTACACTTCGAAACAGAAGAGAATTTTCATAAGGCACATGAGATTATAGACTACATGGAAACATCTTCCCTCCCTTGCACTTGTAAAATACTGGCGATTTTAAGAGTTTCTAAATCTAGACCCTGTGTAGCCCCATGTATAGCAGTATCCATGAAATTATTAGACCTTATTACACATACACCTAGCAAAGGGCTATAACAAGTCTAATATACATCACATTTTCAGAAACAGTCACAGCTGGCTACATTTAAAGTCTATTCTACTCCAGATTTTATGAAACAGGCTACTTATAAAAATATAACTTTCTGCTTTCAGTATGGTATGATACAGAGCATCAAGATCTTATGGAACCAATCCAGTTATTTTTGCAATGGGTGCCGTTCACTTTCACCCCTTCTTCCAAAATCCACATTTTAGATCAACTTGTGTCCATTTTACAGAAAAGTAAAATATAAAAGAAAAATCTAGCTTTGTCATCTTCAAATTGTCTGTATGATTCCATATATTTGAAATCATGTCAGAGCCATTACCATTGAGGAATATCAAGACTCAGATGTTAATTTCACAAACATTAGTCATTATGGACCAGATGCAACTAAGTTAAAATACATCCTCCCAATTCTATGTTATGGAAACTGATTTTCCAGACTGCCATAGTGCAGAAGCCAACATACTTTTTATTCAATAGGTCTCATAGACTTCAGTAAAAGGTTTCCACTGCATTTCTGAAATTCAGCTGTGGAATGTTATGCACTCTGCACTTATTTTGCTTCAACAAAGGAAAATGTTGCTTACGGCACTTAAGCCAATATATCCCAGAATGCATTTACATAATGTCATTTTCTCTAAGTAGGCCAGGAGGTAAATTGTGGCCAACTTTATCAATTCAAACAGCTTCCATAATTGATCTTTATAATCAGACATCCATTTTGTTATGATGAGACAGGAATTGTGAACAGTTAAAATTCCAATTTAATTGAAGACTCTGAACAAAGGTTCAGGAAAATTAAAGCCAGAACATAACTGATCTTGAGGTACACAGAACAAAGCAAGCTGGGGCCATAAAAAAGTCAGACAATACAAACTAAGGCTTTTCACTCATTGTGCAGACATTGGGCCTCAGAGTTAACTACTGCAGCTTGCAAATAGTCAAATTAACCTGCTGATACCCTCAAACAAAGCAGGTTAGAATTCAGCAGGTTTTGTTAGACCAGGAATTTGTATCATATTTGATGCTGCAATAGACAAATCACTAAATTATATTTTACACACTTCACTTTAACTTGTTCAAGTTATCAAGGAAAGAATCATCTATTAAATTTCACTGGTTGCTTCAACACAATTTTGAGCCTATAACCTACAACAAGATTAAACCACCACCAACTGCTTCCTTTGGAAACAAATATGAATTTTGTTCAAAACAGCATCAGAAACGGGACACAGCAGTATTGCTTTTCTGGAGTCTGGTTATGGCACAAAATCTGCCTTTTTTATAGGCCTTTCATTTAACTGGCACCATGAAAATCTCTCTCCAACGAGGAACATTCTGAAGTTCATATCTGTAGCCTTAAGACGGATACATTTTGTGTAGTGTTATATGGACACTTGTTGCATCTCTTTT
The DNA here is from genome assembly GCA_007922155.1 of Mesoclemmys tuberculata. Taxonomy (NCBI): domain Eukaryota; kingdom Metazoa; phylum Chordata; order Testudines; family Chelidae; genus Mesoclemmys; species Mesoclemmys tuberculata. The sequence continues at coordinate 11,267,386 of ML675604.1, read as the reverse complement.
TAAAAAAAAATCAGCATTTACATTCTTTTCAATTGATATAAATGAACTGTCATGGTGTCTGTATAAATACAAAGGCACCCACAACTATTCAAAATGTAACAAAGTAGGACTTTGTAATGTTCATTGGGCATGCACATTAGTGCATGTGAAAGAAACAGAAAGCGGGGGGGAAAGGATTTCAAAGTCAGGAGGCTACAAATGAGATGTAATTACATCAGTTACTTAACGTGTTAGGAAATCTAACAATGTGCTGGAGGTATATGCATAACCTTTCAAGCAGAAACATCTAGGGGCAGACACCAGCTCTTGCTCCATATTCTTAAAGTTACCCCAGATCCGGTTCGGAGAAGGAGACTTGGGGAGAGGAGGAGGGAGAAGAAGAGGGAATAAGTTTTTAAAGCTAAAATGTCATTTTGGAGGCACCATGTTTTTTAAAAAAATTGTCCATCTATAGAGCTCTCTATTTCCACAGTCCTTTGTTTCTTCTAAATAGCCCTAACAGTAAAGGCCTCGGTTTTGTTCCTCCTTTTATATACATTATGATACAGACAGTCAAATCCTTTGAACAATTTCTAACTTCACAAATATGTGTTTCTTGATGAGAGACTAGCCAGGAAACTCTGACATCAGACAGGCGAACGCTGAAAGTCCTTAACCTGATTTACAGAAATTGCCTATCTAGGTGTTCTTCCGTCTCCCTCAAAAGACAAGGGAAAATTTGAGATTTCTAATAGCAACATATACACACTTATTTATCTACGCTATACATTTGGAGGATACAGAGAGAGATTTAAGCTAATATAGCTTCTATGATTTCATTAGAGCAACATTCAGGTCCTTGCAAAATACTATACAAAACAACAGTACTTTTTCCACCAAGATTTGGAGAGGTTTTTCATTTTGTCTGGAGTCCTGCACTTTGATTTCTTTGGTTGGTGCTGGGTATCCGAGTACTGAATGCCAGCGACAATGGCCGCGTCAAAGACCTCTTTGAGATTTTTCTGAGTCAAAGCTGAGCATGCGATGTAAGATGCAGCTTTTATTTCCTCAGCGCAGAGCTTTGCGGCCTCTTCTCCAACAGGTTTTTCTTTGCATTTGTCCAGCTCAATGAGAACTTTGACATCCTCCCGGAGATCTGACTGGGTCCCAACTAGAATAATAGGAGCTTTGGGGCAGTGGCATCGGATTTCAGGCACCCATTTTTCACTCACATTTTGGAAGGAGGAAGGGCTCACCACACTGAAGCACAGCAAGAAGATGTCTGTGTTGGTGTAGCACAGCGGTCTAAGCTTGTCAAATTCATCCTGTGCAAAGCAAAGCAAAATTACTGCTTTTTTAAATTAAAAAGGTACCACTCCTATGAGTTCCTAACTAATTCTTGTTAGAGAGCTTTGAATGACTTAAGGAAAGGAGCAAGTGTTCCTGTTGCCCTCACATCGACACGAATGTAACTTGTGTACAACAGAACATGGTGCTTTCCTAGTAGAAGCCATAAACATGCCAAATTTGAACTTCATCCTGCAACACGGAAGTCAACGGAAATGTTGCCATCAACTTCAATGGAGGCAGGATCAAACAATATCTTCTTAAGGTATTTCAAGTTCTCTGACTAATGTGGCTGCTTTCTTTTGAATGCTTTAAGCCTTGTTTTGGGGTTTGTGTCTATGCCCTTCTGTCCAATCTTAGCAGGCGATTGAGACTGTGGAGGTGGAGTGGAGCCTAAGGTCCATAGGTGGTTAACATGCAGTGAATAGGAAGGTGAGAGGGAGGGCATAAATTCATCTGTAACAGAGATTAAACCATGGAACAACTCAAATTAAAGCGCCCCACACCTGCAATGGTGACCACACTGACATCCATATGCTGAGATGCAGACAAGGGCACAGGGACAACCCAGCTGCAAGTGCTCCTAAGCAAGGATCACTATAAATAAATGAAGGCTTAATAGCATCCTAGTGGAAATTAAAATAAAAGATGACCTCCCTACTATTTTGTGTTCATATTTCTTGCTGCCATCTCATTTAATGACTTGCAATACACAGGCTTACCATGCCAATGGCATAATATAAAGCTTCTCTTTATTTTTCATTCCTCTCTACACCACACCAGCCACCTCCAAACCTACATCACCTCCTCCTCCTCCCCCCACCCCGGTCTGGTTTTTAGCTTGAGGAATCAACTATCATCATGCAGATCAGTGATTTTTAACCTGTGGTCACGGACCCATGTCTAAGATTTCCAAAGGGGTCCACAGTGCCATTCAAAAACTTTTAGGCGTCCTCAAATGAAAAAAGGTTGAAAACCACTGACGTAGATTAACGTCTAAAAGGTAATAGAAGAATTTGCCATCCTGGCATTCTCAATCATCACGGCACCTCAAAGAACTGTAAGTGAAGAATGCAAACGAGGCAAGGATTAACTAGGCATAGCCTGATTTTATGCTGACAGCAGGATAAAAGTAGAGTAACACTAACAGCCTAAACAGGTAGGATTTGGCTCAGCCATGATGACATTTTAATTAAAATTCACCATGCTCTCATGGGGTCTTAATTTAAGAAGTGCAAAGAGCAAATAAAGTCAACAATGCCACTCTAGTACCAATATTTTACTGCTGAATTGCAAGTTACATGTTAATTTATCAGTGTTTAAGATTTTACTTGAAAGTTTCTGAAGAGTCTAGGATATGCAGTTGTTTAAATCCCATTAAAAGTCTCAGAAGTCCCATTCCACTTGAATAAACGTCTTTCAGTGGCAATGCAAAGGTAGACAACAGGTTATAAAACAAGAGTGAAGAAAGCAGGCTTCATTAGTTCTCTTGATTCTCAGATTAAGCCTCTCAGGAAGCAAGACAGAAATGTAGGACTCCCAGCATTCAGCTTAAAAGAAATCCTGTCTTTACAAAGTTCCTGTGCAGCTCAGAGGCCAATTAAAAAAGGCCTCTCTCCATGTAATTGCATGTTCTTGCAAGGCATTATGAAATTTTGCAGGACTCGATTCAATGGTTTTGAAAGCCAAAACCAGATCTTAAGGGAGATTTCTGAAAAGCAGATCATGATCATTTATATTACAAGTCCAGTCTGAAGACATTCTTTGTCTCACTGACAGATCCAGGACTGCAGAGCTGCACCTTTTGGCTCACAAAACCAAATCCTCAATATTTCTGTGTGTTTTTACCTACTAATTTAAATGCTAATACCAATTTGAAACTCTCACACAAACATACACAACAAAGATGTAATTTCATTAAGCATCCTTTACTCAGAATGATTTTCCTCACTTGACTGGTTTTCACCCAAGCCATTCCTTTTAAAGATCCTGTGGTCATCTCACTAAGGAGTTTTTACACTCCTGAACTAGTGGCAATAACCAAAGCAAAAAGTTACTTGACTTTTTAAGTCTTCCTGAAACCAATGTTTTTGCCGTTCCATGGGGCCCCATCACCAAGGATATGGTTACAATTACATCTGGTATGCTCTACTTCTGAATTCACATCTCAGCTGAAGCTGACAGCCTGTTGCCGTGCCCCTCTGCCTCCCATCCGGGTATTACATTATGGGACAACCCCCCTGACCTACCTCCTATGATCGTTCAAAGGAGGTTGTTCCGTAGTCTTTTAACCTGGGTTAGGAGAACTGTAAAAAGTGTAGACAAAATGCAGTGCTGGCATTGCACAAGGTTTAAGCCAGTAGTGAACTGAGTTCACATTTTTGTTATCATGCCCAGTTACAACAGTGCTCATGAGGATAATTTGTTTTGTCTACTGATGCCATCATACTCTTCTCGCACTGCTTCCACAAATGCTTGGCTCCCTCAGATAGTATTGCATTATATGGCTGGATGTATATTCCAGATGCTTATGTAAGGAATGTGAGTTTTCATAACAACTTCATGGGCGTTGAAAACTGGGAGCTTAGGGTGGCTTTAGCCCTCCTCCCCCCCCCCCAAAAAAAAATGTAGGGAGTGTCTTAATAATGGAAGTACTGAGTTTAGAACTGAAGGTTGTTTATCTCACCTTAGTAAGAATAGGCAAATTTAGTCGTGGTACAAAACTACTGATGAAATGGATATTCAACAAGGGTTGTTTTTTGTTTTTTATTAATTCTAGCTTCCCCAAACAGAGTTGTCCACACCCCTGTACATGCCTTAGGAGCTGTGCTCAAAGCATACAGACCCCCCCCCCCCGACCCCACCCTCTTAAACCTACAGATACTGAAAAAATGGAATTAAGTCAGTGGCAACAAGTCTGAAAAAGAAATTCATCTTTACAGTGAAGTTAGCAGGCAGTCTGAACCAACAGCAAAACTCCTCAACCAACCTCATACAGCAGGTTAAGAATTAATTACTTACTATGATGGCAATTTAATAAGATGATCAAACACTGCATATCCTTTTAAATGCAGAAAATCTTTAGGAGGACTATTTTGTGTGACACACTCCCTTCCCCCTGTCACTTAAATGAAATAAGGAGCTTCACTGACCTGACCAGCCGTGTCACAGAGCTGAAGTCTCACGGGTCTGCCATCGACAGACACAACAGCTTAAAGGAGGGGAAAAAAAAGGTGTAATGAGTTCAACTTTACACATTTTTCATTTTGAAAAAAAGAAGAAATAAGCCTTCCCTCAACATTTGTTTTCCCTTCAATTAATTTAGATTTAATGACTTGAAGAACTGGAACCAAGTCTGTCACTAACACTCAGGGCTTTCCAATTCATTTCACTGCAGCTGATGAAGTAGCAAATCACTGAACTAAAAAAACGCTTTGATGACACAAAAAGAGAATGGTCCCAAACAATTGTTACTTCTCCTGCTACAGTGGATTTGTTTTCTTGTCACGTTTGTTTTCAAAGCTCTGGGTCCAAAAAACCCTTCCCAGTTTTAAATCACTAGGAAGACAATGCAAATATTTGTGTTTTCCCTTGGGAAGCTCCTCTTCTTGCACCACTGGAAAAATTGGCTATAGAGTTTGCAATTAAAAACAAGCTCGCTTCATATGCGACCATGTGCAAACACTGGCTACAGTGGTTTCTTTTCTGAGATCAGCCATGTTATTTCTTTCTCACTATTAAATGTAAAATGCTTTTAGCCACAGTGTAGGTTTCATTTATTATTCTGTCACTAGGCTTCACAGTACTGATTTATAATAATACAGAAAAGTCATACCATCCAATCAATCTTCCAGCACTGAGAATGATTACATTACCTTTTAAAGCCAGAACTCTAGCGGTTAATAATACATAAAATATACCCCAAAAGGGACCATTTGGATCAGCTCTATGAAGACTAAAAAAACAGAGTATTGAAGCTGGACAGTCAGATTTGTGCCAGGAAGTTTAAAGTCTCCAGCCCAGCTGAGCTCACACCACTTAAGGGAAGAGAGACTAGAGAGCAGTTTTACATATATTTAATACATTTAATATATATGGCTCTACAGTCTTATTAAAACTTTCAGAGAGTGTCAAAGATATGTAAATTAAAAGAATTCACAAGGCAGGCTGCAGTTTCAAGAGACCCATCCATCTCTGCAGCCACCTTTCAACACAGTTCTGAAAAAAATGGGGAGGAGATCAGGGCTTTACTTTCCCCCTCCTCTGAACCCGACTAAAGGAGGCTGGGCTGTGACACTGATATTTCCAATAAGATCTAAACTACTGTCCTTTAAAAAAAAAAAGGACACACACAAGCAAAGCTCTATCCTGGTTCAGGAGGAACAGAGCTGTAAAATACCAGCACTGCACAGGCAGAGCTTAGAAAGCATGGTCCGCTTACGTGCGGACAACACGAGCCAACGTACATTCATCCCTGGGAAGAAGGGGTGATGGGTGGTACTGACGTTTTCCCCGAGTGCGGGGGTCCCTTTGCCTGCCCTGGGGAGAGGGTGGGAATTCCCTCTTTCGCCAGGGCCAGGGCATTTCCACGCAGCTCCCTCTAGCGGGAGGGCCCAGAGGGGTGTTCCCCTATCCTCTGACAGTTCACCCCGGGGGGAGGACGGGAGACCTCCAAGCAGGTCCCCAGTGTTGGCGGGGGGTCCCCGGTGGACCCCCCCTCCCGCCTGCCCCACGCGCCTCCCTCGGCGGCCCCTTACCCGAGAAGTTGTCGAAGGCGGTGGGGATGTACTCCGTGGGGTAGCCGTTCGTGGTGTAGCTCACCACCAGGCTGGTCTTGCCCACAGCCCCGTCGCCCACCAGGACACACTTGATGCTGCGGCGGGGCTCGGCTCCCGCCCCGGCCCGGCATCTGCTGCCCAGGGCGGCTCCCAGCGCCGCCGCCCGGCTGCTGCGGACCCTGCGCGGGGGCACCGGGGGCACCTCGCAGCCGCCAGCCAGCGGCTTGCTGATGTAGCCCGCCTCCCGCTCCTGCTGCGGCGGCATCCGCCCGGCGCCGGCGATGGGGGGGCCCTGTAGGGCGGGGGCCAGAGCCACGGGGCCGGGGGGGCCAGGGGAGTCCTTCGGTCCTTCGCCGGTCTCCGGATCCGGCAGCCGGGGCGGGGCGCGCGGGGCAGCTCCTGCTCCTCCGAGCGCGCGCGGTGCCCCCGGCGAGGGGCTGCAGGGGCCGGACGGCAGGCAGCGGCGGGACGAGCCCGGCCTTCCCGGGGCAGCGGCGGGCGGCAGCGCTCACTCGCCTCGCCGGCGCACACTGAGCCCGCCGCAGCCGCAGCAGCCCCGGCTTCTCTGGCTGCCTCCCCGGGACACGGGGATCCCGCGGCGGCGGGGGGCGGAGCCCGGCGCGCGGGGCTGCCCGGCAGGCGGCGCTACAGCGCTCCCCGCCCGCCCTCCGCGGCGGCCCCCCCCCGGAGAAGAAAGGAGCCCGCCCGCCGGCGGCGACCGCAGCAGGGGCCCGGCGGAGACGGGCGGCGCTGGGCAGCCTCCCATTGGCCGCTTCGCTGCCCCCGCGAACGCTGAGACAACCCGCCCCGCCACTATTGGTTGGAAGCGGCCGGCCGGCTCCCCGCCCGGGCAGGCCCGTCACTGCGCCGCTCTCCTGCCGCTCGCCAGCGCAAGTGACCGTCCCCCTCCTCCGTCTCCTCCGCTCCCGGCCTTGCCCTCTTCCCCCGGCTCCCTGGTCATCGCCCCAGGCCGGCCTCGCTCTTTGCTCCCCGCCGCTCGCGGTGATCGGCTCTCGCCGACCAGGCCTTTTTTCCATAGTCCGTCTCCTGTCTGTGCCTTCTCCAGCGCCCTGCTCCCCGGCATCCCCTTCGCTGTAGCTTCTCCCCCCACACACACTAGGACTCCTGTTTTTTCTCCTCGTTCCACGCCGTGCCTTCCCCCTCCACAAGGCTCAGCTGTGATTTTTGCAAGACTGTCTAAGCTGGTCAAAACTCTGCCTGCTTCACACAGGGAAACAACATTTCCGGCACAGAGTTATCAGTATTAATGGGACGTAACACGAGAAGAGCTTCATTCGAGCACAGCTAAAGGCTACATAAAAGGAACTGTATTATTTGATTTCTCCGTCAACGTTTCTCTGTCTCCCTGGTTATATTTAGATACTGGGTTGGTTGCAGAACACACCAATGTCAGAAACAATAGAACTAATATCACTTTTTTTTTTTTTTTACTGTGGAAGTTCTCTTAATTGTGCATATACAATAGAAGAGCATGGGAGTAATGACTACTTAATACGCGTCCACCTGCTAACCGGTGAAAGAAAGAAACTGGGACATTTGAGTTTTAACACCTTTAAAGTGTCACCAAGTCACAGGATCCCCCTGTGGTTACAATATGATCTTTAAAGTGTTAATCTGTCTACACCAGGCCCTGAGTGATATTTCAACTTAGAAAAGCTTTTTTTTTTTTTCTGTTCTAGACACATCCTTTGTTATTATTTGAGGTCAAATTTGGGCAGCATGGAGGAAGAGATCACAGAACCAGAGATGTGTTCCCGTGGGGGTAGTTCTTTCTCTCACCCTCTCCCTGGGTGGAGAGTTGTGTGCGTGATGTGGTGTTTTGTTAGGGTAGAGTTTTGTTTTTAAATATACACAGTGCTATAAATTTATGTTAGAGATTACAAGGTTAAAGAAATGCATCTTGCACTTAGAGCAGAAGGTGAGGTTCATGATGGTTTTTAGATCATGCTACACCCTTAGGCCAGCCCCCCCAAGAAATCTCTATCTCCTGCACTGATGAGCAGTATATATCCTTAAAATAGAAATGTCCAGTGTGCCTGAGGAACAGAGTTGTCAGCCATAGTCTTCCTCCCAGAGTTTAAGGTGTTCTCTGCTCTTCCCCCTTGTGCTGGGTTTCTGCTTCCAAACGCCACACGCTAAGCATCTCCAACATTAAAAACTTATACACTCCATCAGGGAGAAATAGAAAGCAAAACAAATTAAACAGACAAATGTAGATTCACTCCAAGCTTAGGAAAGGGAAGAAAGCAGACAAAGGGAATTAAAATTAGACTGCAATAATCTGGGTAAAATATTATTTGCAATAATTTTATTGCAAAATTTATTTTAATTTTGCCACTGTTCCTTAAAGTAAATCACCCCAGGTGCTGTTTCAAATGGAGCAGGTTTATCAAAAGGTGATATGAGATAAGTAGCACAGATTTGGTCATGGCCAATGTACCATGACACGTATTCATGACAGTGGATGAATTCCCATCATTTGTCGATGCAGATAGCAATGCACCAGTTGTGGGCAAATGAACAAACACTGAAATCTTTAATGCCAGGGTAGGATATGAGCTGCCTGAGGGCACTGATGACATCTATTAGATGTCCCTGTCTTATCTCCCATGACGAATGCCAAAGTTCTCTCCAGTATCAATGCTATTATGGGATGTTATCAACAGTGAGGGTGAACAATGAGAGGCACGGAAAAGCTCCTGTATGGGAAATGATGCACTGGTTGATATACTCTCAGAGGAAAAACAGATGACAACAGCTATTTTATTTGTGCTGAAAATAATTACAGATTGATGTAAAAGCACTTATTGAAAATACTGTATCCTCTGAGCAAAAATGCCATGGCTACATTTTTAAACACCTTCAGCAGAGAAATATGGTCTATGTACTGAGCTAAAGGATCCAGTTAGACAACCATAATTGCTTGTATTGTTCCCATGCTTCAGAGCAGCACCGATGTGAATTCATAGCTGCATGGCTGCATTATATTGTAATACTCCCTGTTGAATAAAGTAGCCTTTTGTTAAAGGGGACGATCAAGCTGACTGTTGTGCAGTGGGGGAGTACTGGTTAAATCATTTGTATCATGATAGCAAATCAAAGAGTGTCAGTGAGAGAGGTTATAGTTCTGCTAGAGGGACATTAATGTGTAGCGTTTGTTAAGGAATATATAAATAGTTTGTTTCATGAAACTCAAACATCTGTCCCACAGCAACTGAATTACAATCAGTTCCCATATTTTAAAATCTAGTTGTTTAAAAATACTTGATTTGTGCTGTAAACAGGCTTAAATCCACTTAAGTCAGTGGAGTTGCACTCTTCTGCCCTAGGACAGAGTTTGGCCCAATATCAGCCGGTACGAAGAAAAGCATTCACCCTATCTTACGCCCTTGCACTAGTCAAATATTAGTCTTTGAGAGAATGACAGAGTGTGGAAATTATTTCATCAGGCCATGAAATAGGTCATTGTTATTTCCAAGCTTATCATTTTCCTTGAGACATCGAAATATGAGCTTGATGTTGGCCTTGTAGAACAAAAGATTATTTTTCCCCATTGAATCTTTAGAGCTGAAGATGAGAGAGGCAAGGGAATGATACAGCACTCTGCTGTTATGCTGTGATACACTGTTGTCTGTTTTAATGAAGATTCTGATTTGGGGAGCTTTCACTCAGCTCCTGTTCTTTGTGAGAGGAGCCACTGCTGTTTTGGAGAAATCCATCTCCATTACAGACCCACTCCTTTTACAAAGGAGAAGACCTTTGTGGCCATGCTCAGCTGGACCAGGGCTGTGGGGAGGGGAAGAAAGGAGCAAGAGGTGGGGCTGTCTGGGCGAGGAAAGGGAGTAAAAATGGGGAGTTCCTTGGTGCTGAACAGGGGGCAGATATAGAAGAGGGCTCTTACATCTCTTATTTTCCACCACACTCATAAGTTTGAGGGTTTAATTGTATTTGTTCAGTACTTTTGGATTCTGCAATGAAAGATGCTATAGAAGTGTAAACTCTTATTACTGTTATTATTTATTTGTATTATTAATTAGTATTGTATTAATTGTATTATTGATTAGTAATTAAGAACAGGAAAAGATATTTAAAAATAACCTCTCCACCTGCCAAAGCATATATTTCCTAAAGCTTGTTCTAGCTTTGGAAAAATATATCCAGTTATAGACAGACATTTTCTACATGATACTCCCAAATAAAACATGATGTTAAACTGGAGTTAAGGTGAGAAAAAATGAGGAGTAATTTAAGGGTAAAATGTTTCACAAACATTAACTATCCTAAAGACAAGCACTGCAAACCTAGGAAATTCAGAGTTACCCAAACAACCTTAATCTTAGCCCTGCAGTAACTCCATGGGGAAAACCATCCTGAAAATAAAACTAATCTAATTTAAAAAAACCAAAAAAAAAACAGTTTCCTTTAGTCTGGGACCACAAAAGCAGGGCCGCCAAGTTTCATGTAAATCGCAGTGCCGCACCCCATCTGGATAGTCCAGTCCTGCATCTCTCTGGGCCATGAGATGGGGACCAAATAGTTCCTCCAGGCTGCAAGCAAGAGCTTAAGTTCCTTCAGCTGGCAGCTAGAGGCTCTTGTGAAGCCTGGCATCAGGCAGCCAAGTGGCCTCTTCTCTGGCTGTTCCCCCTGCTGGATCTTAGCAGTGTAGAAGCCACTGGCATTGACAGCAGCACCACCAGGTGGCCAACTGGCTGGATAGGGACAGAAAGTGATGGGCTCAGTATTGACCAACAATAATCTTGTTAGGGACCATGATAATGGCCTGGGTTTTGCTGAATACAAGATCAAACAATAAATACATAAAGTCCCATATAACTTGTTGCTACATAAATTCTGGCCGCTGCAGGGCCCCAGCAATATATTACATTTCCCTTTCATTTGGTTGACTTGGAGTTTCATAACACGCAACTCTTTTTAATATTATATTTCTATCTGTGGCTTCCTGCATCCCACATATTTCCCAAGCAAATGTGTGGAGAAACCATAAATGGTAGTGTGAACTAGGAAATAAATCAAATAAATAAGATGGAGAGTTTTTTTGAGGTGAGAAATTACTGGGGCAGTTTTGTTTTGGTACTGTGTGCAGTCTGTTATTAGAGACCATGGGAATCACAGATGAGAAGCTTACAGAGGAATGGCATGTAGATTTGAATGCAAATCTCTGGGGGAAGCAAAGTTCAGAATAACTAAAGATGAAAACAGATATATGCTACGTGTGAGGTGACTCATCACCACACACCGCAGATCAGCTTATATGTGAGTCCCTGCTAGTTGCTGCAACCTTGCCAATCCCCCCGGTAACTGGCCTCCTCTTCAGTCCGACTAAAATAGCTGTAAATTCCCAATCCACACTCCTAGCTGTTCCCCATATAAGAGCCCTCTTTCTAATAATTTATATAATGGGGGTATATAGGAAAGAACTGAGGCCCTAGCCCCCTTCTGATTCCTTTCAGATTGACATGGGGTTTCTCAACCAAACCATTTCCAGTGCTTGTGGTCTGCTGTAGCCTCTGCCGAGCACCCAGTTCTCACAACGTCCCTGATCACCTGAGTGCTAAAAGCAACCGTCTTGACCCTCACTCAGCTGCTTTAACACTCCTCATACCCCAACAGGCTGCTGCCTTTGGTCAGACCCCTCCCAGCTGAGCCCCCAGGCATTGTATTGCTGCTTCACTTCATGTGAATCTCGGCTGAATTCTCCATAGCAATCATGCCTCTCCCAGCACAGACCAGTCTTAGATTTCAATCCACATTTTCCCATGAACCCTTTCACCCCATTCTTTATCATCATAATTTTCATTTCTAAAGTACTTGTGACTGTAGTGTCTGGGCACTCTCAAAGCCAGTGTCTTTCCTCTCTAGAAATCTGCTTCGCTAGGCTATGCAAAATGCATTCATATATTTGGCTCCTAGCAGTTAAGACAAGAATGTGACTTGCTTTCATTTAGATTATCTAAATACATCCCACATATGTGGTGGTGACGTCTCTGGGTTAAATTGCAGTCACATGCTAGCTAGCGTTTACCTTGTACCTTTAACCATCACACCTGCACTCTGCCCACCTATCCAAGGCTGCCATGCCAAACCATGGAGCAGCTTCAAACAGCCACCAGGTTTTAAACCAACTCACCAGAAAAATGTTTCCTTCTTTCCTTTCTCCCAAATGACAGTCCTGGACTAGATCTAACAAATGGTGAGAATTTGATACATGAAGTCATTTTGTTGGTTTTTATAAGGTCTCTCTGAGCCCTTTACATGGGGCTGCATTTGCAAATGAATCAGTGGGGTGGGCAATGACAGAACTTGGCCTGGTGTTTGGGAAAGAGCGAGTTGGTGCAACTGCAGTGGCAGCCAGGAACCAGTGGAGTGGAAAGAGGGTAACCATGGCAGCAGACAGAGGCAGGCCTGGTGCAATTTAGGAATTGCTGTCCTCTCTCACTTCCCAATGCTCTAGCCCAATGGACTTGCTAACCAGCTTGCCCTTCCCCTATCCAATTTTGTTTTCCACATGCAAAGACCAAACCTGAAGTGTCAATCCAGTTGGCTATTTTCAGAAGAAGGGAAACAAAAAAGAACAAATATAAAGTTTGCCACAGAGTGAGCAAGCAGTGCATATCACTATCAAACACACACTCTCTAAGAGCAGCAGTCATCTTGAACAGCCTCACCTCCCTGGGTGAAGAAGGCCTATGAACACTTACAGAAATCTTCACGCCCACACATAAAAGCCGCTAACTGTGAAGTGTTCAAATGCCACTGTGGATGAGATTAACAACAGCTGGATTAACCACTACTGCCTTTCTGCTGTTGCCTTGATTGCCTCATGGTGGTGTCTCAAAAGTTCCAACAGCCTTTGTCATTGGATAAGAAGCTAGTCTGCTTGGACTCCATGTTGCAACAACAGTTTGAAAATGGTTCCAGATCAAGTGGACTTATGGGAATCCCTTTGTAAAGGCAGGTCGAAGGTAAGGGAAGGAAAGAGACCAGTCTCTGCAATTCAGGGACTCCCCCTGCATCCCTAGCATTGCTTCCCCAGAGCACCATGGAGTCAGGCCAGGAATGCCAGGAAGAGCCTTTCAAGAACTGACTCTTTGGCACAGAAGGACCAGGCACTCCACCTTGTGCAGAGCCATAGTCTCATCAACATAGGACAGTCTGCACACAGCCCTCTTCTCTCTCCTTCCCCATCCCTGCGCCTCATGTACATCCAAGGTCTTCCCCCTGCCTTTTAACATTAGCACTGAATCTCTGCCTCGCAGAACTTTCTTCCTCCTTTTCCCTTTTACTCAGGCACTCCCTCCCTCCTATGCACCCCCCCTCCACTCTCCTCATACTCCCTGCTGTCCCATTTGCCTCCAGTCTTCATAGGTAGTAATCTCTTTTTAAAATTTTTGAATATCTATTCCCTTTTCATATTAACAGTTAAATATCACACTTTCATAGTTTACTTGGTAGGTTTGCTTGTGTATTACTTAACATTTTAAAAGTCCCCCATACCCTGATAACTAAACCAATCAGCAATTGTGAATTAGGAGCCAGATTCACCACTGCTGTTCTGGTGATTCATAGCAACTGTAAACCCAGTTTAATTGGTCACTATGCTCTGGCTGCTTTGTGCTGCTCCTATAGTGGTAGAAAGCAGTCAAAGTATACAAGTGAATATGGTCCTAAAACATTTTATTTTAATGCTTTAAAGTTGATACTACATATCTTAAGTTATTAGAAACGTCATATAGTTACAAGCCTCTTTGCGCTTCTTGTTTAGTGCTAATGTATGACATTTTTATAATTTTTTTGAAAAGAGGAAATTCCCATACAATAAACTGGTTAAGAGAGTTAAAACAGAGGACATATCAGTAATTTAGGTAAAATACATTACAGGCATATTGTAATTATCCCCTAAACAAATATAATACACTTTGGAAATTCAGAGTTAAGGTTAAACTTAAATGAAATCCAAACTAGTTGGAAATGCCCAGTTAAGGCACCCACCAAACCTTAGCTCTGCCCTCTAGTGGCATCATGTGAGAAGTAAAAAACAAAACTAATATGTTTTTTAAAAATCAGTTGAATTTAAACTGGGACCACAAATATATCAATCATGATTGTATGGTGTCACCAAAGGGCAGAGTTAAGGCTGTTTGGGTACCTTAATTGTGTTAGGTAAGTGCTGGGAAAGGCAAGAAGGAATGTGAGGGAAGGGAAAGTAATCAGATACATTGGAAGGACATGCATACCTTTCAGAGATGGCTCCAGCAATGCCTCCCTGAGTCAAGGTGGTGGAAGCATTTTTACCAGCAGAAACAAAGGGGGAAGAGGAAGTAAGTGGGAATGGGTGCGTCATGGATACCAAAGTATCTTATATTGGGCAACCAAAAATTGAGGCACCTCAAATTAGTATCCTCATCCATAAGAGACAAATATTATTCACAAGGGTGGAATTTCACTTCATGTTTATGAAGATATCAGAAGATGAAAAGTTCCTGAACTAGGACTAGAACCAGAGCCTCTTGAGGTGACAATAAGAACCAGCTTGCTGTCAGGTTCGATTTATGTGGATCCCTCAAATAAGGAGCGTCAAAGATTGCTTTGCATACAACTTTGTTTTACTTATAACAATTTATACATCAATAATTACAATTTAAAAATCACCATTGATTCTTATTTAATACAACAATCTAACTACTTAAAAACACAGTTACAATTACAACTATACAATTATACTTACAAAGCTAGCTTACACTATAGGGTTATACTTATACTATTATACTTACACTGCACCAGTGAGATTTGTCAGCAGCAAAGCAGCACTCCAATTCTACTAGTACAATTCCCGGGTTTACATCTGAGTGGAAAATACTATCACACTCAGGTTACACAGCCCCACACTCTATACTTAGGTTTGAGCAGCAAGGTGGGGAGAGACGGCAGGTAGATCACGCCTACATGTAGAACTATTCTGTTGTTCTTCCAAAGATACGGGACATCTCCAGTTTACTTCCTGTTTTTTGATCACCTATATTCTCTTCCTCACAACCATATGCCCACTTTTTAGCCAATTAGAAGTTTCCAAGAGCGATGGGGTAATTGGGGACTGCACCCCGAAACAGCGAAACTGACAGAGTGAAACCCGATTTTATTCTTCTTAATTGTCCAGTTGTTGTTTGCTGCTGACAAAGAATCACCCATTGCAATACATGTCTAAACACTATTCAAATGCAGTTTACTGAGTTTGGAGTCACAGAGATTTTGCTACAATACATGAATGGATACTGTTCAAAGGAAGTTTCTCAGAGATTGATACTATTTAGATGAAGTTTACTGGGTTTGAAGTAACAGGTTTTCCAAAGGCTACATTCTGATTACATAGCCTTTAGTACTTAGCGCCTGCTGACTCCTCCCGGCGCTGGTAAGTTTCACAGAGATTTTGTTACAATAGGTGGCCGGCCGGGGGTTAATACAAAGCAGTTAGCATTTTACATTTCGGTCCA
Source organism: Mesoclemmys tuberculata (assembly GCA_007922155.1). Lineage (NCBI taxonomy): Eukaryota > Metazoa > Chordata > Testudines > Chelidae > Mesoclemmys > Mesoclemmys tuberculata. The sequence continues at coordinate 11,251,752 of ML675604.1, read as the reverse complement.
ATGAGTTTATATTCCTATTAATTTAAAATGGAGTTGGGCCACTTTAATTATAAAATGAAACAATGTTACAACACCTCTCTCTAAAATGATCTGATGAGATGAAGACACAGAGACAGGTCCTTAGCTGGTATAAATGGACATTGCTCCATGGACTTCAATGAACTATGTTGATTTGCAACAACTAAAGATTTAGTTCATGCAATTTTCAGCCATTAACAACTCTAAAAAATGTTGGTCTCTTACAGGTTTTTCTTCATTGGAGCATGTTGGTGACAGACATGGAAGAATCCCCTGGCATCTTCTGAAAAATATTTCCATCTCCACATTTTAAAATCTTTTCTAAAAGTAGCTGTAAGGCTTTGGATGGATTAAAGGTAGTGGATGGTATGGATTAAAGGTAGTGGAACAAGCTGACACAAGTGTCAGTTGTATTGAAAATGAACAGGCTGTGTTCCCTGTTAGCGGCCCTCCTTACTGCACACAGGCATACAACAGCGCTGCTTTTGCATCCAGTTTCATGGAAGCTTAACAGAGATAATAAAGCCAAGATTGAGTCTTTTCTGTACATTGAAACAAAGGCAGGAGGGCAAAGGAGAAAAAAAAGTCTTCTATTAAGAGCAAATAACTTAAACCCAACTGTACCCTCCTGTTCAATATACTTAAAACATGTATTTGACACCTAGAAATGATGGTGCCTGACACCCTGTAAATATCTACCATACATTTCCAGTCACATCAGTTCTTAGAAAAAGCTCCAGTCTGTCTTTTTCCTTGCTGCCCGGATTTCTCTCTCTAAAGCTCTGCTGTGTCTACACTATAGCCTTTGTCGACATAATTTATATTGCTCAGGGATGTGAAAAAACCACCCCCCGAGTGAAATAAGTTTCACTGACATAAGCGCTAGTGCACACAGCTCTGTGTTAGCAGGAGAGCGTCTTCTGCTGACTAGCTTCTGCCTCTCATGGAGGTAGTTTTATTGTGCTGAAGGGAGAGTTCTCTCCCATCAGCATAGAGCATCTTCGCCAGACGCGCTGCAGTGGCACAGCTACGTTGTTGCTGTGTTGTGCATATAGACATGGCCTAGGTCATCTTACTCTCCTCATTCAGATGCCACGTGAAGTGTCATTTTGTCCACATTGCCCCAAGAAGTACATGCAAATGTAATACAATTAAATATACAAGTTATTCCCTTCTTTGGGTTTCCCGGTGTATCTTGTGTTCTGTGGGCTTGAGTCTCATTTACATTAAGGCCCCTTTTCATTGCTCTGAAGGGACCTTAAATGGTGTGAGAGTACTTCTGTAGCCCCTTTAAAGCCCCTTTACACTCCTAGAGCAGTGTAAAGGGGCCTTAGTGTAAATGAGAATCAGTCTCTATGTATCTATCTAATGCAATATAAGTTCTTTGTGTCTGGTGCTAGTTTTATTTTTTTTTATTTTCATCAAAATAGCTATTTTAGCAAACTGTGCTGTAGCTTTACACAAGAAATTTTGATGCCCCTACTATCCAATGGGAGGCAATGTGTCCATTGGCGAGAGGCTCCCAAACAGGTACGTGAGCTTGATGTTTCATCCAGTCACTTCACAACCCATTAATAAAGTGGTACATAAACCAATAAAGTTTGGGAAGCAATGTAAAGCAAAGTATTGTTAATAATAATAATTATTAAATTATGTAATATTGCTTTCAAATTACCATCTAGCACTCTTTCCTCTCCCCTTGCACCAGGTCTCCATACCAGAGACAATCATGGCAAAGAATGTAATGCAAAATGCAGGGCATGAAAATAAAAATACAACAGTTAACTAAAGTAGTTTTCATAAGCCAGTCATCTACTGGCTCCAAAGCCCAGAATCTGTTGAATATAAATAGATTAATTAGAATGCATTACAGCTGCCTTCCCTAAAGTACAGCCATGAGGAGCAAAAGATTAATAAGCAGTTGGCTGTGCTAGTCTGATAACCAAGCAAGTATCCAGACACTCTGAGGCATGAATCGAGTCCTCTGCCAGGACCTGCTGCAAATCAGCAGAGAAGCCACATCATGGAAAATTGAGCTAAATATCAGGGGAAGAAATTTCTTATCAAAAGTTTCTGTAAATAGAAGATTTTTGTAATGAAAGGGGCAGAGGAGTTTTCATTGGAGCAAGGGGGGAAAAGTCAAAAAGTTTTGGATGTCTGTTTTAAAGTGCTGATGTTTTTCATAGAAATGGCTCACTTTAAATGCATGGAGCACGGATTTCAAAAGGGTTTTTGTTTGTTTCATTTTATTTTACTGTGCTGTGTTTGCAAGAATACCGCCTGGTTTATTCCATTCTACTGTCATCAGTGAAAACATGGCCTATTAAAACCGTGTGTAACACAGCTGTGTTAATTACATCTTCTAGTTTGGTTTGCTATGAGATAGGACTCAGGGGAGAGACAGAACTCAAGATCTAGGGCCTTCTGGAGTCTTACGCTCTCTTTAGTGGTTTCTCAGACTTCCTAACTCCTGCTTCTTAAAGAAAGCAGCCTGCCACAATTGCTTCCATGATCAGCTTTCACTTTGCTGTTGCTTTTACTGGTTTCATTACTGCGAGTTAACAGAGCTGGAGAGGATGAAGCCTAGATTTCTTTATGGTTGTTAGGAGTTTGGATAACAGAAGAAAAACAGCTCTCGTCAGCCTGCATAGGACAAGGAACAGTCTCGGCCAGGGTAACGACAAGAGAGATGGACCTGGCGCTTAATTTGTAATGAAAGAGGTGCCAGGGCTCAAGCAATTTTTGTTATGTTCACAACTGATGCAGCAAGCCCAGAGGTGCCAGGGCCATGGACTGCCAAGCCAAGAGGTGCTGGGACTCAGCCCTGGCAAGCCTGGGCACAAATTAAGCACCGGATGGACCAAAACCAAATTCCAGGTCCTTGTTCAGATCCAAGTTTGCAGTTCAGACTTCTCTCTCTAATGGGCCAGATCTGTACATGAGAAATTCATGCCCTAAACTCCAGGAAGGTTCCGATTGTATCCCAACACACACACACCCCATTGCTAGCACCAGTAAGAGTTTCACAGGTGGTAGCAACAGTGGGAAAACTGAAGGTTAATATAAGCGTAAGGCCCACAGACTGGATCTATGCGGGTATACTCTGTGCTCACTCAGAGTTCCATTGACTTCTCTGGGGCTCTCTGCAGGCCCAGAGAGCCTCCTCAGCAGAGTTCATTTCTGGGTCAGGGCCTAAATCACCACCCAGCAGCCTTAAAAGAGGCGCCTAGGATTTTACTTGGAAAAAACAAAGAAGTTCTATAAGAGACCAAATCATGTCTCTCTGATAGCAGAAGTCTGACATTCTTTAAAAAAAACACCACTCAAAATACAAATGCATAACTTAATTTCTATAAAGAACTTGCAATACAATCAAAATTAAAACCACAGACTTATTGTACATAATGCCATGGACACTATGGTGAGGAGAATGGAATAAAAGCCTAGAGAGATCGACTTGCAGCTGAAACACTGATCAGACAGTTATCCAAGACACAAAAGACATGACCATGGACGATGGAATGTTTATGATGCTGAACTGATGTCTATTACTTCAGCATAAAAAATACGCTCAGCTCCCAGTGACTTTGGACAGTCTCTGTTGTACAAATTGTACACAAATACCTGAATTTTGGATTGTTAGGAGCACTGAAGTCCAAAGGAAGGATGGTCCAGTGGTTAGGGCACTAGTCTAGGTCTTAGGAGACCTAGGTTCATCTCCCTGTTCTTCTACAGGTGTTTTAGTGGGCAAGACACTGAGCATCCCTGTGTCTCATTTTCCGAGCTGCAGAAGAGGAATAATAGCATTTCCATATCTCACGTTAAAGATTGTGATGTGATCAGATACTATGTAATGAGGGCCATATAAGTACCTAATACAGAAGTCCAAAACATTTCAACTCATGTAATAGGAGGGAGTGTTTCTGTATCTAAGACCAACTCTGGTTGATCCCTGGTCACTTTGGAAAAATGTTCTCTTAATACAAGTAATTGAACATTGTAAAATGCTAGAAGAGATTGTCAGTTGTATCCACCTGTTGTCTCTTTCATTTTAGATTGTAAGCTCTTTTGGGCAGAAATCCTCTCTTTGTTATATTTTTGTACGGTCCCTAGCACAACTGGTCGCATGTGCTACTCCAATACAAATAAATACTATTCCAAATAATAATGTGTACTCTAACACAGGATCATTGTATGACTATAATGGCCAGCTGACAACAGGAAATAGAGAACTGCTCATAGATTCAAGAAACAAGAGGAAAAATTAAAACAAAACAAGAAACCATTGATACAAAATACAATTAAGTTAGGTCCAAAGCACCACTCCCTATCCTCAGAAAAAAGGAAACAAATGAACTTGGAGACAATTGAGCAGAAATAGAAAAGGCAAAAATGTCAATATGTAGACATCTGACCTATACATAGTCGTTTTGCTGTGCTTTATGTTTTCTTAGCATTTTGTAAATCTGGGACTTGATTCACACAGCGAAGTGCAGCATGGAATCTGCATTTTTAAAAGGAAGCTACATGAAACATACAACTCAAAAAGAAGACAGAAAAGGAACCAACTACTGAATTTTAAAAAGGAACTTACTTTGGCTGATATTTTGAATTTTTTATAACACAACGGAGTAAGAGAATGAAAAAAGTCACAGTGGCGAGAATCATAGCAAGTGGATAAAGATGCAAAGAGAACTGAAGGATGAAAGCAATGCAACAGATAAGTAAAGAAGAAAAGTGTTCATTTCATGGGCTATTCTGTGCTTATTGGACTATTGTTTAGATGCTCTCTTGACCTGCTATTAGACAGCTGCAAGAAAACACTATAGGGCTTGTCTACACCAAAAAAAAAAGCCCCATTGTTGACAACAGCGATGGGTGGAGCTGAACTGGTGCTGAATGTGATTTGTTCATGCCTTCACTTGAAGCTAAGCTGTATTCAACACCAGTGAAGTTGCACCAGTTGCAGGCATGTGTTGTGAACAATGGATCATATTAACATTGTAGACAAGGCTAAAGAGGACGTTTTGTTCAGAACAGAGTACTACCCTTGTTCAATCTCTGCTGACTGTTTCCAAGGTATGTGTTGCTAGATACTCTAAAGTCCACCCATCCTGGATCCCACACTACACATCTTCATCAGAAAAGTGTCGAGGCAAAAATGACACTCACTCTATCCATAATGCTTTTGGGAGGGGAGAAGTGGGTTTGTGTTTTGCTTATTACTCTCTTTTTTTTTTTAAGATGCTGCTATTAAGCTATTAGTCTCGTATTGTTAGTAAATGGATCTCCTTGTACATCAATTCCTATCTTTGACCCAAAAATAGTAAAAAATTTTTTGTATAAAATGTACCTGCATGACATTGTAGAGCTCCATACTTATTCTTCTTCCAAGATTCTACATTTCATTTGCACAGTCTGCAACTCAAAACAGTTTTTTCCTAATTGCTAACCCTGCAAACTCAACCTGCAACTTGAAAAATCAACCTATGTTCTTTCTACTTTTCACACTAACCAACAGCATTAAAAATTCTGCAATCAAAATTTAGCTAACAATTTTGTAGAGGTAAAGTAGCATCCCTGTGCCTCACCCTACCTGCATTAGCTCTGCAGCTCTAATAATAATTAAAACATCTTTTGCCAATAAATTGAGCCGGTGTAACTTGAATGCATATATACAAATCAGATGATACAATTTCTTTATGCTGTAAGGACCTCATTTTGCAAACATTTAAGCACGTTACACTGTAAGCACGTGTTTGTAGGATCAAGGCCTAACTTCCCTAACTACAACTACACTTAAAACGAAAAACACTTTTGCACTTCTTGTGCCTCAAAAGTTAGTTGACAATAATGAATGGACCTGTCTAAGCAAGATTTATTCATACTTTTTCCTTTGCAAATAAGGACTAAGACACACTAAGACAAACAGTAGTAACATAAAAGGTGCTTAAAGATCAAAGACTTTGTTAAAACCTATTCCCTGCCCCAAAGTCCAATAATTGATGAGGGTTTTTGTGGATTTGTTGCAATGGAGCCATCAGCTGCTATGGGATCTCATACAGAAAAGTAACAACTAACGGAATATGAAAATATTTCTCTGACAACAGCCATTGAACAGTTAGTGACTTTTTTTTAAGTTTTAATCATCCTTAGCTTCATCCTTGGCTATCAGGCCACAAACTGATCATTAACTACATGTAATGAATGACTGATTGCTAAAGGATTTCTGTTTAATGCTATGTATTTTCAAATGGCTTTAATATCTTCCACCATTACACATACAATTTATTGAATCCAATTTAAGAATTAGGGCTTAAGCAAGGACAAACTATTAGGTTATCTGCCAATGAACATGCTGCTCAAAGGTGATAAACTGTCTGTAGCAGTATCCTGCATTAACTCTTCACAATTTAACTACTAATGGACTGGAATAACGTGACCACAGGTCATAGTGGGTGCAAGCTTGAGGTCCTTAATAATAATTCCCAGTTCAATCAGTGGGAATTTGCCTGAATAAAACCTGAGTCAGGATCATAGAATATTAGAGTTGGAAGGTTCCTCAGGAGGTCATCTAGTCCAGCCCCCTGCTCAAAGGATCTCAGGATTTATCCCATATTCCTTTTGAGCGTATTTCTATAGTTGCCTCCCCCTCCCTCCTTTTTTTTTTTTAAAGTAACTGATTAATAACAACCCCAGAGTTCAATAATACTGCAATGACAATCAAACGTCATGTACATTTTCTTCACCAATTTAAAAAAGCCTGTAGGTGGAATATGCCAGTGAGGATTCACTTTGTCTGTTTACAGACATTTGCTAATAAAAGAAAGCAATAGATTTTAAAAAATAAGCTCCCTGACTCTCAGTGGTGTGCTTAGCCAGAAGAGCATCCTCCCTCTTTCACTTAAGATGCACAACACTTATGGAATGGACACTGACTCAAAGGAGTGCTGAGATGGAACTATATTTATATTTCTTAGCTGCCCTGCTGCCTTGCTAATGTGATTAGAAGCATGAATTGTAGAAAGCACCCAGTATTCTAGGGTCTGATCTTTTCATGGACGACACTGGGAGTTTGATGGCTAACTACCATGGAAGCAAGCCTTGAAACATACTTTGCAAGTGGCAGCTGAATTGAGAAGCACAAATATAAGAGAATATATATTTATTTACACAGCATGTGCTCTTTTGAAATTGATCTCTGCCTTGTGAATGTGCATAAAATAAAAGCTGTGGATTCAATCCTTGTCACAAGACATTTCAAGCATGCAGAGAACTTCTAGCTTGTCCAGGTTAGGAAATGTTGTTATGAGCTGGATGAAATCTCATGGGTTGAGTTAAAACCTCTTCAGATGGATGTATAAATAAATACACCCTCACTTAAGATAGCTGGGAGACAGTTAAGGGGCCACACCTACAAGTAGGCTTAATAGGGTATGTCTACACTGCAACTAGACATTTGCAGCTCACCGGTGCCAACTGACTTGGGCTCGCCTGTAAGGAGAGCATGACCCTGGGAAAAGCTAGAGAGAGCTTTTATGTTGGGGTATTAGGTTGACTAAGGAAGTTTAGGAAAGTAAGCTAAGTAACTGCTCCTTTTGTTCTCGGTTCCTCCTACCTTTGGAGAAGCAGGACATGGTAAACAAACAAGATTGCAAAGAAAATACCAGACTCCATCAATTTCTGCTTCCAACAGGAACACCCAACTTTGACCAGCTGTTCCAGTAAAAAAGGAGTAACTGTTTTCCCATCAAAATGTCAATTAATCAAAAGCATTACGGGAAAGGATTTATTTTTGAAGGATTTCTCAACTCAAAAAAAAGTTTTGAAATTGTCAAGACAGGATATTTTGAGATTCCTCCATTCAAAATAACTTTTTGTTTTGAAATTTGAACTAATTATAGTTAAAAAAAAAGAAGGGGGGGCCCTGAGGCTTACTGGTCAAAATAAAAAAAAACCTGATTGACCAGAACCAACTTTTTTTGGGGGGGTTGTCAGTTTGCAAAAATTTGAGATTTTGATATTTTTCCCATTTTGAGACAAGAGGCTCTTTTGAAATCTTGACTATTTTCTCACCATGGGAAAAATGTTTCCACCCAGCTCTACTTCTAGCCTGCCTTTTGGAGGGAAGTTATTTTATCTGACGAAGTGTCTGCTGACTGTCTGCTTCCTAAACAGGATTATGTTACAAGGGCAAGCTACACCAATACAGCCAAGTTTAAATCAATATAACAATGTCCACGTGCAAAGCTGCACCAGTTTATTAAAGCTGATTAATATCACACCTTTAGCTAAACTGGTGCAATTTATAAGGTTAGACAAGGCCTAAATCAACCTGACTCTAATCCTGAGGCCATTGAAGTCAATAGGAAACTTCTGACTTCAGTGAGAACAGGATCAGGTCCTAGCTAAGAAAATTGCCAAGGAGACACAACCTCAAAAAAACAAAAAACACCACCTACACCACGAAAAACAAAAGAAACCCACAACAACCACTACCAAGCAGTAAGCAGATGTTACCTGACTGAATGAGAGAGGATGGGAAAATCAGAATGAAGTCACAGTATACAGAGCCCAGATGTGTAAATTAAACAAACTCCCATTAAGCAGGGCACCTATTTCATAGTTGTACATGTATAGTGGGGTTGCCTTATAGTCAAGGAGAAAGTGAGTTCGTCAATAAAATCTAATATGCGGTGGGCAAACGCTTTGGCCGAAGGGCCGCATCTGCATATAGAAATTGTATGGCGAGCCATACAGAGGAGCACTCAGGGCGCTGCTAGCCCATGTGGTGGGAAAGGAGTGGGGGGGTGGGAGGGAGAAGAGGCAGGGCTGGGAGGGGGAGCAGTGGCCACTGCACTGCACAGCTTGTTCTGCAACCTTTCCATGGACCACCGGTTGAGCTGGAGGGCCTGATTAAAAGCTCAGACAGGCTGTATGCAGCCCGCCCCTGATATAACATGTCATTGTGTGTTCTTAGCTTTCTGGCAGAGAACAGCTTAGTAAACTTTTGCAGCATGCTTGAAAAAAAAAGTGAAACACTAGAAGAAAAAGAAATAGTAATTCTTGTTTAAGTCCTAATTTAATTTCATAGTGAGTTGAAAGACTCTCTCTATACACTGAAAGTATCAAGTTAGTGGTATCCATTTCCAGTTATAAAACAATGAAGAAAATCTGTTAATATAGTCAGGGAAGGATTGTGCCCTAGTTGGACACATTGGCAACTTAGAATCAGGTCGTAACACTGCAGTCAGTAAAACTGCAGATCTACTCGTACTTACACTGACCGAGGTTACAATACTTACCTTTTACTGTGTACTTAATTGTTTTCAGTAGGGCCCAGTTAACTTTAGATTTTTCCTACCAAATAGTGAGCCTGTTTTCTCAGACTGAAGCTGGGTGTACACTAGAAAAGGTTGGCTGATATAGCTATACTCTCAAAACCTCCTAGCACAGATACAGTTTATACCAGCAAAAGAAGTGTTTTTTCTAATAGAGCTTATGCTAGTTTCCAGAGCACAATAAACTATACTGGCAAAAGCACTTTTATGCCAGCATAACTGGATCTACACTGGGTTTCTGTTGTAATAAAGAAAAGTGACTGCTATACCAGCAAAACCTTTGTAGCATAGGCCTAGCCTTGAAAGTAATCATGATGTATTATTTCTCTTGCTAATGATTCAGACAGACAAGGCTGCCCTCTGCTGCATGGACTAGACAAGTGCTTCAGTTTCAATTAGCCCAGAGGTCCCTATACTGACATCTGTGCATTATCTGTGAAGCCCTTTCTGCTAGACCAGGGAGAGTTGACTGGTTTTGTAGTGGCTTTCCTCCCTTCCAGCTAAATAGAAAAAATATTTGAGAGAAGATGAAATTAAGATCAAACGTGGAGAGTCTGATTAACATTTTTCACAAAGGACAAAACACTTCTCACTCGTGCAGATAAAAATGTGTCAACCCTCTCCTTTTCAGTGTAAGGAATTGCTGTAGTTGCCACTGGCTAGTTATGTTATTGCAGATGGGAGGTGTCATGAGACAATCTCTATTAAGGTTCAGAGTTGCACCGGCATTAGCAACAGTCTGACATTTGGGGGGGTAATCTAGTATAGACAAGGCCTAAAACGCTGAAGCACCATTTTTCAATCACTGTGCTGATACGGTTTGGCCTTGGTCACAGTCACCAGGCAACTGTGTTAGAAATACATTTTTCCATAACTGAGCATAAAGCAAACTCCAAAGGTTATGTGGCCCTCAAGTGATAAATCTCATAGTATTTTCTTAGGCCTTGACACAGCAAAGCACGTGCTTAAGTCGCACCGATATAGGAATTAAGCATGGATTTAAGATGAGGTATATGTTTGAGCACTTGGCCGCCGTGGGGCCAAAGCCAGAAAAAAAATGCCACAAAGTAATCTCACAAGAAAGTTTCTGATAGTTTGATATTCCACTAATAAAGCAGGAGACAAATGCAAGGATGTCCCCACTTCAAGTTCAAATTGCCACTTAAATTCTACCTTTGGAGCTATTTTATTTGTTGCTAATAACTCAGTCAATAAAGGAGATGCCAGTTTCCCTGCAAGCTGTCCTCTGTCCTATCCGGTTGCTCATACACAATACCAGTCACAGCTCAGCTACCACACTTCCACATTACATTAAGAGTTACTCATAAGTCCATTGAAGTTAGGGGGATTTTTGCCATTCAAAGCAAAGCAACAGAACTTCAAAGAGAGCAACAGAAGTCACCCACGTACAGCAGATGGAACCTAAGAAAAGCAGCAACACGCCTCCATATCTAGAGCATTATTATTAATACTCGCAACGATGTCATAGAAGTATGAACTTCACAGTTGTCAGCTCCAAGTGGTTACAGGGACATGGAATTATTAGTGGGAACAGCATCCAGAGCCTTCAGCCACAAACCAAGTGTTCCTACTGCTTGAGCAAGGAGCTATATCTTATACATGCTAGATATTTCAGCAGATCTGACATGCTTTCTAAAAGGGGGCAGCTATACACATTAGCAAGTATAGTGTACACTTTCCAGCAGGCTTGTAATTTTATTCCATTATTTATTCATAGACTAATAGATTTTAAGGCCAGAAGGGACTATTTATGATCATCTCGTCTGACCTTCTGCATATTGCAGGGCTTAGAATTTCCACCCCCAGTTTCTCCCTCAAACCTCTTCCTTCTGGTTGAGTTAACAAAGAATCTAACACACCCTTAGGTAAATTGTTTCACTGGTCAACTGCCCTCCGTGTAAAAAAATTACCCTTTGTTCCCTGCCTGAATTTATCTAGCTTCAGCTTCTACCTATTCAATCTTACATCATTATTTGCTAGATTATACCTGTAATGGGGTATGCTACTCACTGCTAGAACACCTTTTGGTTTATGCAGGGAGTGGCACTCACCACTCTGACACCCCCTCTTTCAGTTGCTCACCCCAGGGCCTCTCTCCCTGGTCTGGACTCTAGTTACACCCTTTGTAGCTTGGCCTCGTAGCCTAATGACTGAAGTTTTCTCCTTCTGGTATCAAAGTTCCACTGAACAAACCATCTCAGGCAGCCTTTGAATCTAGTGCCTTAACTGTGCTACTTCTCCAGTGACTGAGAGGGGCATCTAGGCCTGTTCAGTACTACAGATTCCAGCCAAGAACTGTACAACCTCTAACCTTACTCCTCTTTCTCTGGGCTACTTCCTACACTTCCTCCCACAGGCTTTCTTCTCCACCTCTCTGGGAAGCAGTTCCCACAAGACCTGGATCTCTCTCTTTCAGGAGGTTTCTTCTTTTTCCCCTCCCTAAGCCCAGAGAATGATTACTAACTTTCACACTACAATTACCTCTTGCTCACTGATTCTTGGATTTATACTTGCTCAGCTTGCCTCTGCCCAGGTGGGCTTCATCATCAATTAGAGTTTATCAGCCCTGCCTCACCTCTAGGTGCAGCCTACCATGTAGTTAGTTGCCTCTTTTTTTTCTCCTCAGGCATTGTGTGGGGGTAGACACCCCATTACAAGTCCTCTGCTATAAGAAATTTCCTTATAGGTCTTTTGGGAGAATTGCTCCCAAGTGAGAACAAGCTTCTTTGTATCCCATGTATGCCTCTGAACTCAGGGACCATGATTCTAAGCATCTGTTACTTTGGTCATGCAAGATGGAAAGGCTTCTCACTTCTCTCCTCCACGTCCCTCCCGCACCACCTGTGTCGTCTTGTAAAGGCTAGTGACAATCTAGCCCAAAGGTAGAGTTAAAAACAAAGTATGAAAGTCAGGTTGTTAGAATGCTGCACTTCCAAAAACCCTAACTATCAGAAAGTCTGGAAATACCCTGTAAGGTAACTGTCCTCAGAACTGACCCAAACCACCATTTTCCTGTCTCACTTCCAAAGGCATGCCACACACCCACCCTGTCCTACGTAGTGACCAGTAAAATATAAACTCACTAACTAAACCACTATTATTATAATTTACTAGCTGAAAGTCAGGTCTCAAGAAACTTTCCTTTCCACACACAGCTTCTCCTGGTTTGATTATTCTAGTTGTATTTATTTTTCTCATTAAAGTTCTAAATAACACATTAGCCTCCTTTAAGTGTTTATGAAAGTAGCACTATAGCCTCCAGATGAATTAAATTAGCTCTCTCTAGAATTTACATTGCTGTCACTTATTTGATCAACTTAATTATTTAGAGGAAGCGTTAACTGGAAAATGAAATGCATTTACCCTCTGGACAGAGGGTACAGGAAAACAATGATACAATATTGGTCAGCACAGGCACTGGTCTCAGTGCACCAATGGCTTAACCATTTTCAAGTATTTTGTAGGCATCCCTGCAAGGAGAGTTTTGAGGAAGAATCTGAAGGTTGATAATGACATAGCTTTGCAGATGTTTACAGGGAGCTTCTCCCAAGCATGAGGGGCAGCATGAGAGAAAACACAAAGGTGATTGTTTGAAAATGTAACAAGTAGGCAAGGGAGACTAGCATCAAGGTCCAATCGGAGGCAAGCACCAATAAATGGGCAGTGAATGAGAGATGATAGATTGGGCGAGGATAGGCCATAAAGGGCCGTGAAAGTGAAGACAAGCTGCTATGTCTGATGCAATAAAAAAAGGGAAGGGGTCAGTGGTGGATTCAAAGAGATAGGGGGTGATGCAGTCAAAACAACGGGGTAGGAAAATGATCTTTGCAGCAGTATTTTGAATGCATATGAGTGGAGCAAGGCTGTTGCAATAATCATGACATGAGACAATTAGAGCCTAGAAGAGAGTTTTAGTTGTGTGGATGGATTGGAAAGGCCATATCTTAGAGATGTTATGCAGAAAGAAGTGGCATGATTTAGATTACTAAAGAGTTAGATGGCAGCTGAGCTGGGATTTGGAGGCTCTATATTTTGAATGTAGGCATCTAAATCCCTTTGTGGATCTAGCTCTTAGTGCCTAAACTAGTTTAGTTAAATTAATACAATTTTTCTCATGCAGGCAAAACCTTAGGAGAATTAGTTAGGCTGTAGTAACAAGGCAGCCAAGGAAACATAGGGATATTCTGGGGTGAATGGTTATTTAAATGGGAACAGACTTCAAGCAAAAAAGAGTGTTTCTTCACAGCAGGAGAGTGGCTATTGGGTGGGAAGATACGAGACAGCACCTAGGTCCTGTTTGTCTATTCACTTGCTCCATTTAGATAGGAGCAAATAAACTGATTCAACAACTGCTAATAGAAAGAAATCTAGTTCAGCTGTGCTAATTGAACAAGACTATCTGATTAGAAGATTGATAGAGAAGCCCACAAGTAGTCCTATAGACTTCAATGGGATTACTTCTGTGCTTAAATTTAAGCACATGCTTAAGAGCTTTGCTGGATGGAGGCTTGAAAGTTTAATTAATACAAAAGGGGCCCTACTCTATCTTTGATCTTTATGCAAAACTCCCATTGTCATCAGTGCAGATAGAGAGCTCTAACTTTTTTAGGCCTAATTGACAGACTGTTAATTAAACAATTAATTTGGCCATCTTCACAAAATGAGCTTAACAGTCCTGCTGTAAACTCTGTTATCATGGAATGCGAAGATAAACAGCCCTGACAAAAGGGAATTTGAGTTAACAAAATGCAGGCACAATTTACTCATAGGAGGCACATTTTTCAAGGGAAGAAATCAAACCCGTGAAACAGGAGGGATGTCTCTGGAAAGTGTTATTCAAATACTCTTCTAAGAAATTCATTTTGTGGGAATCAGGACAATTAAAATTCACTTTCCCATTACCTCCAACCCCCATCTGTTTCCAGGCTCAAAACAATTATTGCAAAAATATGGTTCCAGCTCTCCAGTTACTTTTTAATCAAGTGAAACAAGCTCTTTTCTAGCCAATCTGATGTCAAAATGGACAAAAAATGTAACAAGAGAAGCCCTTGTTCTGCCTTCATAAAGTGTAAAATGGTTTTAAACTGTAATAAAAATGCAGCCTGAGCTAAAACTTGCCAGATATGGCTGCAAACTGGTGAAAATTTTAGATATACTAGACATGAGCCTAGGCTGTAAAGTTCAGAATCAGATCTGATTGTTGCCAAAGTTTGGCAGTATTTGAAGCATGGGTTTGGTCTGGTCTATTATAAAACTAGAAACAAGCTGGGAAGTTTGGATCTAGGCTGCGTAAAAAATGTGGAGGTGTTGGTACGCATATCTGACCTCACTATAGGTGCAACCGCACTCCCTTGTGAACCCCATGGGAGATTTGCCATTGACTTAAATAGGAGCAGATTTTACAGTCTCGGGATGGGGGAGGGAAGGAGAATTTAGGCTTACAACTCCTTGGGATGTAGTTAAGTATTTTATTATTATTCCCACATTACAGATGAGGCAAAAGCTTGAGCTGCCCTATAAAATTTTACCATGTCTGAACACGACTGCCATCAATTGCAAGGCCCAATTAAGGCAGAAGTACTATAGGCCCATACTTGGGCCCCCAGATCCTGGAATTATATGACGAGATTAGAATTTCAGTGTTGTTCAAACTATTTTCTTTCTTACTCTTACGGTTGTGAAGAAAATTGCAAAAACTTGAACTGAATGTAACCAAACTGCCTGAGTGTGCAGACAGCCTGAAACAATAGCTCCAAGAGATGCAGTCTGCCTCAATGACCTAACTATGGAATGCCAATACCACCTTAGGACTCATGTGGTCCTCACTGATGAAACCCCAATCTAGCTTTGCCGGGATAGTTTTGGCAGGGGCCCTACACAAACATTCCTCTTCTCAAGTGAGTGGGGCTTGAGTCCTGTGTCCTCCATGAAACACTCCAGTCTGGCTGAAGATGGAATGGGGAGAGGCCTAGAGCACAGAAAAGCAGTGACACATCCCTCACCAGCCCAGCAGGCAGCTCTTGTTTGGGTGGCCCTTGCCTCTTCCATCCCAAATAGAAGTAGGATCACAGCATGGGGAAAAGGTCACAGCGTGCGGGGCTTCTGATTGCTTTGATCTAGTCCCGATCAATCATGTTTTATGGCATGAAGGTGAATGCAGTTCAGTAATCAATGCAGATTACTCAATGCAGTTCAGTAATCAATGCAGGATCCCTGGTGGCGCCTACTCTCTGCTGTGCCAAGCAGAGCTCAACCGTAACAGAGAATCTTGTTCAAAACGTGATCAAAGGCTGTATCATAACACGTGCTCAGTGGGAGACAAGTGGCTGGCCCAGGCAGCTTCCTAAATATTCAGAAGTATTCAGATGGTGTTTGGGTTCAGCTCATTCTAGAGAGAGCTCAGTTGCAATATTTGGATCTGGATCAGAATTTACACATGGTTCAGAATTTACTCATGGTTAAGGGAGAGCGATCCACTGTTGTACGGCCCATTTCTAATTAGGATCCACAGTTGTAAGGTCCATTTCTAATTATAAGTATGAATTATATAACTTGTATAAATGTGTCTGTAAAAAGTTAAATGCATTTTAATGAAAACATTAGGAAAAGAAACACTGGGAAATGGATTTCTGTGTGGCTTGCAAGGTAAATATTATTACATCAGTACTAAGGCTTTTCAATACAGGTAAGTACTGAAATTCATTGCAATACATGAGCAGGGACAATAGCAAGGTGTGTGACCACAGCTGTATTGTAAAAGCCTTCTTGTAGGCAAGCCAGATTCTAGATTTTGATTTAAATGAAGAAAACTTCATTGGGAATTGAGAGCTACTTAGATTTTTCAGTAAAGAATGTAAGTTATGAGTTGCATGGCATGGACATGTTAGGGTAGCTAAAAGTTGAGCCATGGTTGGCAAGCACAGAAATTTCAAGTATAAAATATAGCAAATAGTTAAAGGTCTGCATGGCTACATTGTTTTAATTTTAGCAATCTATCTATCTACATTCTTACAGCATAATATTAATATGTAACATTTAAATGACTAGAAGCTTCATATATATTACATATGTGCAACTAGAGAGCATCACAGTCAGAACTAGAGGACTGAGCACAGGATTGTGACCCAGGAATGAAAAAATTCAAATCCTTATTCTGCCCCTGAGACCTGGGGTGAATCACAACCTCTATGCATTCAGGGTTTTTTAAGGATTAAATAAATTGTTTTTGGTTTTAGACCCATGTAATGAATGGCAGAATTTGGCTCAAAGTGTCAAGTATTTGCCTAAGACCCCAGTGAGCCATGGATTTAAGCAGTACAAGAATTAGGTTGCTTCTGACTCACAGTCTCTCTCTAGACCACACAGCCTCTTTAGAACATTAAATAATTACACTAATCTTATTTATGTGGGTGGTGTGAATGTATCAGTCTCAAAAACACCTACACCATTGTTTTGTAAAACATGGTACCTGCTTTAGTCCACACATTAAAAATAAAAACCCAACCCCACTATATATGGAAACCCTGGAGAATTAGTAGCAGAGGTGATTCCATGGGTGAAATCATGATTCTCTTGAAGTCAGTAGGAGTTGCCCTTGATTTCAGTGGGACCAAGATATTATCTGATGAAATATTTTTCCTATTAAATAGTCCACAGAATTAAATGGCTGGAGAACTTCTGTCCTAAACAGCACAACTGTACTGTTCACCATCTTACCCAACCACTTCATTCTTAAGCGCCTTCAGAACTCTTGGTTGTATATCATGTATATATGTGATATACATGGTGACCTGTTGCTCTGTTTTACCAGTGTGTTTCCTCTCTTCTGCCAATTCAGTCTATAGCAATGCCTCACTTTTATTTCTATAGTAGCACTGGGGTAGCAGGCATCTCTCCAACATCCTCTGTGATGAAGACTGATACAAAGAAATCGTTTAGCTTCTCAGTAAAGTTTCTGTCTTCCTAAATGGCTCTCTTTACACTCTAGTGGTCCTGTGGATTCATCAATTTTCTAGCAGAGTTCCTGCTTCTGACATACATTAAGAATGTGACTTTTTATTCTTTGTTTGCTCTTTGCCTTTCTCATTTCCATGTTATCCCCTATTGTTTATGCTTTCTATTGGTTTCACTGGGGCTGGAGTATCATTTTCTGACAGATACTTATTCAAATAATCTCTTGAAACTTATTTAATCATACTAGGTTTTATTTTCCTGCTTCCTTTTTGGTTTAAGGGTTGTGTTTGCCTTCTAAAACTCTGTTATGGAATGTTTAAAAAGTAACAATTTTACTTTCCTTTATTTTGATTTTAGAGTCCATTAGAGCAGCTTCCCCATTTTTTTTTAAATCTCCCTTTTCCCCATTTAGTGTCATGGTCCTACATTTTCCTCCCAGAGGATGTTGAACGTAATTACTTTGTGGTCATTATTATTTAATGACTCAACTACAGTTACTTCTTGAATCCAAGCTTGTGTGTGACTTAGAATTAAATTGAGAATAGCATCTACTCCACTCTAGAATTAGATGTTTCAGGTAGCAATCATTTAAGGTATTGAGAAATTGTTTCTCTAAACTGTATCCTGTTGTGTCAATTGCCTAGTCTGTATGTAAGTAACTGAACTGACACATTACTTAGTTGCCGCTTTCATCTCTCCCAAAAGTGTGCCCTTGAGCCTTATCCAAAGCCGGCTAAAATCACTGGTAATCTTGCTATCGACTTCAACAAGTTTTGGATAAGTTCCTCAATAGCCTCTTCTTGACCAGGACGCTGGTAGTATAACCCTACTACTATATTTCTATTCATATACGGTAACTAGGAATCTGTGTCCATACAAATTCTATTGTATGTGTTGTAACATTGTTTTATTTTATAATTAAAGTGACCCAACTCCATTTTAAATTAATAGAAATATAAACTCATTGGGCCTGGATGTAAAATGTTAACTGCCTTGTAACAACATCCAGCCTTGTCTTGTCAGAAGTCTCTGTGATAAGCACCGGGAGAAGGTGTCAAGTACTGAAAATCAGTATGTGGCCTGTAGGTTTCGGTAAACCTGTTACTTGAAACTCAGTAAACTTCATTTAAATAGTATTCAGACATGTATTGCAATAAGTGATCCTTTGTCAACAGCAGACAGCAACTGGAGTTTATCCACAAAAAAAGTACGACTGCCCAAGCAGGGGGCCAAAATTCTGTCTGGTAAATAACTGTGCGATCAAGGAAGATAATATCGTGTCGGGGTCCAGCCCCCGATCACCCCATCGCTCTTAGACACTTCATAATTGGCTAAGCGGGCATATTGCTGTGTGGAAGAAAAATATAAAAGGTGGTCACAAACAGGAAGTAAACTGGAGATGTCCCATATCTTTGTTGGAAGAGCACCAGAGTAGCTCTACGTGTGGGCCTGATCCACCTGCCGTCTCTCCCCAGCTTGCCGCTCAAACCTAAGTATAGAGTGTGGGGCTGTGTAACCTGAGTGTGATAGTATTTTCCACTCAGATGTGTAACCTGAGTGTGACAGTGTGTTCCACTCAGATGTAAAACCTGGGAATTGTACCAGCAGAATGAGAAGGCTGCTTTGCTGCTGACGAACTTCACTGGTGCAGTGTAAGTATAATAGCATAAGAATAACCCTATAGTGTAAGCTAGCTTTGTAAATATAATTGTATAGTTGTAATTGTAATTGTGTTCTAAGTAGTTAAATTGTTGTATTAAATAAGAATCAATGGTGATTTTTAAATTGTAATTGGTGATGTATAAATTATTGCAAGTAAAACAAAATTGTATGCAAAGCAATCTTTGTCCCTCCTTATTTGAGGGATCCATATAAATCGAACCTGACAGCAAGCTGGTTCTTGTTGTCACCTCAGTATGGTCCTCTCTACTCAGAACTGTTACAGCATTAAATGATATGAAACAAATCAACTCCCATGTGTAAAAGTGTCTTGAATGTATGCAGTTCACAATTTCATCAAAGCCGCTAAAGAAGTTATCAAATTTTACATAGTCCTCTCAGAATGAAAAAATAACAGAAATTTGATTATCTCTACCTCAAACCACCAAAATTTGCAAAATTGGTATTACTTTATCTGAACAGTTAACCCAGATCCAAATACTAAATCAAAAGCTGAATACTCTCCCTGCCTGCACACCGTTTTAGGAAAAGAAAAGTGCCACCTAATATTACTGTAAGCAAATCTGAAATTTATCTATTAAAAAGGGACTTTCAAAATACTTTTATTTTGGATCATAGGTAGTCAATTAATGTATAAAGCATGTGTTCAATTTAATTTGCACATCACTTTTATCAGCCATAATTTATTTTGCCCTACATAAACTCTCAGTTATGACTTAACAAGAATCGCAAGTTACAAAATACCAATGTTACCTACAGCGGTTTAGACAGCCCAAAATCCATGTGCAAAAATTAGTCTGGATTTGTAGCAGCCAGGTGAACCCAAGAGTTGATCACCAAAATGAATGAAAGCCTGGATTCTCCGGTCTGCTACAGCCACTGGCCAGATTCTGCTTCTTATATCAGCTGCTTCCCAACCTCTGGCATAAAGAGGAGGGAGCATGTCACAGGCAAGCTGGGGTCACATCAGGGGCAGGAGAGGACACGGCAGAACTGAGGTACACTACACCCAATCCTCTGCTGGCAGCAAGGAATGTTACACCAGCAGAACCAACAGCATACATTAGAAGAGGACATCCTTCCTACTTTCTTACTGGGGAGACCTAAATCAGGGTGCTGCAACCTAGTTCCTTACAGAAACCCCTCACTTGCAGGGAAGAACCAGAACCTCAATATTTAGTGTCACGCATTACTCTTCTTGAACTGCAACAAATTCAAATGAGCTTTAAGTCAATTATTCTGTATTCCTAAATGAAAGTGCTATATTCTGGAACGGGAGAAAAAAAATACAGAATATATACCATAAAAAAAAAATAACCACAAAGGATGCTCTTTGGCTCTGTTTTATAACTATTTTGAAATGTTTCCCAAACTCATTTAGACTGATGCATTTAACATGCCCTGGTGTATGTTTCAAAGAACTTATATATTTAAACCCCCCCCCCCAAACTACCCTTGATTGTTGGATTCTGGTTTTCACGGTAATCCAGTTAAATAACCTCAGAACATGCATTTAATAGCAATATATACTTGAGAGGTAACTCTCATTGTCCTAATATGGCATAAAATAGAATTATTTTAGTGGCCTTCAATTGCTTTCAACTAACTTAGACCATAGAACTCGTTCTTACACTCTATGTTTTTCATGTGACTTGACCAGCAAAATAATTGCATAGTGAACCCAGAAATAATCTTGAGTATGAATGACTGGGGTGGGAGGGTGCCTTGCAGAGTTTGGAGGCTCCAGAGCTACCCAAGAACAACCAGCATAGAAATGAGCCGTTAGAGATGGAAATGTAGGAAAATGTAGAAATGGGCAGGATCGGTATATTCAGCTATTCAATTGCTTTTACTAATTAAATGTTTTGTTATGACATGCTATTATAAGGTGCATATCACCCCAAATTGCTAAGTCTCATTTAAAAGAAACAAGTTTAAAACTGCCCAAGTATGATTCTCAATTATTCCAGTTAAGAGACTATTTAGATTCTAACACAAAATTATTTGGAACAATAATATTGTTTTCTCATGCTTCAGATGATGTAAGGCTAAAAGAGGAAGCCAAGAAAATTCAGAAGACTGGGCAACACCCTGTGTCCAAAGTTGCAAGTTGTTTTCAGAGATCTATATAGAATGACAGTAGTCACATATCAGATCCAAACAAACTAGCAGCTACATAAAATCCCCATGAAAGTGGTACTCTAGTTGGCAGTCTCAGTAGTGAAACCAAATATATCAAATAATCTCATTTCTTGCTGTGGTCCCCTTCTACAACAGGAATAAACGGCACTATCTGTGATTCAAAAGATATAAAGGATTCAAATTTTCAATGTAATTAAGCACACACACTATGGTTTGGTATTTTTGTTTGCTAGGGAGGGAAGGTAGCAAAAAGACTGAAACAGGTAATCTTTATAATGAATTACCACACCATAGAAAGCAATACTAACAAATTTGCAGTAACAGTCATAGCTATGTGCTTTTAAGAACTGTATAAGCATCATTCTCTTTATGAAAAATGTTTCTTCCTGTCTCTACTATCCATGCCCTTGTACAAGCAAAGCTAGAATGTCTCCTAAATATGTAGTACTTTAATGATGACCTTCCTCCATCCTGCACAACTCAGTCTCATTTACGTTTTGAGGCAAGAAGCCCTCTTTTTGCTATGGTTTCTACAGCTAGATAGGGGACGGTGATAACTATACCCACATTTCAATAAACTAGGTATGTGTATTGGACCAGCTTCTGCTCCCACTGAAGTCAACAGGAAAACAAAGTGAAAACATAACATTAAAACATTCTTGTAGTTAGAAAGAACACCTAAGATTATTATAACAGTTGGTAGAACATTTCTTTATTTAACTAGGTAAGGAAATGTTTTCTTTTTAAATATCTTTAATCTAATAATCTTTCCTTGACCTGAATATGTGCTCTCTCTGTAGTGCTGACTGCCTGTCTTGTTATCAAGCAAATCTCTCCTTTAAGATTACCAGAGTGTGAATTCTGCAAATCTATTTGTTTTTCCATAGAGTTGAGTCATGTTTGGAAAGCAGATGAACTTTACAAAGAACCATACTCACAGAGTGTTTCAGTAAACCTAGCAATTATACTCCTTCAGGAATATATTCATTTTCTTTGAATCACAATTTGAAATGTGATTAGGTTATATTTTTCTGCTATGTGTAGTACAAGTATTTAGCTATTTCATTAACATTTTATAAGGCCCAAAGCAGAATGTAAAACATCACAACAGAGGTCATCGATGGGGAAAGGATACATGCAATATAAGATTCTGGGACCCCAATCCTCTCTCTCCTTAATTATTTGTTTTTTCTTTCCCTTCTTTGTCTTCAGATTTGGTTCATGAGTCTTTAGTTAAAAAAAGTTTGCAGGAAGAGTTTTGCAGCTTTGAAGGATTTGGAAAAGATTTACAAGATATATATACACAGACAACATTACTGATAAGTACTCTGTAGACTTCTGAAGAGAACGTGGGCTTCATTTTACACTACAGAGGTTGTACTTTCAGGATTTACACGAATCAATCTTGAAGCGCTTCTCAGATCCTGTAGTTGCTTTGCTGGTTTTCCAACTCCTTCCTCAAACCTTTTCTCCACAACAGGAAGGACAGTTTCATAAAGAAAGGATGCATTTTGCCTGACGAATGCTTTCTTCTCAGGGTCCTGTTCACACCGTAAACTATAATCAACATGCTGGACAGCCACAAGGATGATCTCAACTAGACTTTCCAGTAGAACCATGTGCAGTTCTGGGAAGTACAGCTTGAGTGCTTCCTCCAAGAAGGCCATAGTCTGCTTGGTGAAAGCCACCACAGTGTAGCTAAGATTCACCCAGCAGTCATCCCCAGTGTATTGGTCAAAACTGCTCACCCCACAGCTCCTCATCTCTTCTCTGAGTTTCCCCAGAGCTTCTGGGGTCATCAAGTTCATCCTTCTCCACATCTCTTCAGAGTTGCGATGCTTGGTGGCCTCGATGATAATATCCTTATAGCTCTGCAATGCTCCTTTAATATCCTTCACCAGCAGGGTATGAATGATGAAAGTGAGATCCAGCCCAATCTCACTGAGCTGCTTGCAGTGCTCCTTCGCTACCTTCAATAATAAAATGTATTAATATTTATCTGGGTATCACCTTATAAACTAAACTAGTCAGTCACCACATCACCCTTAAAAGTATCAGCCCTATTTTATAGATATAAAAAAGTAAGGCAGAGACTAAATGTGTCTTAAAAAGAAAAATAGACTGATTTTATTAATCTTATTTTCTTTATATCAGAAATGCAGATCTTTTCTGTCACGGAACACTACTGACAACTAGAGAAATAATAGGATTCTGTCAGAATAGCCTGAAAGCTGGCCTGAAAGTATATTTTTAAAAACTTTTTTGTTATTCCATAATCAAATCCAATAAACTCTTTGGAAAAATGAGTATTGAAACTTTAACAAATAAATCCTATCCCTTTAATTGAAGTGTAAAGTGCTGACAAACTTTTGCAATTTCCATCAGTTTTTGGGCAAACATGGGAAGCTCGAACTTGCCATTCCTATTCACGATCAGTTAAAAAAAATTCAACAAAAAAAAAAAAAGCCTTGCACACATCACAAAGCAGCAAAAAGGAACACAAACCCATTTCCCTCCCTGCAGGGTACCTTTCAAGTGACCAGACTAAAACCACAAAGGGAATCAGTAACTGAACAAGGATTAGAAACCATAAGTTACTGGTTCCTTCCAGCGATGTAGTCAATTCAGCAGACCACACTACCTTCCTTACACACTTACCTTCACACACTCAGCTGCAGTGGACAAGCTCTCTTTACTGTCGAATACCTGCTTGCTGAAGGCATCTACAAACATCCTCATAGCCGAGCGGGCCCACACAATGAAGGCAGAGTAGCATCCACTATTGCCAGCAAAGTCTGTCTCAAACTCCCTGGCAGTCTCTAACAGGCTGGTAAAAAAGACATGGCAAAGTTTGTGGATGTAGAGCAGAGTGGCACCCTCAATGCGCAGTTGACGGATGGCCGTGTGTACTGCAGCTGCCCGGTTCTTCAAGAAAAGCTCACATGCCTTGGTGGACTGACCCAAACGAATGAGCTGAGACACAGCCCGGCGAGTGGCCCTTGGCCCACCTCGTAATGACCGATCTGGAGACAGCTCAAACACCAATACATCGGTGAGCTGCCTGACTCTCTCATCTACCTTGGCTCGTAGCTCCCTCACTGGCTGGCTCACGGACTTGTCTCCCAAATACTCATTCAGCTTATCCAACAGGTCCACTGCCCCCTCAAAATCTCTCTGGGCAATGCAGACATCTAGGTCTTCAGGCAACTCCTGAATCCACTCCAGCGACAGATCCACCATCTCTTCCTCAGGTGCGGGGTCCTTTTCGTGTTCTTGGTCAAAGGGATTGGTGGCCTCAGGTGGCGGTGGAGGAGCCCGCGGCGGGGCCTCCTGCTCCAGCCTCAGCTTCTCACTGAGGGCGCGGTTCCGCTTGGTCTCCTCCAGCACCTCCAGCCACTCCTTCTTGATCTTGGCGTTCTCGGCCTGAAAGATGCGGCTCTCGGGAAACATGAGCAACTTGAACATGTCCTTCATGGGCGGGTTGTCTTTGACGTTGATCACGGCCAAGCCGTCCAGCGGGTAGAGGGCGTCGTAGCGGTAGGTGCCGCGCCGGTTGGGCAGCCAGGCGGCCACCAGCAGGCAGTCGTTCATGAGGAAGGCGTGCACCCGCTGGACGTGCGCCATGTGGTCGGCGTCGTACTCCACCAGGTCCCCGTTGTAGACCAGGTACTTGCCCGGGCTCTCGGGGAGCAGGTCCCGGCAGCCCTCCACCTTCTCCAGCAGGGTGGTGAGGGTGCGCTGCCGCCCCTCCTCGCTGGCGGCGGCCTCCTTGGCCGAGAGCGGCAGGAAGGGGTTGCTGTGGGGGTCGGCGGCGGCGCGGCGGGCGCCCAGGGCGGGGTCGTCGCGGTCGGCCTGCAGCAGCAGGGCCTGGGTGACGGCCTCCATGATGCCCTTCTGCTCGGTGAGGATGTGGCTGAGCTGGTACATCTCGCTCTCCAGGTAGCTGATCTCGCGCGCCGTCTCGATGAACTGGCGGTAGTTCTGGTAGACGTTGCGCTTGAGGCTCTGCGCCGTCTCCTCGCTCAGCGCCTGGATGCGCTGCCGGTGCTCCTGCAGGTCCCGGTCGCCGTCCGACTGCTGCGACAGCTGCTTCACGTACTCGCCCGCCGCGAAGCCCCCCGACTCCAGCTGCCGCCGCAGCCGGCTCCCGCCGACGCCCTCGCCCAGCGGCAGCGCCATCGGTATCGTGGGGGGGGAGGGGCGGGGAGGCCGCAAGCCTCAGCAGCACCCCAACGGCGGAAGGCGGCGGTTGTTGCTGTCTGACGCGAGGGCTGCTACTGCGCCTGCGCTTCGCAGGGTCGCGACCCACCTACTTCCGGGTACCGCCCCGTGGCCACGCGCTTGGAGAGCGACGCGAGTTGATCTGGAACACGCCTGCGTCAGAGGCAGGCTAGCCGCACTGCGCAGGCGCTGATTGAGACCCCCACCTCCCGCCGCTCTAGGCGTCTGGTACGCGTGCGTCGGACGGAGCGGAAGTTGAGGGTGGAACGTTATCGGCGCAGGCGCAAGGGGAAGAAAGCTTGGTCGAATACGCATGTGCAGGGAGAGGGGGCGCCGTGCACTCCCCGGTGGCGAGTTGTATAGCGCGCGTGCAGGCATATCTGTCCACACGGGGGCGGTTGCCCGTGCGCGAGCGACGTCTTTGTGCTTCCCGCCCGGGCCCGGGGAGTCGGGAGTGTCCTGGGAGCCGCTCCCCGAGCAGCGGGATGGACGGAGACTTCCTGCTGGCGCTGCGCTTGCAGGCGCAGTGGGAGGACGAGGAGGCCGCGGCAGCGGCCCGCAGCGAGTCCCCGCTGGGCTCCTCAGCGCCGCCGCGGCCGCTCTCCGTGGTGGACGAGGCCTGGGAGCTGCTGGACCCGAGCCCCGACGTGCGCGGCCTCTTTGTGCAGTTCAACGAGACGCTCTTCTGGGGGAAGCTGGCGGCCGTGGCGGTGACGTGGAGCCCGCGCATGACGCTGTACGGTAACGGCCGCGGCCGGCGGTTACAACGGTCCGGCGGCGGGGCCCGGACCAAGCGGCCGCGTCGCCCCGCGGCGCCGGGGAACTGGAGCGAGCGGGCCCCGGCTAAAGCGCGGCGCGATCGCTGCTGTTGCCGGGCCGGGCCGGGGACCTGAGTGGGGGGCTGGGATCGCAGCTCCGGGAACTTGGCTGGGAAGCCGGGTCAGTTCAAAGTACAACTCGGCTACCGCCTGCTGCCGGAGGGGCCGATGTGGGAGGAAACCGGAGCGAATAACTCGGCTAGCCGAGAAAGAGCCGCGGGCATCCTGGGACCTCGAGACAAACTGCAGCCCGCAGCGCCCCGCCACGTGCTGTGTAATGACGGGGAGGGGCGAGGGTAGGTGCCGGGGTCTCCTCTGGTCTCTAGCTGCCCTTCGTCAGCTGCTCCTCAGATGTCTTGCTCCTTGGAAATGGTTAGTTCTTGTTACCTCTGGTCCGGTGGTGCCGTGCCCTGTGCCCTGACATCATCTGTCACACACAAGAATGGCTGGGCGCTCAGGTACTGAAAGTCCCCCTCCGTGTCACGGGCCAGAAGCATTGTTTCCAGCTAGAGTGGGTAACCTGGTGGGGCATTGTAACAGGATATATAGCAAGTGCTGTTAGGCTGCCTGTAGCTCACTCTGCGGATGACCACAGATTACATTTACTGTACAGTGTAGCTGCTCTGTGTTGTTTTCACCAGGTATGTTTGTTTTGAAAGACTCCAGTAAAGGGAAAGTGAAGTGAGAGCGGTAGCAACATAGTCATGTGTGTTAGGGCTGCTTTAAAAGAAAATTTTTTTCACAGCCTTGAATTGTGAAGAACAAGTTGAGACTTCTGTAAAGCTCTTAAATCCTCAGGTACCAACTCTGAATTGGGTGCTCCTGAAAGACATTTAGTCGATCAGTGGCATTTTTGTTTGTATAGAGTGAGTTGTCGCTTCCTAGATTGTGCTGGAAAATGATTGGTTCAACTCGGCTAATGCTGGCTTTTTTTGACTTTGTATTTTTCTTTGGAGAGCTGTTAAATTCCTGGTTTACTTGGCAATCTTAAGAGGACCAGTATTTGTATGTTTAATTCTCAGTTCTGTCCCACCAGCTACAGAAACAAATAAGTCTACATTCTGCGTGTTTTTCTTTTTTAGATGTGCTGGAGTGTGCAGCTATGAAGGAAGAGGTGGGATGTGTTCCATCCGCCTTAGTGAGCCTCTCTTAAAGCTAAGACCAAGAAAAGATCTTGTAGAGGTATTTTAAGACAGTTCACCTATGTATAGATGTATTGTAAGTCTCTTGAAGTGTATCCTATCTTAAATTTTGCACTAGATGTCTTAATGAACGATGTCATCTAGATTATAAAGTAGTCTTTGCTTTATTTAAGGAGAAGTTTGTGTTCCTTACTTATTGATAGTTATGTAAATATGCAAAATTAAGGATACCTCTCAGTCACAACTTTTCTGAACCGTGACACCCTTATGAGTGAGGCCCAAAGTTATCCATCACCCTTCTTTCTCCCAAACACAGGAAAAATATTTTGGGCGGGGGTTAAAATACCCTGTTTCTCAATGTTAAAGATATAAGCTAAGTTTCAGAATGTAAAATAAAATCATTTCAGTTCCATCTCCTGGAATGGAGCCCAGTAACACAAAAACTGTGATGCAGAGAGTTTGCTCATATGTTAAGCTTCAAGCAGTTCCTTCATTCTCTGCTAGTTCTGTTATGAGCTGGCTGGAAATGAAGGCTTTACAAGATTCCTATTCTGAAGTGCTCAGTGAGCCAAAATCTTGTAAAATCTGCATCTCACAGTGCTGGCTCACAAAACCATCACTTTTCTCCTAGTGAAACACTTTTTTTTTTTTTAAAAGCCTAATTGACTAATTTTGAATGTCATTCTTCATAGTAATGTCTTTTGGGCAACATGGTGAGAATATGTAGATTTTGCAGTTTGGAGTAAGGATGATTTTTTTTAACAAAGAGATTGTATTCTTATGATCCATACTTAGGTTGCAAATTCTACAGAAATATAGTCTGTATCAAGATGTGTATAAAGTAGTAAACACAAAACATCTAGCAATTACATAATTTTTGTTTCAGACGCTCTTACATGAAATGATTCATGCCCTATTATTTGTCACTAATAACAACAAAGACCATGAATCTCATGGGCCAGAGTTTTGCAAACACATGCGTCGTATCAATCGCCTGACTGGAGCCAATGTTACAGTAAGTGGTTTTTACTTAACAAAATACAATCTAGCAAACAAACTATTTTCTAATCAGGTGCTATGTAACTGGGTATTTCAAATACAGTATGTAAATATATTGGCATTTCTTGGTAGCGAGTCCATAGCTTGTATAGACAGCTTTGGGTAGAGTTATGTACCAGCTGCTCTAGTTATTTGGAGGAGAGGTGTGATAAATAATTGTAAAGAGTTACATATTCCCAAACAGCTTTCACCTTACTCTCCTCAACCTGCTTTTTTATATTAAAATGTGTATATATATTAATCTCTGAAGCCATTTTGGTTGAATATTTGTTTTTAAATTTTAAGAGCTTTTATGAACTCTAAAAGAAAAAAGATTTCAACTTCAGGATACATTTTGGGAACTAAAAATCCAGTTTGCTTTTAAGACTTATTAAATGATTAACCCAACCACCTCGCTTTAATTAAAAAGCTTTTATCTGTGTTACTAATGCCTTAGATATACCGTATTTTTCGCTCCATAAGACGCACCTAGGGTTTTAAGGAGGAAAATAAGAAAAAAATATTCTGAACCAAATGGTGTGCTAAAATATTTAATAAAATATACCACAATAATATTTCAAGAATGTCAGCAGCTGGGGAGCGGGGTTAGGTGAAGGGTTTGGTTCAGTGGCTGGGGGGTTAGGTGAGGGGGTTAATGTCAGAAGGTAGGGAGGGGGGTTAGGTGAGGGGTTTGGGTCAGCAGCTGGGGAGGTGTCAGCAAGTTGCAGCGCCAATCCGGCAGGGACCGGATCAGCAGCTGCAGAGGGAACTTGAAACACAGCAGTTCCGCACGCCGCCGTGGCAGGTATGATTACGCTTCTGCTGGCGCTTACTCTGCACATGTTTACTGGCGCCGCCCCCCCCACCCGCGCCCCTCAGCAGCTAAAAAAAATGAACATTCGCTCCATAAGACGCACGGGCATTTCCCCCCCACTTTTGGGGGAAAAAAGTGCGTCTTATGGAGCGAAAAATACAGTATATGTTAGTTTTTGAATAAAACTGCAAATTACATTTTATTATGGTGTTTTCCTCCATATTTTTTCTTTTGAGAAAATGAAAACAGAATAATCAGTTTCTTTTGTTCATGGCGAGAACTTAGTATTTTACTTCCTGATTCTCATATATGCTTAATGTAAGGTGCTGATTGGGAGCCACTGCAGTAACAGATAGGGCTTTTTAATGATTCTACTGGAATTCAAACAAAATATCCATGGAATGTTTCTGTTGGTTTTAAGTTTTGTAAAAGCCTTGTTTTTACAATATCTAAATTTTGAGCCATATTTGACCCAACAATTTTCCTTTAGCTGAATCAGTAAATAATGTAAAATTCAAGAAGATTCTGTACTTCACTTATAACTTACAGCACAGATGCAGAGAGGGAAGTTGATTTATTCCTCAGATTAGGTGCAGAATAAAGCTTCATGAAAGGAAGATAAATATTTGATCCATCATTGCTTAATATCTCTAATGCACAGCGTGCTTGTTAATATTTAAAGGTTACTGGTGTTCAAGGTTGTGCTGACTATATATCAAGTTTTTTTTTATTTTGGGAGGAAGGAAAAAGATTGATATTTACTTTGAAAGTTGTTTCTATGATAAAGTAGACTAACTCTTCCAGCAGATAAACCCTGTGCTATTTTCCTGCTGGTTCTCTGAGGCTTTTCTCCGTGACTAGCAGCAGCAATTAGTTAAAGAATGCTAGCACACCTCAAACATGTAGAGATAGTGAATGATTAATATGAAATGGAAATTAATCTTGTCTTTGTTTTGTTTTATGCTAAGATCTATCACAATTTTCATGATGAAGTGGATTCTTATCGCCAACACTGGTGGCGATGTAATGGCCCATGTCAGAGTAGAAAACCCTACTTTGGATACGTGAAGCGTGCAATGAATAGGGCACCCTCTGCGCGAGACTTCTGGTGGTCTGACCACCAACAGACTTGTGGAGGCACATTCTCAAAAGTAAAGGAGCCAGAGAACTATTCTAAAGGCAAGAAAACCCAGCTAGCAAAGCTTTCAAACTCTGAGCCATCTGATGACAAAGGTATGTGATACTTTCACTTTTCTTCTCTTCAAACTCACTCCTATATAATACTCCAACAAATGCAAATAGATCAAATGCTGGAGAGATTTAGCATTAAGATTTTCTGTAATGTTGGTCTTTGTTCACATGGCTTTTTAATGCTGATGTAGCAGTAAAGTTATAGCACAGTTAAAGGTCTGTGCAGCAGTATGTGGTCATCAGTTTTTTTGCTCTAAAATATGAAGGATCAAATAAGTAAAACTGATTTCTGGATAGATCATAGGTAAATCTTATTATTAGTGAATCATAATTAGAATCACAATGCTTGTCTATTCAAAGGGACATAGTTTATGAAAATGTCATTCCATTGGTATTAAGTTTCCTGCTTGAAATTCTGAGATGAAAGGAGTTATGCAGCCATGGCTCTGTATCTTTCAAGGATGCAGAACTTGGAGCAGAATGTTCACCCTATAGAACAATACAACACTATTAAAAGTTTCTTGTCCTTATGGTTGTGACAGCTGAGTAAGCGGTGTTATCTTTCTGAATCTGTAGCCAGCCAGAAATGAGTGGAATAAACCACCTTATTTATCAAACTGGGTTGCTAACTTCTGTAACCTGAAAATGAGTCTAAAATGTCAATATTCACTATTTCACAGGTAATGACTTTAGCAGAAACCTTCAGCTAATCTGATTAATTCGCAATCCCTACCTCTCTCCCCAACTGCCAAATGGTATAACTATCCTCTGTCCAGTTTCCAAAATCTCCAACATTTTTTCACCAGCCCCACACATGACAACTTCTGATGCATTTCTTCATATCCATATGAAAACGTACAATACATTGAAAACTGAAATATGGTGGCAGCATAAAATTGAATACAAAACCCACAAAAGCTGCTGTATTGAGCCTGTTTATTTCCTACTTACATTAATTGAAAAGCTCCTTTTTATTTAAATGAATCTTTTGCAAAATTTCTTGTCTGCTACACCAGAGTGTCAGAATTTGGGGAATCTTACCACATAATTTAATTGCAACCTGCTGTGGAATTCAAGGCTGGTATTCAAGTCCTATTTTAACTTCTTAACTAAACAACTTGCTGTTTGACTTTTAACAGACTTGTTCCTGAGCAAATGTAGTAGATTTGAACAAAGTTATTAATCGCTCATCTTTTGCAGGAAGGATACATGGAGGTGATATACGAAGCCTAATTCCCTTTAGTGGAAAAGGATATCAGCTTGGAGGAGCAGGCCTTTGGTCCTCCAAGAGATGCACAAGTTCCAGCAACAGTATTATGGGCAGAGAAATACCCAGGCCACAACTTTTTTCAGAAGCTGGAACTGCAAGACAAGTTCCTAAAAATGAACTAAAATTTGAACCAAACACATTCAGCACCAGCATTTCCCATCCAGTTTTTACTGATAGCACCAATCATAAAAACAGCTTTGCTTTGAACCACAAGTTTCATAAAATATCTGTCGCTAATACAAAAGCTTACAGGAATGTTGATGGGTCACCTGTTAAAATTCCTCCTGCTAATGGAGGAAAATTGAACCAAAGTCCTACCAATGCCAAAGATTTTTTCCCATCTTGTAATGAGACACCAAAACGAACTTGCTTTGAATATGCTGAAACAACTCCAAGAGCCAGGGTTTCATCCCAGGGAAGTAGCAGCTTTGAAAGTGCTGGTATACCACAGAAACGGCCAAAAATGGAAGACAAATCTGCCTTTGCAAATTACTTTATAAAGAGAGAGAGTACTGATGGCACATGTAGAACCAGCATGTCTACAAAAAGCAATGCTGAACCAACAGTTTCCTCTGCAAGTTGTAGTTCTGCTGTTGGCCAGGATAAAAAAGTTAGTTGTCCTGTTTGCCAGACGGAGGTTTTGGAGACCAAAATAAATGAACACCTAGATTCTTGTCTGACATAAGAACTAATAATAGTTTAAAATCTTCAAATTTTATATTGCTCAGGTTTTGTCCAATCATCATTATGTGCCTGTACATTGGCCTCCATTGTCCAAGTTGGAAACTTCCCTATATGTAAAATGGAGACTGAATTTCAGAGTGGAAGGAGGGCAATTCTGATTTAAAAAAAAAAAATTGGGGGAGGGGGGGTGGAGTTGCATGCTAGGATCTGATTTAGTTACTCTCATGGTTCTTGTGTCCCTAAGAGCCTGAGGATATATGCACACTACAGAGGCTACATCAGCATGTGTACGTGCCAGCATGGGCGACAAAAGGAGTTCTGCTGGTGTAGGAACACTATCTCCCTCAATGAAATTAGCTATGCCAACAGAAACCTTTTTCTGTCCATATAGCAGTGGTCTATGCTGGTGGTTTAATTGGCATAAGTGTGTCCATAGAAGGTGTGGTTTTTCTACGTTCTGATTAACATAGCTATGTTGGTATAAATTCTAAGTGTAGGCCAGGTACACTCCTGATTTTAGTAAATGCAGCTGTGGTTGGGCTACATTTTTACTGCAAAACTAAGTATTACCAGGGGAGGAGGTATAGTTACTAGTTACTAGATTCTGAAATCTTACATGAATGCTAAAAGCAATTTAACGTTCTGTCTGTTCTGTTCCATCTTTTTATTCTTCGACTTACTCCTGGCCACCTTTAAATTTAAGTTCTGAACCATCTCCTTTCACATGCACTGATACCAGTTTAACATTTTACTACAATGAAAGTGCGTTAACTAGTGGACATTTTTGGTATTAGTACAACACCAAATACTGTGTTTAAGCCACAGTTACACAATCTCCAGAGATCAGTTTCACCCAAAACTTTTTAAAGGTCTGATAGGAGTAAGGATAGGATTAGACTCAATTTATGGCTAGGCCGTATGTGATTTCCCCTGCTCGTGTATACATACTTGTTCTAGTTCTCATCAGTTCATAGCCACTGGTTTCAGGTGGGCCTGTACTCAGCCATATCTGAGCTGCTGCTACCTGTGTTACTGCAGCTACACTGCTAATTATATTTGCACTAGCTTGATGAGTGCAACTATGTATGCACAAGTGGGGAATCACACCCTTAGCTTGCAGTGTAGAGCTAGTTTAAGCCTTCAGCAAAAATGTGGAGCAGGTTTTGTATCTATTTTAGTATAATCTTAGATTAAGTGAAGGGATGGGTAAAAAAGTATCTAAAATCCATCCCATATCACTAATTAACACTGCTTAGTGCATTAGATGGAGCATTAGACTTAAGAAACTATTAACAATACAGATTAGGAAGCATCTGTCTTTAAGAGGGAGAGAAACAGGAGTGGAGGAGTTTAAATGTCCTTATTGTGTTAAGGCATAAGGTTATTTCCACATGGCTGCTATGGCTTTTTTTAATCTGCATGGTTAGCATGCAGGCAGTAAGCACTAGCTCATAGTTCAACAATCTCTGCTTCTCTCCTGGTACTGGCCTGGCTGCATATATTGATACTTCAGTGGCTTTCACCCTTTAACTCCCAGAATGCATAGTATGTATTTCTGTATATTTGAGCCCTAAAGGCTAAAACCACCAGAAGTAAAAATAGTGCTGAGTAAGGTGCCAAAACTGGAAGATGTTGTCAGATCGAGTCCTGCCACAGAATTCTATCTGAAGGCCTGAATTTTTAATGAAGATTTCCATTTGACTTCATATTCCAAAAGAGGGTCTGATTGCCATCAGTGGCAGAGCTTTGCTTTGCTTCCTTGCTTGTCAGCCTAATTAATAGCTTCAGTCAGTAACTGCTAACAGCATTCCATGTTATGAATACCAAGTGAGATGTATAAAGCCTACTGAAACGTTTGCAGTTCTGTTGGTGCACTGATGGTATTTAACTGACTGACTTGGAGGTGACTTGAGCAATACTTTGGAATACTAGTTTAAACAGTAAAACATTTTGTACACTAGGTTGCTTTTTGTATTGCTGATAGACATATAGGATGGCTATGATGCAGACAAAAGTGTAAGTACACATTGTCTTGTTATAAATGTAAACTGGTTTACAGTTGACTTCCTCAGGGATGAGGAATAAGCAGATCAGAGTTATGGAATTTGACCACTGCTAACTAATATCTGGTTTCAAAGAACAGGAGGGGAAAAAAAAGCCCTTAAGAATGCATAGAATATACCTATTTTTGCAGAAACTGCATTTTAAAATTCTGACATTACAGAAATGTTTTAATAACCTTAAAAATGTTTTGCATATTCTGAATAAATCATGATGCTGAACCTTGAGTTGCCATTAAGTTTAGTTTTCATGGGGCTGTCAATTACCATTTTATTTGGTCGTCTTTAAGCATATTTGTACAATAGTCACTCCAACATCTGCACAACCTTCCCTTAACTTCCACACAAACCCAAACCTTGCTGTAGAATGATATAGTATAGAGTTTATTAAAAATAGGCTGGACTGACCTCCATGGTCTCCATCTTTTAACTTAACCCAGAGTTATAGGGGATGTTTTGGATGCTTTGCCATTAATAAGTTAAGAATTAACATACAAATACTGATCTTAAAACTTGATATGACCTGTTCTTCATCATGCTTCCATCTAAACAAAATGGATATGTATTTTGTTATACAAATGCCTCCACAAAACTCAATGTATAGTGAAAGAAGATGAGTTTCTTGACTAAAGGACATTAAAAACTGATTAGGATTTCAAGTTGATAAACATTTAATAATTTCAGATATACTCCTATCCATTTCAAGTTCTATTTGTATAATCTTACAATCGTATCTTCCCCTCTCAATATTCTGTTTTGGTACCCTATGAAAGACCCTCAGAAACAGGAGAGAGTGCAACTACATGTGTTGTTTTCTATAGTGTAAAAGTAAACAAATTGAATACAGGTTTTTTTTTCCTAAGCTGTTCAGTAATGTTAGGCAGTAGCTGTTCAGTTATCAATAACAAATTTAACAAATGTGATTTAAGCACGATTAGGGTCCACTTTCTTTACATAATCAAAGAATACCACAGTTATCTGAGGGATGTTTATTTGATAGAATTTAGAGAAACTCACATGTATTTGACAGTCAGCATTCTGAGAAGTCTTTTTTGATTGGCCTGCGTCTCCTCCAAAAACAATAAACAAAACTTGATCTTCTAAAGGATTTGGCAATTATAGAGAGCATTTGGAGCAAATCTGTATGATTAAGTATAACGAGAGCCAGACATTTCTTGTGCAATACTTATATAGGAAATTTTGAAAGATTTACAGGAGCAGACTGTAGTTATTGGATATTGGGAGGTATTGGCATGTCTCTAAACTCTTTTTAGTATGTGGCTGTGTGTGCTTCTTGTAAGTTATTTTTGCACTTCTATTAGTGATTCAACTTTATGTATGAAGAATATAGTATCTATCAAAGTTACAGCACTTTGTGTACAGAATGAATTTTAATAAGTAATGTATCAGTTAAAATAAATCCTTTTAAAGAAGCTGTGGGCTACCTGTGCAAACAGCCAAGAAGTGCATCTTACCTGGTACACTGTATTATGGTATGGTATAAAATATATGAACTTAAGGATGAAACAACCAAAATATATTGATATTTAAGAGAAACTTATGATTGAAAGATACCAGCTGTACATGTTGTCTTGTTACCCACAAGTAGCCCTACAAATTTGAGAAGGAAAAAGTTTTATTCTATGGTGGTTATTGGATTTTTTTATATGAAAAAGCATGAAGAACTAAATTCATAGTTTTTCTCTTCTGGCCAGGAACATAAATGTAGATGTAGTGGCATCTGCCTAGCAATTTATGGAAGGGGTTTGTTCCTTAATAGAAATGCTCACTAGGTATAAGTACATTTTGATGAGCAAGGGTGAATAAATAGATTTCATATCTCAGCTAGTAAGTTTTCATAACACTTTCTGAATGAGTGCTTTATAATCCTGATGGGGGAAGTAAATTTGTCTGAGATCTCATTTCCAGATGCATATGTTCATAAACACCTTAAAAATACACTACGGTTCTACTGTGCCTCTTATGTAAGGACATCAATAGTCAGCTTTACAAACCTTATGCAAAACCTTCTTGGGTCAGATGCATTTTTTTTTTAAATCAGAGATGCTAACACTGCTCTCTGTCAAGTTAGACTATCTAGATCACATAGAAATGTAAGTTAATAGTGTTGACTCATCCCTAGCTGTGAGAGACAGATAGGCACCAGAGGAATTAGTTTAAGGTGAGCATAGAGTATGGCTAAGTCTACACTACACATTCTATTGGTATCACTACACCTGTCAGCGGTGTGAAAAATCCACACATGTGAAAGACTTAGTTTATACCAAACTCATCTCCAGCATAGACAGGGCTATGTCTACAGGAGAGCTGCTCCCATCAACATAGCTATTACCTCTCATAGAGGAGGATTAACTATGCTGATGAGAGAAGCTCTCCTGTCAGCATAATGGCATCTTTACTAAAAGCGCTACAGCAGCGCAGCTGCAGTTTTAAGTGTAGACATGCCCTGTGGCTCTTCACATCCAAGTGGTATTAGGGCTCTTACCCATGGAGTACTGTATGTTAACCCTGCTGGTAATATATTTTTGCCAGGTTCTAACATAGACAGAGCCACTTAATTATGTATACTAAGTAGAGAGACGAGGTGAGTGAAGTAGTATCTTTTATTGGCCCAACTTCTGTTAGTGAAAAAGACAAGCTTTTCAGCTTACATGGAGTTCTTCAGGCCTGGGAAACAATCAGTGTCACAGCTAAATTACAAGGTGGAACAGATTGTTGAGCATAAATAGTTCACACACTTTTCAAGGGACCATACAAGGTGAATTGACTGCTTAACTCTCCTCCACTCAGCAGGAGGAAAGGGGGAGGTGGCAGTTGTCAATGGGTTGTAATAAGTAATTGTATGTTGATTGTTGTAATAAGTGGCCTCATTTATGCTCAACAATCTGTTCTACCTTATGTTCAGCTGTAACACGGAGGGCAAGTCTACACTGCAAAGTTGTCAGCTTAAGTTATGCTGATGTACAGTCACCCCAGTAATTAAATCACTTTTGAATGTCCACACAAGGTGCCTTGTGTTGGCAGTGCTCATCCTCACCAGGAGTGCTTGCACTGATTTAACTGTCCAGGTGGGGACACTGTGGGACTGCTTCTGAAAGGCAGCAACAGTCAATGTAAGCAACTGACACTGCATTGACAGCTACGTCAACCTGAATGCTACACCTCTCACAGAGGTGTTAAGTCAGTGTAGGGAGGGGGGTTACATAAGGAGCTACATTTTAGTGTAGACACTTACAAAGTGAGGTCAACGTAAGCTGCCTTGTATTGCCCTAACTCTCTAGTGTAGACTAAGCCTAAGTTTTGCAGATCTGAAGAAAAGCTCTGTGTATGCATGAAAGCTTGTCTTTTTCACCAGCAGAAGTTGGCTCAATAAAAGATATTACCTCACCCACCTTCTCTCTGTAATATCCTGCCACCGACACAGCTACAACTCTGTCTAGAATAAGTAGTTTAGCGAGGCCACCTAGCCCTGATGTGTACCTGCAAGACAACACCTATATTTGCATACACAACCTAACAAGCCATCTACAATTCTCTACCCCCATCAGCAGCAAGGGCCAGTAAGGCACAGTACATTCTGGGGAGGGAAAGGCAGTTTCAGTGTGAATGTGGCCAGCAATAGGTGGTAGCAAATTACTGTAGCAACACTTGACTTCCACTGAAACAGGCTCCTTTCAATCTGGCAGCAGGACAGGCCATGGAACAAACTGCTTGACTGGACTGATAGAAGGCATAGCAATAAACAAGTGGAGCAACGCTGATGCTGCAGGATCCATCAGATGCTTGTCACATAAATAATACTAGCCCCAGTTCACCTCTTTGTTACTCCCGTCTACTCTAGCCTACTTAGTTTGCTATCTGGGTTTAAATAAAAACAGAAGGCAGTAGCCTGTGTAAATGAGCTGAGTTGAAATGCTTACTGCACCAGTGCATTGCAACCCTGGCTGGGTCCACTTGAGTCAGACTATTGATCTCTTGAAGCCTTTAACCTGCAATCCCCAGTCTTGGAATCTGCCTCTCCTGGGAACCCCACTGCTGCTATGATGGTTTAACCTACTGTGCTGAAGAGCCCAGCTTGAAGTGCTAGAGGTAAGTGACAAGCATCTGTGAGGGGTAGGTGGGACAAAAGAGAGGACTTGAGCATTGATCCTAATTAGCAGAGCATAAGAAAACACTGTAAAATAAAGCCTCAGTATCTCTACCCCTACCCCTTGCCAAAGTTTAGCAGCATCAAGCTAACTATGTAGAAGATGGGACACTGCCACTCAGTCTAAGCAATTTGTGTCCTCCAACAGGGCACTAGAGGGCACTCATCACAATTACTTTTGAACATCTATTTCCTCCCCTCTCACCTACTTTGGAAAGAAACAGGAATCAGAATTGCAAGGTAAATAGTTATTTCATTTCATGGGAAAAAAATCTAGACTTTAAGGTCAGCCAGCAAGAAGACAGATTAGACTGTAAATCAGCTACAAGAAGAAGCAGGGAGGCTCTGATATTAAAATTAGTCCATATGGCTACAGTGAAAATCAAGTTTAGCACAGCTTTCTGTGCTGTCTGACCTCATTGACCAGGTTGTAGAAGGTACTTGCCCCAGAAATAAGCTCCCTTTGCTTATTAAATCCTCTTCATAGTTGCTGGCACAGCAAATGCACCCAGAATGCATCATTTTATCATGCCACAAATACTAAGGACACCATGTAGTGTAGGGAGATTTCTGGAACTTGATGTTACAGTCTGGCAACAGCCTAGCTTCATCAGAGAAGGGAGAGGGATTTGCAAGGAGAGCTGGGTGCTTCTACATAGCTTGATCATTGCATTGGCTCTGCATGGGGCTAGGGCTTTGATTCAAGTGGGGAATAAAATTAGCCCTGTAGGTTCAGGCAACAGGAGAGTTTTCAGTTTGAGAATTGAAAACAAAGGAAAGGCTGGGCCCTTGATCTTTTCTCCTCTTTCACACTGCTCTGAGGAGAAGTTGCTTTTTAGGAGAGAGAGCTTCAGGTTCTATAATGATACAGACAGGAAGCAAAGGTCATCCCTACTCCTTTCTCCATCCTTACTGGCTCCTGCCATTTACTATTTAGCGTTGCCCCTCTTCCTTCTCATCAGTC
This sequence comes from Mesoclemmys tuberculata, assembly GCA_007922155.1. Classification (NCBI taxonomy): domain Eukaryota; kingdom Metazoa; phylum Chordata; order Testudines; family Chelidae; genus Mesoclemmys; species Mesoclemmys tuberculata. Next base: position 11,212,227 of record ML675604.1, on the reverse strand, counting down.
TGAGACGGGTCATCTTATACTCCCGTGAGAAGGGAAAAATCAGAAGCCAAAACATTTGGCTTCTCCACCCTCAAATTCAAAGACTGTACAGAAAGACTATAAGTCTTCTGCCTTTTAAAACTGAACTATAAGGTATCCATTTGCTACTAAGCCACCATCCCCTAAGTGACTTGCTCATGGGCACACAGAAAGCCTGTGGCACAGCATGGACTGGAACACAGATATCCTGAGTCAGAGTTCAGTGTTTTAATCATGGCCAAAAAGAACAAGCCTCTTTAATTTCATCTCCTGGGTTAGAAGATGCTCACACACATCTTCTGGTCCAAGCTGTTGATATCCTGTTTACAGGAGATATGAGAAACATATTTAAAATTAAATTTTTCCTAGGGCATTCAGAAAACAGCAGAATTCCAACACTTGTTAGATCCCTGGCTTCTAACTCAGTTGTGGCTAGACCTTTTCCCTGGTCAACAGACTTCAGAAATGTTAGTGTAACGCCTTGGAAGGGAAGAACAATTTCTGTGGTTCTTGGAAGAAAATCTAGACAACCTTTCAGCGACCAAGACCTTCGTTTTACCGCACGTGCAAAGAAATATCCAGAAATGAACCATTTTGTAATCATTCTTTCAAGCGCTTCTGTTGCTTATAAACCCTTACTGAGGGTACAGAAATGAATGGGTGCCATAGACCCCCACTAAGCTCCCAAGGAACATAATCCCCGGGGATTGCATTGGGCGATTCAGCTACTTGGCACTTTCCGTGATAAGGCCAACCCATGGTTCCCCCCTTCCCTCAGGGATTGAGCACATGGCCATCTAGCATAGCAGGCTCTACCAGGAATGGAAGAAAGGGCTGAGATCTGCCCCAGCATTAGTCTTTTGAATGGTGAATTATGCTAACCCACTGCAGGCTGTACACAGCTTCTGTATCGGTCTGCTAACCCCACTAGTCACCCTTACATGGCGGCATAACCATCTACTGTTTCCACCCAATAGCTCTACGTCACCCTGTGCACAACACCGTGTCTTGCCAGTTGTGCACCCAGCCCTGAGTTGGAGCTGAGGGAAGCTTTATTTATTTTGTTCAAGTGAAGAGTGAGAACACCACCCACTAGAGGAAAAAATAAGTAAATGCACTGGGAGGGAGGAGAATGAATGCATGCAGGTAGTTAACAGCTGTTTCAATGGTATTTTGAAAGAATTAGTTTTTAATCTATTACCTGGAGTCCAACTGGTTTCACCTGTCTGAGATGCACTTTGGTACATTCTTGATTTGCTGTATTACTACTGGTGCCCTGCCTCATTGGCAGCACTATTGCAGCATGCTGCCAACATGCACAGCGCTGTCAGCTCAAATTCCCTGTGCCATGGCTCTCGTCAGCTGACTCAGACTAATAGGACATGCTTGGATAGCACAACAAGGGGGATGGGACAGCCCTGGTTAGAGAGATGGCCGCATAGACAATCCAGGAAATAACACTTCAAGGATAAGACGGCCTGGTGACATTAGATCTGATGAGCTCGCATAAGGAGGCTTTAGAAAAGAAGGTGGCTTTAAGGGGTTTGAAAGGGAAAAAAAATGCCTGACAACAGAGGGCAAGGAGGCTCTTCCAAGCAGCGTGAAAGCCATTAGAGGGAGCACTGAAGAAGCAGGGAGCCAAGTTATTATCTATATTAAGGTTTCTCAGACTAAGAGTTTATCTATTCTAGAACATTTTGCCTCTAACTACACCAGTATGGGTAAAAGCCCCACAGCGTGGGAACATTTATACTGGTATGAAAGAGTGTGTACAGTGGTATAGCTTCTTCTGGCTTAGGAAGCAAGCAAACGAAGCTATATGGGTGTAAGGTAACTTTTATAGAGGTATACATTCATCTAGACTAGGGCTTATACTGGTATTACTGTATCAGTTAAAAATAATTCCATATCCCAACAGCCAGTTATAGCAGCATAGCTTTTCTAGTGTAAAGCAGACCTTAGACCACTATTAATGGCCTGAAATACATAGGACCATTTGATCCTTTCCATTACCTCTCCCCCCCCAAGACATTTTTAGTAGAGAACAGCAGAAAAAAAATAAAAATTAAAGGATCCATTTATTCTTAACAAAACCACCAGAGGGACCCAGTTCCTTGGTCTCATTGCTGTTGGCTTGTTTCCATGTAGGAATTGGCAAAAACAGAAACATTTACTAAGTATTCTATATACAACAGACGATTCGGGCAGCTTTTGCTGAGGCGTAAGTGAATATGATTAAGAAAAAAAGACATCCTTGTTTCTCTTCTGGACTTGTTCGTACCTCTTTACTTGTACCAGTTAAGATACATAGGAAACACTAAAGTTAAGATCAAGAGTTTAGGTGTAACAGTAGGTGACCATTTCATCTAAATATTCTTTTCATTTTGTGACAATTTTTTAAAACCATGGTCCTAGGGTAAAAGTTTCATCACTCCCTAAGTGAGTTAAGAGCCTAAAAAGTGAAATTGAAGATTTGATGCTTAGTCTTTATTATGAGATCCTTTTGTGTATTCCCACTAAATACATAGCCAAGAGCTTGGTGACATTTTTGGGTGCTTTTACAACAGTATCTCCCCAAAATGTCCCTACGCTGCACAATTACATTTTTACTGAACATGTGTCCAAAGCTATGTTAAATATGTATGGCAGGGGAAAAAGGCTTAGCACAGGCTACTTGCAAAGAATGGAAAACAGCCCAAGTTGTACAATGATAAACACAAAACTACTCTTCAACCCTGTTATACAAATGCTTTTAATTCTCTTTCCCGGAACGTTATGCATTGTGGTTTGCTGAAGCCTGTGTGATTTTAATCAGCCTTTCTAAAGGGGAAACCTATCTTACTCAGTATTCGTATCTAGCTGCCTGCTACTCACAGGAAGTCAAGAAATAAGCAGCATTTGAAGTTTCAAACTTTCCTAGTTAAAAGGGACACAGTCAACTTGAAATCTAGTCCACTGGGGGGGGGGAAAAACATTAAAAAATAGGTTCACAGTTACTACCTCTGAGCAACCAATTTTCTGTGATTTTTACAAGCACATTTTCCTTTTGAAAATATTTCTCTCCTCTTTGACGTGCGAGTGTTGCCAGACGTGCCAAGTAAAATAAAACTAGATACAACTGAAGATAGGAGAATTCTTCTGTATTGCCTTTCAGTTACCATAATTGTAGGTGCTGCTTGTAGCAGTGGGCAAAATCAAAACCAAACCTGACTGAAATGCAATTTAAGCCGACGGTGCCCTTTATGGGCTCCAGCCAAGCCCCCCATGCTGCAATGGAGCTGAATCACAGTAAAAGACTCCTGTATTCTAATTTGACCTTCTCAATGGTTCCCAATCATGCCCCATGTTCTAGCACTACCTGTATCAGGGTATTGTAGCAATCTTTTAATGTGTTCAACTTCTCTAATGTACTATGCACATAAATTAATTCACAGGTAGACTGACAACCCAATCACTTGCCCTGCCAGGTCTAGGACTCAGGTGAAGCTGAACAAGAGGTGATCTTCCTTACATGTATTGAAATACCAGCACACAGCTCACCACCGTTGCATTTTCTTGCTTTTGCGGATGTAAGTCAGTTTTCTGTATTTTAATTATGTTGGATATATTTCTAGTTAGAAACTGGCAGAGAAATAGAAATTACACCTGGTCCTAGCCAACAGTAGTGACTTTTATAGACAGCTTCAAAAAGGAACACTGGATCCAAGTCCTGAACTTCAGGGGAACAGAGATCTCCATCTTCATTTCTCAGCTTAGGCCTTACTTGAAAGGAAGGTTGATCTTGTGGTTAAGGCATTGAATTGGAGAAATGGGTTTAATTGCCAGCTGCACTGCAGATTTCCTGTGACATGAAGGGCAAGTCACTCAGTCCATCTGTAAAAAGCGGATTCTACCACTTCTTTTCTCCCACTCTGTTGTCTAGTTAGATGATAGTCTCTTCATGTTAACGGTTTTCTCTCTAGATATTTGTACCTTGTATAATAAGGTCCCACTTATCAGTTGCCCGCCTCTCCCTCATCCCAGCCAGGTGAATGAAGCCAGTCCCAGAGCATTCCTGCTCTGCTGGTCTTTGCAGTCATCTCCATCCCCAGAACAGCATTTACCCAGCAATTTTCCTTATTGGCAGTAGCGGACCAAGATCCGAGCAACTCTACTGGTTTCTCCCTAAGCAAGAGATTCCAGAACATCCAGTCCCACTATGGGGGACTAGATGGCTTTAAATGGAGCAGCTAGATGAGTTTAGTCACCAGCTGTCAAAGGCCTGCTGCAGCTCTGAAGAGATACTGCTTAGAGACAATAGGATTCTTGGGGAAGGAAGGACGGATAAACGTACTGGGTGAAGGGGAGAGACAAATCAAACTGGAACAGGAGACAGTTGACTAATTTGGGGAAAGGAAAAGAGTTAATGAATTTGGGGGGCACTCATCTCAGGGTGAAGAGTAAGTGAAAGGAGGGATGATGTGAGTTGGGGTATGAACAGTTGTGGGGGGACAAGTGAATCTAAGGGGGGTTGTTGCACAAGACAGATGTGAGAAAGACTGGGATGAGACGTGTGTGCATGAGTTTAGTATGAAATGTGAGTAAAAAGGACTGTGCTATAATGGAAGGCATGCACGTGTCAAGCTGTACACTGGTGAGAGTCCGTCTGTCTGCACTGTGTGTGCGCGCAAGAGAGAACAAGTGTGCTAGAGACCCAGTCAGTCCATTTGTTCATGAATGTGTGTTTGAATAGGAGAAAAAGAGATGCATCTCTCTCTTTACAGTAAGGGCGGGCAAGTAGTTTTTGCTTGATCTTGTGATTGGGGGGGAGAAGGGGACAGGTGTAAAAGCCCCCTCCCTTTTTTTTTTAAACTTGGCTTTCTTGTACACATGAAATGATTTGGCTCAGATACTTGCTTATGCACCTACTTCAGGCTTTTTGAAGACTGGTTTATAGTGACTGCAAGCATCCATTGATTTTGATGAGCGCTAGGTAAGCTTTCCTATGTAACATTGCTATTAAGGATAGTATCCATACAGGTGATGTTAATATTAAGGGCAGCAGCAGCACTCACTTTCCTATTGCATGGGCCCAGAGAAGCCAAGCCCACAGAAGGTTCAGCAAAACCCACTGCTGACTAACCCGAGCTCCCTCTACGGTGACTCTGTTGGTTGCAGTAACTGTTCACATTTAAGGTTTTCTTACCACAACCACAAGGACTAAAGAAAAAAAAACCAAAAAGGGTTTTTAAATGGAAGCTGAGATTCTGCAGGAGTTGATGGCATAGCCAGTCTCTTGAAAATCTTGTGCTCAGCTAGGACGAGTGGAGTTTTGCAAAGCTGGCCTACATAGAAAGGAAGATACAATGATAAGATACTCTTCAGAAGGTAAGCAAGACACATCATTGGGTTACCTGGGCTTTTCACCCTCTGAGGTTCATGACCAACACACAGAACGAACTGCAGAGGGCAGGCCAAAGTCCCAATAATGTCTTCATTAAGTTAATCAGATAAGTGGCTATTTCATTTCTAACAATGTGTTTTTAATGTCTAATGTGTTTTTTCCTCACATGGATTTTTTGTAAAGGTGTTTTCATTATATAATGCCTTTTGGGTAAAACAAGAGTGGTAGGAAATAATCTCTCATATTGATATAAAAGTAGAAGTTTTAATACCAGCAACAACTATGCAAATTTCTAAAACTAAAGCCAGACAAAAGATCCCAATCAGTGCCAGGATTTCACTAGAAATACTTACACCATCAGAAAATTAGTTCAAACAACAGATATAATGAACGTCTATCTACAAAATAAACTAGCCACTCCCTGCTCACCAACTGACTAGTTTGTTTCATTGTGTAAACATAAGACACATTTTTCTATTTTGGTTCTAGGACTCAATTTTTATGTGTTACATGTTTTGCATTTGTACAGAAAGTAAAAAGAATAAAGTTTCATTGTTTGGTACATCAGAACAATACCCCATGTGTCTTTCAAGTTTTGATCCTATATTACTAACATCATAACTTCTCACAATTTAATATTACAAAAGAGTTTTTTAATAACTAGTTAAGGTTCCCATGGGAACCTTAGGAAAAAGAAGATTAACAATTAATCCCCCAGGAACAGTGGCATAAAATACTGGGCAGTGTTAAGGTTGTCTGGTTGCCTCAGTGATGGATTTGCTAGGGGAACTGACAGAATGTTTATGAGTGTTTGCAGTTGTGTACGTGTGAGGCGGCCATGAACACAGATACCATATTTCCTGGGTTTTGTGGTTTTGTAGTCCATTAGCAATCTTAACTGTTTTTTGCAATTGTTTATGTTTGAATAGATTGTTAAAATGCTATTTTTAGCCTGGTTTTAAGACACTAGCATGTCTAGAGAGGTGTGTGCATGCAAACATGGTCATTTCACTCCCCTGTCCCTGGACTAAGTTATGGTAACCTGAATCTTGATTGCCTTAGGCTTCTGTTTCTAGTATTTCTGCTTGAAAGCACTCTGAGCCAATCCTACCAGACTTACGAGTGTCCTTCCACACATCCAGAGACACCTCACACCTTTCTTTAGTCCACTGTGTGACATCAGTGGCAAATCTGATACCCAACTGCACATCATGGTCAACTCTACAATAAATAGGGCAGTCAATCATCACAGGCATCAGGATCTGAAGCTGCTAAGGTGAACAAGTGACATGACTCCAATTTCAGGACAGCATGATCTCATTTGCGGGACATGGCAAAATCAAAATAAATAAATCCCTGTAGCAAAATAGCCCATTTTGGGAAGCTGTAGACAGTTAAAACCACACATTTAACTAAATTCTGCATTCAGTAGCTAGCTTGCTAGCAAGGTAAACAACCCTGCCCTGCAGCCAGCCTCCGACCCCTTCTGCCCAAGGCCCCTTCCCACCTGGCCCTGCCCCTCTAGCCCCTGTGCTTACCCGCCAGCCAGCCTTGAGTCCCCTCTTCCCTCCCCACCCCCAGCCCAACACAGAGCAGAGCAGCCCAGTCAGGCACCCCCCACCTCCATATTTTGTGGGACATTGCATAGCTGTTGCAGGACACAGGATAAAGGACACAATTGCAGGACTGTCCTGTGATTTTCAGGATGGTTGGTCACCTCAGAAGCTACAAAGAGGCCTTTTTCCTAATTAGACCCATCTGACAGAAAGATCGCATAAAGAGTTACCTGGCACTGAACTATGGGGCAAACTTCAAAGCAATGCTAAAAAAAGTGTTCTAATTGAGTCATCAAGTGATAAAAGAAAACAAAACAGGGCAAGACTGAGTCCAAGTACCAGAAATGCCATGGATGTACTGGAGTACTACAAAAGTGAACAGAGGCTGACAGGCCTAGAAATTTAGGGAACTGTTACTAAACACAACTGCAAGGACAATTGGTACATTTAAGAGACTTTACAAGAGCTGGAATGATGCAGAAGTGCTACAAACCAGAAACCTGTTCACCAAACAGTGGTCAGGAAAGTACTAACTAGAATGCTTGGAGAGGAGCATTTATAGTCTGCATGGGTTGAATGACATCCCCGGCTCATGCTGTACCATGCTACTGCTGTCCTCCAGGGTCAAAATTCATGAAGAGCTCTGCAAAACCAATTGAACTCCCATTAAGGGGCTAAAGCCATCTGTAAAAGGATTGGGCTTTTTGCACCAGTGTAGCTATACTAATACAAACCACCTACCCTGCGTAGACTCATTGCATACAGATTGCACCAATGCAGCTCGTCCACTAAGTCTAAAAACGGACACCAGCTTTTCCTCAACCTCTCAAAAACACCAAACAAAACACACACACATACACACACACACGAATAATTAAAAACAGAGTTTATAAAGGAAACAAATGGCAGACCCTTGACTGTAGCTGCAATGTCACTGAATGCTAAAAACAGACACCCCCCCATTTTATCAGATTATAAATTAGTTGTTGCAGTAGGCTTTAAAAAGTTCCATAATTACAAATAACCACCACTTGTTTCCAAGAACCTTTATACATCTTTTTAATTAGATTAGCTTTACAAGCAACTTGAGAGCTCTTTATAATGAACACTGCTTTTCAAATTACATGACTTTATAGGCAATTTGTAAATGAATCTTGAATTTCTTTGCCTGTTATAGAAAAGGTCTCTTGTTTTACAGCTGGCTAATGTCATGAATAAAAATAGCATTATGAAGCTTTACCTTTAACCAGGACTAAACATATACAGGTCATAAGACAGTTTAAAAAATAGTTTTAAACAAGGACCTGCTTCATGACACTCAAGAGTGAAGATTTCAACTGACATGAAATGAATAACTTCTAAAAGGATATTGTTGAAGAAATGGCTGCTCTGATTTGTTGACCCTTTTGTAATGATTGATGAGAAATGATGAAGCAAAAAAATTAAGCACTTTTTTTAACCTGTCTGGCAAGCACAAACCTATAGGGTGATTAGAATCTGATACTTTGCATACCTGCAGAAATAGAAGTTTGAATTACAGAGGGACTGAAACAGAATTTAAAGGCTTATGCTGTACATTTCTAAAACAAAACCAATCAAATCTCCATTAAAATAATACAAAAGCAGATACAATTAGAAGTGGTGACTTTTTTTTTTTTTTTTTTAAAGCTGGCCTAATGCAATGCAATGCACTGCAGACCAGACAGTAATGAACATTTGCACTCCTTGGTCAGGCTGGCAGAGGCACTTACAATAGAGGTGTCTTGTTTGATTTTCTGGGAAGAAGAGAAACAAAACTGTAAAGGGTGAGAACTGATAAAAGTCTGAACAAAATGAGAATTTTTCTGTAAAGTCTCCAACTTTATATCACTATACTGAATTCCCTCCTTCCCCCCATCAGCTTACCACTAAACACAATTAGGGGTTGTTGGTTTTTTTCTTTCATGTTTTACATGAATAGTAATTTTTAAAATAAAAATTACTGAGCTTTCCATAGAAAAGGTCTAATTGAGTACAAACTATACAGATGCTAAAATTGTTGTACGTTGTAATATTACATACAGAAATATTTCTGTACACTCACATTGTTTTGGCTATGTAAGGAAATCAAGGACAGACAGAAAAACTGAAATGAGTGAGCTCAAATACCAAAGACATTTGTAAATATGGATGCTGGCTTTTAAGATTTGCTTTGTTTTCTCAAACTTTTCAGCTCAGGACCAGAACATCATCTCTTAAGGAACAGAAATGTCCAAGCTTCCAGATGTCTCATCCTTATTCTGTAAAGTCCCTGCTTTTCCTCTTAAAAAATGAAAATGTAAAAATAAAGTGATTTTTTTTTTTGCTAAATATGTATCTCAGTACAGATCAAAGGCCAGTCAGTGCCTTTGGGGGGGAAACCTTTCAGCAGAGTGACAATCTGAAGACGTATTACACATGAAGCCTGTAGTGATGCACTTCAGCCTCAGTGTACTGCATGTTCCCTTGATACTATAGAACAGATCAAGGTGCCAGCCTGCATATCAGATGGGACACCAATAATCAGAAATAACACAAAGTTTGTGAATTTTAACCTTCTGTTAACTTATATACTGTAAAAGAAAAGCTTTCAGAAAGGAAGAAAAAGGTGGAAGCCTCCTGTCAAGTACATAGGGAGGAGGTTCTGGATACCTCTAAAAGCATAGAAAAGCCCTTATGTATCCTAGGAGCTTGAGGGTATTTACCAGGTCCCCAAAGCCACCTACAGCATGGATAGTGTCAAGTTCACTTAGTGACAGTCACTCACTAAAAAAAAAAAAGATATAGAACTCTCTGCCTCTGGATTCAACATACAACACCATGAATTAAAAGTTACTGATAGTAAGAGAGTGATTTGTTTCTGTTAATAAGTTTCATAAAGGACACAGTCAAAAACAATACAGCAGCAATCTTTAAAAGTTCAAATTAGTGTGAGATATGAGTATAAAACAATCAGGTTTTTAAGCTGGTAATTAAAGTGCTCCTTTTCTGACTTTAGGTGTAAAGAAAATTAAAGTGATCATCAGTTACTGGCAACTCTTATATTATATTAGGTCTTTCATGGCAAAGAACAGTATGAACAGCTTTACAAAAATAGATCAATGCTATTTTGGAGAATACTGTATTTTTACTCAATTTTGATAAATTGTACCTGGTCATACAAAAATTATCCCAAATCCAAACTTTACCATATAAAAAAAGGGAGAGATGAATTGGATTCAGCTGGATGACAGGTCTGGCAAAACATAAGAATGGAAAAATTCTATGTAGGACACTTATATCACATCCACATGTGTATGCTGTTTCTTATTGATTGCTTATCTTCTTTACATAAGCAGTCACAGGTCTGGAGTCACAATCACATAGCACAATGCTTCAGCAGTCAAAATCTTCTGTTTAATGCAACATTGAAACGCTGTGTTTGTTTCCTTATTAAAATGTTGATTTGTCGTCAGTTTTCCTTTATCCCGTTATTCACATTCAAACGTTAACAGTTTACTGGGGGAGTGTAGCAAGGCATGTTGCTAGATTAAATGCTTTATAAAACGTCTTTCCCAATTGAGTCAGAAGGTTTATTGAGTTCAACCCTCACACCTTTTTCACCTGCAGAAAAATAAAAAATACATCAGCATAATGTTTAAGCATTTGCTAAAGAGGTGTGCTATAGAACTATTATGTCACATCTATGCCTTCCTGCTGAAAATTTGGTATTATGTAAAATAGATATTTCAAAAGGCATCTGATACACACCACAAAATAAAATACAAATTCATATGCATATTACCTCATTATAGGCCAAATTCTGAGCAGTTGCTTTTATAGCTAGGAGAAAATTTTCAAACTTTGGTACTTAAAGTTTCGTTCCTAGATATCAACTGACTGAATTAGGGCTGTAAATTGAGACATTTATTTAGCTGTTCAAATGTGGCATTAAGAGCATAGCTTCAGACAGTCCACATTGAAAGTTTAAGCCTCAGTCCTTACACAGGCAAACCTGCAAGAAGTCAAGTGAAACTCAGAATTTGGTCCATCATCATTTTACTTTTGTGAAGAGAGTTAATGAAGAGAACAGTTTGTTAAATCTTTATTCTTTTTTAATATATAACATCCTATCTGATCTATACCCTAAATTACCCCCTCTCCTGCCCTTTTAGTTAGAAGTGAACTTAAATACTTTAAAGTAAAATAAAACTAAGTCTTCAAATCATTAACAGAAACATTTAAGTTTTGTAATTTTTAAATCTATACAGCTTAATGATAAACCAAAAGAAAGGCCTACCATCTACCAAAACCAGAATTCAAACGCTCAGATTTCTGCATTTCCCTGGAAGCCTCACATTTACATTCTTTAAATGAAGGATTTACATTCTTCATTCTGCTTTAGGAGTCCATGAGGTCATCAACGATATCAGGAAAATAGGAATCACAAGCAGTGTGTGCGTCTGCTCCCAGATTCGGCTCCCATTTAAATCAGAGTCAAAACTCCCACTAACTGAGAGGAAGTCAGATTAGAACCAGATGCCCAAGATGGTGTAAGTCACCATAGAGCCACTGACTTCAGTAGTGTTATTCTAATTCCCAGAAGCTGGAATCTGCCCTATATCTATATATGCAAAAAATATTTAAATTCACCTTTAACTACTGCCAATGCCATCAACTACTTCACATCAATTTCATGCATGACAGCGAAGCTAACATATTCATCTTGGTAAAGCTCCCTCATTAAATTAACCAACTTCCTCTTGAAGGGCAAGCCATGAGAGGATGGCATATTTTTGCTGGAGTGGGGTTAGGGCAGCCTTGCAGAAGAAGCGACTATCACAAAAATCAACAACTGTCAATAAATATATGTCTCAATTCTTTTATTCCAGATTTTATATTTTAGAATTCTTTGTTTTTCAATTCACACACTCCATTGAAACTGACTTATTCGAGTCCTGTCCAATTGTTAAAATTGTCATCTTTATTTTAGGTCCTTGTATGGCCCCCATCACTCTCTATAATCTCTAATGTATTTATCCTCAAAACACGCTTAGGTATTAGGGATGGGGAAAAGTAGTAACCCAGTTTTACAGACCAGGAACAGATACACAGAGGCTAAGTGACCTACCCAAGATCACGCAGAAAGCATTTGACAGAATAGGGAACTGAATCAGGATCTCCCAAGCCACAGACTAGAGCCTAACCACTGGACCACCTTTCTTCTAAAACATGACTACGCAAGTCACGTTAACCCTCTCGTGCATGGTGTTACGACTACTTCGATGTTCTCCCAGAAAACCAAGAATGTGTGTAACACACAGAAGTGATTAATTACCAGTTAGATATTTTACTTTCGCTCTGGCTCTTTCATCTGCATCAAAATACCACACTGTTATTGCGTACCTATAAAAGGGATGAAAATACAGCAAATGAATTGCAGCACTTTGGAAAACAAACAGTACAGTGATCTTTATTGACATAATCTAACTCTTCCGTTTTCCCAGCTAAGTTTGAGTAAAGATTTCCTAAGAGATCGGGGGAAAGTAGATTTTCTGTTCATTTTTATTATTTTGATAGAAGTGTTATGTGAAAAGACAAGGTGGGTTTGCCGTTTGTGCTATAACCCTGTATTTTTTCAATGAATGTGATACAATTATTACCCAAATCACTTTCAGAAACTATATTGTACAGTCTGCAGCCGTACCACTGTGGGCTTGGTCCCATATTTCATAAATTAAGCAGATTCAAGTTTGAGTCATGCTGGTGATTTAGTGGGAGGGAGAAATAACGTCTCTTCCACACAGATCGACCAGCACTCTATAGCCCATGTGTTGTGTGACGTGTACTTTAGAAATATTTTAATCGTTTCAGCAGATGGCACCCAGCTGAATCAGTAATGAATTAATGCCCCAATGAAGTGGATAAGAGTATTGTGCCTTTGGAGATATAATCTGCCAAACAAGATATAATAAAGAGGAGATTCTGAACACAAGTAGTTAAAAATCCCATGGTATTTTTTGCAAAGGTAGTGAGGTGTTAACCTCAGTGCTCTAGCCAAATTCCAATTTAGTTCACTACATTTTGTCTAATCAAAAACACATTAATTTCCAACAGACTTCCTCTCTGATGCTGTTAGATAGTGTTGCTGTTCACTATTAAACAGTAACACGCTCTATCCGAGGAGCACCTAATTTCTGTAAATGTAAATACATAGACTGTTTATCACTCTCTGATATTAAAAGTGTTCCATAAATGGAAGCTGTTATTTAGGCACCTAGTTTTTTTACTCTTAACATGTAGAAAGAAACATGAATTCTCTAATTCTTGTTGCTTGCATTAGCAAGGTTTTCCTTCAGACAAACAAAACAGCCAAAATATTTCTGCTTGACTTGAAAATTTAATATTTAAATGCACATAGATTTATTTAAAGGAGCAAATAGGTCAAAGTTCAACATCTCAAATGATGTAAAGCAGAATTCCCCTTTACTATGCACCACACTTTCGTATAGTGGAAAATCAAAGCTGAAATTAGGTCCAGGTGAATTGTTAGCTAACTTTTTTGTTAATTTTTTTTAAAATCTATTCTTCACATAAAAGCAGTCATATCTGATTACATAGAATAAAATAAAATTTTCCACATAACCCTGGTACTTCATTTTGGATGTGACCTTCTCCACAAAATAAAGTTTGGTGAGTAGCAGCAATGTCAGACTTTCATCTTTCTTGTTCTAGAGTTGAACTACAGTAACCTTTGCCACTACTAGTAATAATGGACAACATCAACCTTGAGATTTCTTAACTTCTGAGTACTTAATTATGCAAGCAGAATATTCATTCTCAGTAGATTTTGACATTTTTTTAAATGGGATGTTTCCCCCATTCTTGCCCCCAATTTTTTAATAAAAGAAAATTCCAGACAATGGAATTTCTACTTGGCTAGATACTACCAGAATGCCTGGTTCTGTGCAAAGTGCGTAGTAAACGTGCCAATGGTTCCCGCAGAACACTACGTCATGCACGTCGCCTGATGTGCTTCTTGCGCGAGTGCACACCTTAGATTAGAAGATGCGTATTGAGTGAGACAGTATTCTTACAATGTAATTCACCCAATGCACTCCTTACAAGATCAACACATACACTGTGTACCCAACTGGCACACAAATACCTACATTCTTCTTGAGTGCTGCTTTAAAAAGTGCTTTTGTTCTGTTAAAGTGAGATAATCCAAGTGTCCTAAAAATTGCCAAATAGTAAGTAATAAATGTCATCTAGCTTCTGTAAAGGGTTTTTCATCAGTAGCATCTCAAAGCACTTTACGAAAAAACAGTATCATTACCCTGTTTTGCAGGTGGAGAAACTGAGGCACAGAGTAATGAAGTGACCTGCCCAAAGGTCATGCAGCAGGCCAGTGGCAAAGCCAGGAATAGAACCGACATCTCCTGACTCCCAGCCAAGTGTTGTACCCAGTGGGTCACACTACCCCCTCAAAATAAATATCACAAAACAGTCCAAAGGCTCAATGAGGGCTGTTTCACTGGGTTTTTTTATGCCTAATTTCAACTTTCCAATCCCAGCATTTTTGACTATAGCCATTAAAAAAAAAGTAGCAAGAATTTAAAAACAGGAAAGCATATATTTTCCACCTATGCTCCTTGTCCTCAAAGAAGTCTGAAACATTTTTGCTCGATTATCCTTTATGCAAAGGACTTAAAATGAAAATGCTTGAGGCAGCATTACGTATAGGTGTCACTGCTAGCATGCCAGCTTTTACGTCTTGTTTTACGTCAAAATGTTATGTGCAATGTGAAATGTGGATTCTACACAATTAATAATTACAATGATTTACTAGTTTTAGTCACCCTAGTGGGTTGCAGATAGCACTTGGCAATGCCACATTGCAGACATAGGTTTGTTCACCACCATTCCCACTCTGCTGTAGACTTAGCAGCACATCAGTGACAGCAAAGTTCTGTCTGCAATCCAGACAAGGAGCAACACAGCACTCCATGTAATAGAGAGAGCTGAGTACAGAGGAGTACCTCATCTTTCCCCCCAACCACAGCCACTTTTGTAGGGGTAAAGCTGGGAGGAGCAAACAAAAATTTTAAAGTTAAAAAAAAAAAAAAAGACAATAACTCCCTCCCCCACAAAATTAAAAGAATGGCAGAGAAAATTGCTATGGCTAGCCAAACTCAAAACACCTGACGTCTAACTAGGAGCAAGGAGGAAAATTAATACAATATAGACTAATACAAAACCATCACTGAGGAGACACCACTGATTACCATGAGCTCTGTATCAGGCCCTTTAGGAGACGGATATAGCTTTGTGAAATCAAGGTTACCAGTGGCATCTTGAGTATTTATGTGCAAGAGAGATTTTCTGAGTACTCAAAAATGAACCCAGAACTAAATGTTTCTAGGAAGAGGAGAAAATGCAGCGACAGACAGCAGAATAGTGGCACTCTGACATTAGGCCTCAGTAGCACGTTTGTAAAGTCGCCTCAAATTGTACAAGGAATGGGCTCTGTTTTGGGTAATAATTTCTTCAAATTTCCTCCTCGCTCCTAGTTTGTCATTTTATATTCTTCCTGCTCTATCAGAAGCTTTGTTAAGTATGTGCTTATATCTCATTCATCTTACCTTGTAGCAAATGCTGGCTGCACTTCATGAGGGTTGCGGCGGTCAGACCAGAAAAACAGCAGTCTATCAAATTTGGGTTCAATATCAGCAAATTGGGCTTTGCCATCTGGAAATATCCGAAGAATACCTCCACTTACCTAAGATTTAAAAAAGAATCCCATCTTAAATATTCATTTACCTTTGTATTTTAGACATGTTGACAACGCACAGCCTCAATCATATATTTTGAGTCTTCTAAAATTAAAGTTCTAAAGATTTTAATAGATTATGAAACTCTATTAAGCTGGATGACTGTAGATTCATCATTCTTCATTTTTAACAATAAATCCTAATACTCTTCATCCAGTGATTTCAAGGTGCTTTATAAATACTAAGCCTCAACACCTGTTTTACAGTAACTGGGTTTTTTGTATTTTTAACCCATATCCATTTGAATGAGGAAGTGAGACAGATGTTAAGGTGGTGACCGAAAACACAAAGCAAATCAACACACCCCACAAAAGCAGAGTTCTAATTCTGAGTCCTACTAGATTTCATTCTCTTCAAAGGCAATTATTGATGTGCTAACAATATCTTTAAAAAGTCATGAGGCTGTAATTCAAAGAAAGAAAAAGTTGATGACTGATTTTTTTTCAAAGCTTTTTGGGGCATCATTGTTCTTTGGGTGCCATGTCATTGTCCATTTATTCAAGCTCTTCCAAACTTTTAGCTCTTAAATAGGTGGGTGAGTGTGCATATCTACAGAATATAAACATCAGAAAAAGGAGAGGTAGGGCATGTCTACACTCAATCTTAAATTGACCTATGTTAGATCGACTTACTGCCAGTGCAGTAAATACCGTGGTGGCTGTTGTCCACACTGCCCTCCTTCAGTCGGTGGTGCGTGTCCTCACCAGGAGCACTTCCAGTGACTGAAGAGAGGCGGGGAGGGTTGGGGGAGCCTGAGAGCCTCTGTGCAGCTTCCTGCCAGGAACCCAGCCACACAGGGCTTCTCAGCTCCACACAACTCCCCGTTTGGGAGTGGTGGGGCAGCTGACTGGGGCTTCTCAGCTCTGGCAGGGAGATCTGCACCCAAAGTCCAGTCAGGTGCGGGTCTCCTGGTGTGGCATGGTGAGCCTGAATGGCGGCCCAGGATGAGCGGAGACCCAACAACAGCCTAGCTAGGGAGTCGGGAGTCAGCTTTCTTGTCAATTTCACAGCTCCAGTGGAAGTTGCCACTTGAAATTGCCAAGACAGCCAACAGCCGATGTAAGGAACGCCAAACCGACATAAGCCCTACTCCTCTTGTGGAGGCGGAGTTATTATGTCAGCGTAGTAGTTATATCAGCTGGAGCAAGACTGTAGTGTAGACACTGACAGAGTTAGGTTGACATAAGCTGTCTTACGTCAACCTAACTAATGTAGACCAAGCGTTACTCACATATGAATATTTTTCTAAAGATCCTATTCTTCTTTGGTGACATTGCCTCCCTCCAGTTGACTGTTATCATGAGGTTACCATCTCTCTCTGTTTTTAGCAAAGCATAGCCATTCTAATACTTCAGTATTTATGCTATTGGGGCATCTCTAGAACAACTGTGTTGTTGTCCTCAGTGGGCCTTCATTTTCTTCAGAGGAAGACAGAAGTTTCTGTTGTTTATGCGGAGGCTGTAGTTCTCTTTTTTTGTCCTTCTGCCCAATGATGCTGCCATCCTAGCTCACAAGAGCCTGCCTATCCTTCATCCCTATAATTCCTTCACCCTCCTCCTAGGAAGGCTGTTGCTACTGTTGAGGATATGGGATGGACTGGCCCTGTTTCTGCTCCTCCACCAATCTGTGCTTTTTCTTGTGGCCAGACACCATGCTGGTAATTCAGGCGAGGCAGGTCAGCTACCGGTAGTTTGGTCAGTGAACAAGAAAGAACACACCACTAGTGAAAGCCTTCTCAAAGCCATGAGCTGATCTTTGCCCCTTCTCTGTGGCAGAATCAAATCCAATAAAATCAAAGTCATTAGTGCTCCAAATGCCAGTCTGGGCGGCTGCTGCTAAGACCTTTAAGTAAACCATGGTGACTTTCCTTTAAAAACCAAAGCATTGAACCCTACCAATCCGTTCACAGTTTGAAGGGTGCAGTCATGTCAAAAGGAGCTTACAACTTAGTTTTTAAATGAAAGAGGTTTACCATTTTGCACAGAGGGGGTCAGAGGTGCAGGCTTAGTGGACTTTCCTTGACCTGGCTTCTTATACCCACTCCAACTCAGTGTTCAGATCTTCAAATTGTATACAAGTATCCGATCTACCACATAGGGCTGTAGTATGAAGTAGATAGTCTAATGAAAACCTCTGAGCATGAAAGTTATCACTCAACTCAGCTGTGATCAGATAAGCTCAGTGATTTGCATATGAGATCTGATCGGTTAATACTCCTCCTATTTCAGTTCTCTCACTTTTGAGGTGATAAGCAATAGAAATGGATTGAGCAATCAGTCACATAGCTTTTCAGACAATCGTGAGTGAGCCTCTCTTTTGTACATAACAGGGAATCATCTCTGCATAACTGACTGCTCCTTAGTCCCTCTGCAGTGCAATCTTTGTCAGGGTCTGAATTCATGTTAGCAGCTTCGCATATATTGTGCAGCTATACCGACCCACGATTAGCTATCATAGGGTTAACTGCACCTGTACGTGTTCAAGCCCCAAATCCTAGAGAGAAATTAGAAAATTACTGGCTAAAAGCCAAGTGGAGATTTTTATTAGGTCCTGCACACGGAACGGTCAGAACAGTGATAGCTACAGACATCTAGTAGTCTATGGGCTTTGTCAGTATAATTATATCAGCAATGTAGTGGAGACATATTTTACACCACCACCAAGATTCCAAACAAGGGAGACATCCTTCAAAACCTGAATTTATTAATTATGCCTTAAAGTAATTAAATTATAAATTCATGCTGTCAGTTTCTCCAAACAAGAAGGGTGAGGACATTGAAAAAGCTGGAAATGCAAAAATCCCACAAAGGCATCAGCATTGGGTAGCTGGGAAACTGCACTCTCTCACTTTCCTTAATCTAGCTTGTAAACAATACTGCACAATACTCCAGTTCTAAACAGATAGCACTAGACACAATCGACATTTTTTAAGTGTAAGTTATTCGAATGTACATTTACTGGAAGAAAGTGCCAAGAAGAAAAGGGCCTTTATCACTTGCTTAGCAATTTTCTACTATAATTAGGTCCTTTAAAGAGTATTAGACACAATTAAATACATTAGACTTCCTCATTTTGGGAACTCATACCAGATCTTTTCTGAGTTTGTAGGTCTGGTCTATAAGAGGTTTTTGTACTGGTATAAATATTTTGGTTGGAGGTTTTTTTTTGGTTTTGTTTTTTGTTTAAATAAAACAATAGTTATACCAGCACAATCCCTAGTGTGGATGCAGTTATACCACCATGAAGATGCTTTTATGCCGGTATAGCTTATTCCTCCTCCTGTATGAGTACAAGCTATATATAAGGCATCTTCATGGTGGTGTAACTGCATCCATACTAAAGAGGTTTAAAGCAGTGCAACCCATACTGATATAGGGTGTGTCTACACCATGGAGTGAAGTCTATTTAATTTCAGTCAACTTTCACCTGCCAAATTTATGAAGTTGGAGGCCTGTGATCACCCCACACACATTGCGTCGGGGGTTTGCGTCCCCACCAGCCACACTTGCATCAATAATCAAAGCAGTGCACCGTGGATAACTATCCCACAGTGCCTTTTGGGAAGGTTGTCGTCCACCCATGATGCAGCGTACGCCCTCTCCTCTTGTTCAAAACAAACAGACAAACACTTCTTCGTGCCTTTTTTCCAAACCCATCTCTGCCACATGCAAGCCATAGCCGGAGAGGCATAGAGCACGTTCAGCTGTGCACTGTCATTGTGAGCATCACAAACACCTCCCGACTTATCCTGCAGTATTTTCAGGGGCAAGACAGGAGCTGCAGCACTGAAAATTGCGATGTTACTGAAGCTGCCCTGCAACAAGCCATAGAGCGAAACAATTCCTGTTTGCTGCAGGCTGTCACGCAGCATCTTCTGTCAGTGGAGCACTGCTTCTGGTCCCATGAAACAAGCAATGACTGGTGGGATTGCAGCATTATGAAGGTGTGGGATGATGAGCAGTGGCTGCAGAACTTTCGTATGTGAAAGGTCACTTTCACTGAACTTTGCACGGAGCTGTCCCCAGCCCTGAAGCGTGTGAATACTTGCTTGAGACCTGCTGTGATAGTAGAGAAGTGAGTGGTCACCACTCGGTGGAAGATGGCAACCCCAGACTGCTACCGGTCAGTTGGGAATCAGTTCGGAATCGGTAAATCTCCAGTGGGAACTGCTGTGATGCAAGTGTGCAAGGACATGAACCGACTTTTGCTAAGAAGGGTAGTGACTTTGGGAAACATGCAGAACATTGTGGACGAGTTTGCCACAATGGGGTTCCCAAACTGTGGCAGGGCAATTGATTTGATGCATATCCCTATCTTAGCACCGGACCACTTTGCCACAGAGTACATAAACCAGAAGGGATACTTCTCAGTGGTGTTGCAGGCCCTTGTGGATCACAAGGGACATTTCACTGACATCAGTGTGGGGTGGTCCGGAAAGGTAAATGACGCGCACATGTTTAGGAACTCAGGTCTGTTAAAACAGATGCAGGCGGGCTCTTTCTTCCCTGACCAAAAAAATAAATATTGGCAATGTTGAAATGCCAATTGTGATCCTGCCTACTCTTTGTTCCCCTGGCTACACCAAGGGAACAAGCCAGGCACCGGGCACCTGGACAGCAAGGAGCATTTCAATAATAGGCCCAGCAAGTGCAGAATGGTGGTGGAATGTGCATTTGGCCATTTAAAGGCAAGTTGGCGCAGTTTGCTTGCTAGGTTAAACCTCAGTGAATGCAACATCCCCACTATTATCTCTGCCTGCTGTACGTTCCATAACGTGTATGAAACAAAAGGGGAAAGTTCCCCCAGGGTTGGGTCATGTAGGCTGATATGCTGGCCACAAATTTTGAACATCCCAATACAAATGCTATGCTGAGAGCAAACCATGCAGCGCTGCACCTCAGGGAAGCATTGAAAACCCATTTTTGCAATAAACTGAAATAATGTATGTCTGTCAGTGCTGTGCCTTCCCTTCCCCACCCCTTCTTTCCCTGCTGACGGTCCCTGAGCTCTCAATGAATAAAGAGTAATGGTTTTTAAAGCAGAAAATTTTATTGGTGATCCATTACAGTGGGGGGAAAGGATGACAATTTAACATTCTCATAAGGCTGCTTGGGCATCACCGACATTCCCAGTTCTTAAAGGGGCCGACGCCTCTTTCTGCTCCCCTCTGCCAGTGTGGAATGAAGCACATATTGCACCCTGCTCAACCTCCTCCTAGTGCACTTGAGGGATGAGGGCCTGGGAAACAGCTTATTGGTTGAGCATTTTTCAGGGGCTGCAGAGGGAGTCTGTCCTGCCACTGCTCTTCCTGGAGCTCTACCAGATGCCTCAGCATGTCTGACTGACCCCTCATAATATGCAACATCTCCTGTTGTGTTGCACGCTCCTGCTCCTGGGCTGATTTTCTGTTTTCCATGTCCATGTTCAGTTTTTCTGACAATGACATCTTCCAGGCTCTGAACTCTGTGTCAGCAGTTGCAGAGGTGTTCATTAGTTTGTTGAACATGTCATCCCGATGTTTTTCCCCCACCTTCTAATCCGGAAAAGGCACTCTGCAGGAGTAGAAGCAAGGGTGAGGGCCAAGGTGTCCACTGTAAAGAAAGCAAAGCACAAAGTTTCCATTGTTAGCGCATCCCATGGATGAAAAGAAATGTTACAATGTAAATAGAACTCCCCTTTTCAAAAGGCAAAGCCAGACCCACATACCAATCTGTACCTATTACATGGATCGAAGTGGCATTCCAGCCATCCAGTCCTTGCATCCATTATAAGGAAGTCTCCATAGCACTAAACGCCCCAATCCACACTTAACCAAGGAGCAGGATCATTGGGCTCCCCTTTATCACCCCAGAGACTGGTTTGGGAGGAGGTTGTCCAAAGGGATTAGAAGAGGGTGCTGGTGAAGTGTCGCTGGAGAAAAATAGGGGCATCCATTTCTGGACACCTAATACCCATGGCAACAATGTCATGGCTAGGAATTGTCTGTGTTGGGGCCCAGGACACCATCCATGGCAGAGAAATAACATGGAGTGACTATACTGTTTGTGTCTTGTAAACTTGCGCCATCTTCTCTAGGCAACTGTATGTGATATCAGTCTCCTGAGGGTAACAGAGGCGGAAAGGGAAGATTTGCTGCAAGCATCAGGGTACAGGCCTGGACCTTATACTGCTATGCTGTGTTCCACAATGATGCCTGCTCATTTAATAGCAGAGTGGTGGGGAGAAGTGTCCTACCATGGTGGAAGAAATAAGGTTGCCCTCCCCAGAAACCTTCTGCAAAGGATTGCAGAGTACCTACATGAAATTTTCCTGGAAATATCCACAGAGGATTCTCAGAGAATGCCTGTGCACATAAATAGTCTGTTCCAGGGTAGCCCTCTGCTTAAAGTGGACCAACACCCAGGAAGCCCATGCCCACAAAAAACACAAACTCCTTTTTTCCCCAAGAAATAAGAAGGTGGACTGGGACTATAACCACAGAAATGCAATTTGCTATACACACTCACCGGATGTGCCTTCCCCGGCATCAGTCACGCTGTCCTGTGTCCAGCTGGGCTGCTCTGGGGTAACGAACAAGTCCTGGCTCTCAGGGAGAATAGATACCCTGCTCGCCTTCCCCCTGTTCTCCTCATCCTCCTCGTCCAGAGTCTTCCTCATTCATCCTGGACTGGGATTCTGCAGAGG
Source organism: Mesoclemmys tuberculata (assembly GCA_007922155.1). Taxonomy (NCBI): domain Eukaryota; kingdom Metazoa; phylum Chordata; order Testudines; family Chelidae; genus Mesoclemmys; species Mesoclemmys tuberculata. Next base: position 11,189,755 of record ML675604.1, on the reverse strand, counting down.
TATCTATACTGCATGGTACAGTGGTGGGGTCACCGCCGAGAATTGCATGCAGCTCCTCATAAAAGTGGCATGTCTTTGGTGACGAGCCAGAACAACTGTTCGCCTCCCTAGTTTTCTGATATGCCTGCCTTAGCTCTTTGACTTTAACATGGCACTGCTATGCGTCCCTGTGGTCCCTTCTCCAACATACCACGCAATATCTTCTCGTAGATATCCAAATTTTGTTTGCTAGCTTGGAGCTGAGCCAGAACAGACTCTTCGCCCCACAGGTTGATGAGATCCAAGAACTCAGGTCAACTCCATGCTGGAGCGCGTTCGGGGCATGCGGTCGCCATGAGCGGCTCACTACAAAGCTCTCTCCACGCTGACCAAACAGGAAATGATCATTCAAAATTTCCCAGGGCTTGAGGGCAGGGGCTGTTTCCTGCCCACATGGCCACAGTGCAGCAGAGTGCGAATGCCCAGAGCAGTCTCAATGGAGCATTGAGATACCTCCCAGAAGCCAATGATGTTGCTATACACTGCTCTTTGCCTACGCTGACAGTCATTCAACCCACACAATTTGACTTCAGCACTACTCCACTTGCATGAATTTTATTGCAGTTTAGGTTGGTGGAACGGACATGCCAATGGAGACGCATGCTTTATGGGGTTGGTATAAGCCGCATTCCAACAACCTACAGGCCATAGTTAAAGTGGTACCACTTGTGTGTTTAAACAGCTCCTTAACCTTCAGCTTTTGTTTTCCAACCCACACTTCCCTTCAGGCAGACTGGGTGTTGGCTACTGTTCAATAGCCATCTAGACTCAAAAAATAAAAAAGCGCACACACTACAAAGTTTAAACAATTGCAAATATAGTATCTTTCAGATATACTTCCATACTGAATCTCATTAATACATTTCCCTCTTCAGTTACTTTTTGTTTAATATCAATTGGGAAAGAGCTGTTTGGTCTGTATGTTATATAAATGTGTCTTTATACATATGCTTATCATCATTTTTAGATATCTGGGGTACTCAAATACTAGTGTAATCTGTTTGTGTTATGTCCATACTAAGAGTATGCCATATTAATATTATTAGTCCCTTCCTCCCTCCTACTGCAGAAGGTTTCGTCAATATCCTTCAAATCTCTGAAACAATACTACTTAGTATTTGGTACACATCATTAAGGTGTACAAGAAATTCTACTATTTTATTCAAATTAAAATACAAAGTAAGTGATAGAGCTCAGTGAAAGCTTGAGAACCATGAGCAAGAATCTCACACACACAAAATTGTTATATCGGAAGAACATATAGGAAGAGAAACTACATACCTTTGCATCCCAGTCTTTATTAAGATAATATATACATGTGACACATCTTCCGTCTCCATTTGGATTATCAACATGACGCACATATCCTGTTCCATTGCCTGGATAACAAGCCACCATTGCCTGCAATCAAAGAATCACCATATAAACAAAAGGGACATTTCTCCTACCTGTAAAAACCGATTTCTGTACTTCAGTTCATACTTAAAGCTTTTACTCTAATTCACACCTGTTAGCAGGCATCAGCACCCATTGACAGTTCTCTGAACTGGCATAGCTATCGAAACAATTTACAAGTATGAAAAACATTCTCTTCACTTTCGGCTCCACAAGTCCTGACTTACTGAAGGACTCTGAATAGCAATCCTTGACAGGAAATATCAAGCAGAACTGTTTAACTTCTTACTCCCTATCTGCTTGAATAACTTTATAACAAAAGGCTGATGTGCAATTGAAAATAAAGCCTGTTACAAAAAGTCATTGTTCCTTCAAAATATTTTTCTATATAAACAACCTACTGCACTTTCTAACTGATAGTTTGTCATACCATAGATGGGTATGGGCAAATGGCAGATTCCATGGGACATCCAGAGCCAGCAGTAAGCACCACAAAATTTGGAGATCAGAAGTGGTTTACAAATGGAGTCAGATGCTGGTTACATTGGCTAGGCTTGCGCAATCCAACAGTCCAATCCAACTATTAGTGAAGTAAATAGGAGTAATTTCAATTACTTTAATGGGAACAGAGATGGGCCCTTAGTTCCCTTTTGCAGGCAGTTTCACTTCAAATGTATTCCTTCTCTGCAACACCTCATTAAAGAGAAACACAAGAAAAAAAAGATAAGAAGGAAGATGCAATGAAAGGAATAAAAACAACGTGCAGAGGAAGAAACAAGAAATGATGCAGACAGGATGACAATGCAAACACCAAAAGGAGGACCTGGAAATACTCTCTTCCAGAACACCTGTAACTATCAGTGCCCTGATCATTCTGTGGACAGGGCACATGGGAGGTTTCTCAAGAACAGTCCTAAATCTAATCCTTTGCTTGTCATCTTCTCTCATTGAGATTCCTCTCAGTTGCAGATGTCAAGACTAGTCAATATTTCAGTGTATATCCCCAAAAAGAGTCTAAATTACTTCTGGTTGGTTTATGTTGCACCTTTTCCAGCTTTGTGCTGTTTAGGCTACAGTTGTGTTCACCAACATTCCTGTTTTCCTGAGTTCCACCTACTTACTTCTGAGCTTCCTTAAATAAAAGACCTGGAATACAAGACTTCTAATGTCATATCACAGAATTCTAGAATAACTGTTACAAATTAGGGCTGGTCTACACACAGAAGCCGCAACACTCTAACAAAAGACGCAATGTTGAATGAGGGCCACTCTGTAAGGACACACATCAGTTTAAACCTGCCTTATATTGGGTCAGCTTGCACCTGGACTTCTAAGCTATGCTAAATCTCTTCTCTTTCACTTGACAGGTGTTGCCTAGCACAGTGTTACTCAACCTTTTAAGTAGCAAGTACCCCCTAACTTCCAAATATTTTAATAAGTACCCCAATTTTCCACTCTGAGAAATATAATCTTTTTCTCCTTTAGCACTGGACTGTATTTCTCGTAAAGCAGGAGAGTTCTGCAATACTGTGTGGCTGTGGCAGATCACAAAACCCCCTGAGGTTTCTCCCCTCCTTTCCCCTCCCCTTCTTCCCTAAAGGTGCAAATGTCAACACTAGCCAATCACTATGGCCTGATGGCGTGGTCATGTGGGGTTCTCACACACGGGTGGGAACTTGGGAGGTAGGAGCAGGCACAAACGGCCCACCAGAATGGATAGCAGCGCTCCCCATGGCCGTCCCTAGGGAGGTGTGGGCTTGGAACAAATCACACTGTGGGAGCCGTCTGCCTCCCAGCTGGGATCTGGGACTGGGTGGGAAGCAGGCAGCTGCCACCTGCCTTCCCTGTAAGTCGGCGGCTGCCACTCGCCTCCATTCACTGGGTTTTTCGCTGCGTACCCCCTGCCTGTGTCTCGCTTACCCCTAGGAGTACACGTACCACAGGTTGAGAAACTTTGTTCTAGCACATGCAGTCCAATAATTATAACTGTATGTTTGTTTCAGGCATGACTCATGACAGAAACTGACTTTAGGGCTTTTAGCTCTGTTTAAAAGAAATCATATCTTGCTCAACCCTTTACTAAGATACCTTCATGTGGCTCTCTATTTCTCCAATAGAAAAAAGTATGCTTTTAAAGTTATTCACATCTTAAAGTCTGTACATTTTTATTGTGAATTCAGTATCTGAATTATTTCTCATAAGCAATTTGACATGAAAATCTAAGGATTTTATACTGCCAGATATCACTGTAATACCCGAATACCTAGAATCGTACACCATATTTTAAATTTTTCCTTTAAACTAAAATTATGACTTTTGCAAAGGGTAAGATAGCTTTTCGTTTCCTCTATGACAAACTAGCCTTAAAGAAGGCCCATTGTCTAGAGATCCTTTCTACACCTCGGTGTCACTGATAAGTTATACTAATAAATTTAGCTCAGAATTTCAAACCCTAAGCCCCAAATTTTCAAATAGCTGAGTAAAATTTCAGTCATAACCCCTCTTATAATCAACAAGAGTTGTACAGCTTATGCCTTGCTTAACACTTTGAAAACATACCATTCGTAATTTGAAGTCTTTCAGTGCATGCTTTGCTGGCAATATGTTTTGATATTGTGGTTGGGAAAGGCTGTTTGAAGGTGAAGCTTTTTTAAAATTTTTATTTCTATAATATAGACAAACACAGGGTATTACACAGTTTGTTCCAAATGCAAGAAATTGCTGTTTGGCAACATAGACTGGAGGATATTTTAATAGCAGGTTTTAAAAGCATTTAAGGTTCATTCAGCAAAAGACTATTATTACAGTCTGAAGTTTCCATGTGTTAATTATAAATGGGAAAAAAGATCTTGCTACAAGAGTAAAAGCCAACCTACATATTTTAACATCTAAATAAATATAGTCCTATGTAAATAAATTAGAATATACACTTTGTTAAAAATAAAAATTAACGTAGTGTCAGCAAACACAAGTTTAAAATTTGGTGAATCTAACAAAGCAGGGACCTATACACTAGAACCTCAGAGTAATGAACACCTTGAAAATGGAGGTTATTCGTTACTCTGAAATGTTTGTAACTTTGAACAAAACATTATGGTAACGTGTTCTAAGTGTACAACTGAACATTGACTTAATACAGTTCTGAAATTTTGCAGATAAAAATGCTGCTTTTAACCATCTTAATTTACATGAAACAAGCACAGAAAGTTTCCTTGTCAAATCTTCTCTTTAAAACTTCCCTCTTATTTAATAGTTTATGTTTAACACAGTACTGTAATGTATTTACTTTTTTTTTTGTCTCTGCTGCAGCCTGATTGTATAGTTCCAGTTCCAAATGAGGTGTGTGGTTGACCAGTCAGTTTGTGACTCTGAGGTTCTACTGTAGTCACATTAATGCAAAAAGCTAAGTGAATATGACATTACAGCAGAAGTCTCAAAGCCACAAAACCCACAAAATTCAGAGTCTGATGAAGGTTCCCACAATAACCTAGTCCCTGAAATGCATTCACTGGAACAGGGTCACACATTGTGTAAACATATTGCAGAGATAAATGTGACCTAACATTTGGCAAGGTCAACACATATCACTGTTGCCACAGGAAGATTAATTCAGTATTGTTTAGATTTTGTGGGTTTATGATACCAAACAATGTCATATTAGTGTTCTGTAATTTCCTGTTTTTTATAAAAACAGGAATTAATGACTGAAAAATGAAGCTAGTTTTGAAAAGGAAGACATTTGGCTTCCGTGGAAAGCCAACCTCTCTTTTGAAAAATGTCATTCCACCACAAAACTGGTATCTGGTCTTCTAGAACTTGTACCATTTTGAAAACTGAGTAAAGATTTTGCTGGAGCCAGCCCCACTCACACCTATCCCTAACTGTTATTTCATCTGCACTGCCATCCAAATTTAAAGGAATATTAGAATATATAAAACAGTAAGTTATTTGAGATGTTTCGTTAAGAAGTGCCATGTAAGTCCATTACAGTTATTACACCCGTACACCCAAGTAAAACAGATATTACTAAATTCATGTAACAGAGCCTACCTGTTTATATTTTTTCCTAAACGACTTGAAGATCATTCACTGAGTCAATGAGAAGCAAGAGCAAAACCCATGAATCCTGCTTCCTGTACCAGTCCCATTTAACCATAAGAAAATACTCCCTCAAAGACACTTAAGCGAATACCAGGGAAGACAAGTTATCCAATTAGAACAGCATAGCTTCTACATGTTTATAACTTTGAAAAGAAACCAAATGAGCAAGTTAGAGGGAGATTCTCAATTACTGTTTCTTGACTTGATCCAGAAAACTGGATCCTACAATATTCATTCTGCCTACTGAATCTAAAGGTGAGCCTTTAGCCCCAAAGCCATCTGAAGACACACAGACCCACCAGCCCTATTTAAGACAGTATAATGGAGACCACATTATCATGGTCTAATTCCTAATGTAGGATTTCCAATAAATATGTTTAAAGCCAATTTTCAGTCATGCTTGAGTGTGTTTTTTGTGATTCCTGTGAATCTAAAATGCTGTCAATGTTTAGAAACCAAATTCATTTATTTTGACTTTAGAATCTATTAGTAGCAGAAGCAAAAATTGAAAAAAAATAGTTTTGCTGTAAGTTTATCTAGCTAATATATACTGATCATATCAGTAACTGTGACTCAGCATTTAGTTGCAAAACGGAAAGCAAACAAAAGCAGGTACAGTAGTACAGAGTACAGCAGAGTAGAACAGAAGAGTACAGTAATCCCAAAAACATACCCCAAATAGGTAAAGAGAGAAGCAGTAAAATATGCAATAATAAGTGGCTTGAGACAGGGTCCAGAGCTATACACCAAAAACAATGAGATCAAACTCCTCTTACTATCTTCTAAACAAAGTAAAAGTTGGATTACTTTAAGAAATCAGAGATGGTTGAACTAGTTTGGACAAAAAGAACATACTTAAACTAAACCAAAGCCTCTGTTTTTGAGCCAAAGTTCAAAAAAATCTGGCTAACATAACTATACTTTAAAAATTTGTGCATCTGCACTTCCTGGTTCCATCAAGGGTTGAAAACAAAAATGTTATAACACTGTAAAAGGCCAATTTGTGAGATCTCAAAGTCTGAGTGTTCATTCACTGCAAGCAAATCTCTAATCCTTTGGTAAGCACACCGTCCTTGTCAAAATTGGTAGATGTTAAAAGCTTTTTTAAAGAACGACTATGGCTGTATCTATCTTTCTTTCTTTCTTTGTACTGCTGATGTAGGAAGTTTATATTCTTACTTTGGACTTTCCCTCTCCATGCCCATAGGTCTAGGGCTGATAGACACAAGGTTCTATTTATTTATTTTTAACACCTCTAAAGTTTGTAATTAGCAGAAATAGGATCTCCTATACCATAACAGTTACAAGCATAATCCATAGCTGTGTGAACATCAACACCAGTAACCTTAAAACAAAAACAAAAAAAAAACCCAGTAGAATAGGGCATTTGTTAAACGTTTACCTATAATCTGTAATTAACATTTTAGTGTCTTAGTTTGTACTGGAAAAAGCGGCCGCCACCCCCCCCTCCAACCTACTCCTGCATTCATTAACTTGGAGCTTTTTCCCACCCAAGATTTTGAAATAGTCTCTAGAAATCTATATTATAAATTCTAAGTTAACTGCTTGTATAAATACCAAATGTATGAAAGTGTTCCACTTCCTTCAAAACCCACATCTAGTTCCAATGCCCTCTTTATGTACAAATAAGCACATTTCCTTCCCTGTAGTACAGAACTCTGAGGCCTTTTCCTGACAAACAGTCTTTGATAATACAGAGTAGACGTTTAAGACTTAAACAAATTTAGTCTCTTTGCAATAACCAACAGTGGATGGCTAAGAGACTAGCTGTGTCAAGTCATGCATTTCAAACCTATACTAGACCCCTTATGAGTACCATTCTTGTATAAGATATTACAAGTTCAATACAGGGAGTTGTGTGTAAAATTAATGGTTTCCCCCACATATTCACACGTTATAAAAGATTAGCAGGACAATAATTCCCTTTTTCCTAGTACCACTTCATAAATAAAAGGAATCACTAATACTGGCTTTAGCCAGGTCTTTCATTTTTCTTTTTAAACTGTTATTTCTGCTTAAAGGTACAAGAGAAACTTTAAAACGGGGATCTTGGTTACAAGCAAGCTTTCTTGACTTAAATAAAAGTTCTGTGCAAGGAGGTCTAGTGGACTTGAACCCAACTTTAACAATAAGGTTACTCTCTACTAATATGTTTGTTTTAACACTACATGTAAATGTATGAGGTATAGAGTGAAGATGTGAAAAGAGTTTAAGATTACATAATATATGTTTAGAGCCAAAGTCAAAGTCCCAGAGACCAACTAAAATTCTTAATGAACTAAAAGGCTTGCTTTTATAAAACACACCTATTTAAAACTGATACTCAGCACAAATGTGTAAAAAGCACATATACAAGTGGACAATTTGTATATATTGTACATCATTTAATGTTGCCAACACACCTGTGTTCCAGTCTAGGCATGTCATACTATACAATATTTACTCTGATTATCTGGGTTGTATCTTGGTGCTTATATAAAATTTTTGAATGAAAGACTAGATAAAATGTAAACAGTAGCTGATCAAGTATTATGATCAAGGTCAGGATAGATAAAAACCAATGTTAGACATCTAAAAAAATCAGATTAAAAATTTTTTTATTTAAATTAAATATGGGTGGGAGAAGTAAATTAAAAAATTAATGAGCCTATGTTAAGGCCTAAATTTACTATAGCCTATTAAAATAATGTAGATTAAATAAAAGTAATATCAAGCAGTTCAAGTTGCTGCCAAGTTTTAAAGAAAGTCAGCCACTGAACTGGTAGGAATCACTGACTAAGCATCTGGAATCAGTATTTGCTGGTGTACTAAACCAGCTTATGACAGCAGTAGCCTCTCCTGCAGGAGCAAAGAAAATATCTTCTTTTCATTTTTTTTTCATCTAGGTCAGTTCAATGACTAATACATTCAAAGATGAGAAAGCAACTGGAAATTGCAAAAAGCAAGAAAAGCTGGTTTTGACTCTTCTGATCTATGAATAAAAAGCTAGATGTGAGAGGAGGTCTACCGGTTCTAAAATCTTGAAGGATATGATGACTAGAAACAATTAGTTCAATTCACAAACTTCCGGTAACATCACCTTTGTTTAATAATTCAATTAGTCTTGAATGCAAAACATTTTTATAGATTCTCTTATGCATTCAGTTTATTTAAGGTAGTTTTATTTAATCAATAAACATTTTTAAATGTTTTTGTGCATTCTAAATTGAATTTGAACTTCCATTCAAACTGAGCTTTGACACAAATGATAAATTTAAAAAATCCGAAAAATCTTGTAAACAAAAATAAGTATCACTCATCATTTATAACACATGAAATAATGCAAAAATTAAGAAACTGAATATATGTAATTAATCTATATAAATGCTTAAATAAATGTGTAAGATAAACTATATCCTCCTTGGTAGCAAAAATAGCATCCAATTTAGGGTATAGGCTATATTACACACACAAACGTGAACACCCTGTTTTAATGGATATCTACCAATGAGAATTAACCACTCCTTAAGAAGTACAAATGCAAAAAAGGATTAACAGAGATTATTTAAATCAAAGTTTCCTGAGTGCTGCATGATTAAAATCAGTAATTTACACTAGTCTACCCTGAGGACAGTAATACCCCCAAAAGAGAAACTACTGCTTTAAAATAATGTTAAATTATATTTAAATCTGAAAATATTTGTGACCACAGAGAAACATACAGCCTAATGGTGATGACATTCCCCTTTATAAGTCTCAACCTGTAAAATGTCTACACAGAATTTTACGTTACTTTTACATGTGCAACCCCACTAATGGTAGAGGCAATTGGAATTTCTAGTATAGGTAAGTGGTTTTTCTATATCATCTCATCCTACTCAGAGCAAGTGAAAGTACGCTAGCAGAACGCTGGTAGCTTATCTACACTAGCTTCTTTATTTCTTTCCTACAAACAAACAAATCTGCCACCTTAGCACAGATCAGCCAAAATGCTGGTCATGGCATGAGCTGCTAGCATAAATCTTGATATTAGCATTCAAAAGTGGCTTCCCTCAGAAATTATTACTTTGCTTCTTAAAACCAGAGTTTAAAGGTAAACATTTTAACCAGTTCAGACAGTCATCACTGAACGACAACAATTTAAATCCGGGTTTAAAGGAACAAAGAACAGCATGTGTTATTGCCTGGAAATCACCAACCCAAGCAATAGCAGAAACCCAGTGGGCAAGAGACAGTAAAAGGCACTTACCTTTGTTCCCCACAACTTCAGCACTCACATCTGAATCACACCCAAGCCCATTTGCCAGATCCAAGCGTGCAGTCAGTCCTGCCAGTCCCATCCTAGCTAACTGTTTCTGCTGAGAAACTTTTCTTTTGTAGTTCTATTTACTGACAGATCAATATTAACAAAAGTGAGCATCTCCTGAAGGAAAAATAATAAATAACCATAGAATGGCTTTGTGCTGAGGCCAGCTCAGAATTTTTACCATTTTAAGAACATTGTACACTTTACAAATCACATGCTCATGGGAGGGATGGGGGGAAAATCAGATTTAGAGTCCCCTGGCTCCTCTCTCTCAGCCAATGGAAAGTGGGAGTGCTTCAGTGACACCCTCTGGCCTGGTCTACATAGGATTTTTTGTGTTTTAAAAAAAAAAAATCTATCAGTTCAACCACAGATTCAACTGAATCAGAAAGAATTTACTTTTATGTCCTTAGTGAGAGACTACTTCAGAGCACATAAGCTCTTAAGTAATGCACTCTGGCCAACAGTCTCACTAGTTAAAATGGAGCAGCATCCACTTCTCCTTGGGAGGTTCACTTGCAACCAGGAATGTCCGTGGGAAGAGAAAAAGGAATTCTAGAAGAAACACCTACTTCCCCCTTCCACACCCACCACCAAAGTCAATCAGTTTTACCATCAGATGTCAGCAGTTTAATAAGGGACTTGTGAGATCTGTTCCAAATATGTTTATATTAAACCTTGAAAAACTGTTATGAAAGTTTACCAAAACCAAGCACAAAGTCTACTAGTCTACCATTTATCATCATATTGACTATAATGAGGAGGAGGGGGAAGAGCATACACCCCTCAAAAAGAATTACTCTTCCTATATCAATGAGGGATAGAACTCCACAAAGCTGCCTGAAGCTTTCATAGCAATTAATCATGAAGTTTGTTGACTAGAGACCTGTCACAAAAGTCAATCATAACTGCTGCGGACACCCCTGGGTAAGTGCTATTGTGTCAGGTACAACCACTCAGATGAGAAAACAAACAAATCAAGGAAAGGGACGCAAAAAGATTCCATTCAAGAAGAGAGTGAACCAAAGAGAAAGACTAATTAGCAGGAACTGAAAGCTAAAAAAAATCCTCTCAAATAAAACTTCCTACCAAAAGCTCAAAAACTTTGTCCTCTTCCACTCATTTGAAAGAATGTACAGAGGGATCCCTCACCAGACAAAGAACAAGGAGACTCGGTGCTTGGCAGCCTTACAAAATAGCAACTCATTCTTAAGCCATCTTACAAGTCTTGCATTTGGAAGAAAGAGCAACACAATGTTCTGGACTCCATCCAATACTGAATGATTTCAAGATAGCAGATATGCACCTCCATCCTCTCAGTTGTACTCCTGCAAGATGAGAGCTCTTACACACGTGCCAACACAAGTCCAATTAGCAGCAAACTTCTCAGCAAACTAGAAGATAATGAGGCTTTTCAATACATCATACTTCCTAGAGACAGACTACAAGAACTAGCTATAATACCTCAGATCAAAGTTATCATGCACATCCCCCAGGTAGGATCTGGCTCATACAATATATTTGTGACCAACACTAGAGATTCAAAATTTGCAGAATCTAAGTTTTCATTTTAAGAAGTGTTTCCAGTGGTTGTGAAGAAAGTCTTCCAAATGTCATCAGAGCTACCAATGAAATGTCTGCCCAAGTCTGCAGAAAGCTTGAAACAATGGTTCAAAGTGCAAAACTCCCCACACCATTAAATCCCTGGGGCGTCCATTTTAAAAATCAAACGATATTTCAAAGTGTGAACTAACTATTTCAAACTGCTTATTTTAAACAGTGGGACGAGGAAGAGTCAGGAGTTGCTGCAAGGAAGGAAATGAAAAAAAGACAAGACACAAGGAAGCAAAAAAGAAAGGGAAAGGAGAATGGGGAAAGGAAAAGAAACAAAGGCCAGAAACAGAAGTGTTCCTAAAGGTGAATATCTTTTCCCACTTGCTAATAATAATGAATGTAATGATAAAGTATTGAACAAATGAAATAAATCAGTTTAGCTACTACATACTTCGCTTGATCTCTGGGCAAACCTCCCATTAAAATTAATAGATTTGCTGTGGATAGAGAAGTATATATAGTCCCAAATTTTTACTTCAGCTCAAGGACTATAATTAAAAATGGAAATTAGCCCTTTACAGATAGTGTCCGCACCCAGAGTCTTTCACATGTCTTTAAGAAGTATGTGTCACTGATTTGTCACCTCCATACTGTGAATTCTAGTCTCGCTAACCAGCAGATGAAACTTCAGAAACACTACCTGTTGATCATCAAATTGAGACACTGAAGTAGTAATTTTTAACTGATCGGTCTTTTTGCATAGTACAATTAAAACATACTGATCCCAAAACTCAAACACGAGCACCAGACTGAAGGGAGATTTTTTTTGGGGGGGGGGGGGGGCCGGGGAGGAAGGAAGAGAGACACAATTTATAGCATGATCCAAAACTTACCAAATGCAGGCTTTGATGATTGGAACAAGTTCCAAAAGCATGTTTTTTAATTGTAAATGCTCTGCTACTGACCCCATGAAACCAAGTGCCAAGCACTAAACAACTGAGACAGCCTACTGTGCCTTAACTATAATTGCATGACATAGGAAAGGTGGCAGTGTTTTAAACAAATAATTACAAAATCTCAGATTTGGAAGCATACCAGTAGCACCTTGAAATGCTCCTGGAAGTAAATGGAAAACCAGTACAGAGCATACAGATCAAGTATTGTGCGCTCATGCCCATCCACTACACTCAGAAGGAAAGCAATGGAGTTCTGCACCAGCTAAAGTCTATAAAGATTTCTCAAAGGCCATGCTACATAAAGCATATTACAATAATCCAGTTTGGAAGTGACAAAAGCATGGACAATTCTGGTCAGATCCACAAAGAAAGATTACAACTTCCTGATCAGTTTTCAGAATTTCTAGATCAGCTAACAGAAAGTTGTGAATCATTAAGAAAGGGATAGATAAGATGACAGAAAATATATTGCCTCTATAAATTCATGGTACACCCACATCTGTTGCAAAATCTGTATGTAGATCTAGTACCCCCATCTCAAAAAAACCATTGGAATTGGAAAAGGACAACAAAAATTATTAGGGGTATGGAACTCGTCCATGAGAAATTAATAAAACTGGGACCCTTTCAGCTTGGAAAAGAGACAGGGGGGAATATGATAGAGTTCTATAGAAACATTACATGTGGGGAAAGTGAATAAGTATTATTTACTCCTTCTCAAGAATTAGGGGTCACCAAATGAAATTAATAGGTAGCAAGTTTAAAATGAACAAAAGGAAATACTTCTTCACACAATGCAGTCAACATGTGGAACTCTTTGCCAGAGAATGTTGTGACAGCTAAGACTATAACAGGGTTAAAAAAAGAATAGATAAACTCATGGAGGATTGGTCATCAATGACTATTAGCCAGGATGGACAGGAATGCAAAACCATGCTTTAAACTATCCCTAGCCTCTTTTTGCCAGAAGCTGGGAATGGGCGCAGGGGATAGATTACTTGATTACCTCTTCTTTTCATTCCCTCTGAAGCACCTGGCATTGGCCACTGTTGGAAGACAGGATGTTGGGCTAGATGGGCCATTGGTCTGACCCAATATGGCCGTTCTTTTGTCACAGATAGAAAAAGTACTATGAGCATGCTGGTATCTCCATGTTAAGATACAGCCAAGGATCAAAAAGCACCCTAACTTTGCAAACCATACTAGAAAAGAGCAATCCTATACCCTCCACTGAAGCTGACGACAGTTTCCTTCTATTCCTCTAAGTCAGGGATCTCAAACTCAATTGCTGTGGCGGGCCACATTTACATTTAGTTGAGTTCAGGGGGGCCACACATGACACACACTTCTCTGCTGTACCTTTCATGCTCTACTCTCCGCCGAAAAAATCTCCCCGCAGGGTAAAATTCGGCGGCACAGTAGGAGAGAGAGGCTCTCACAGGGTCTTGCAGGCTCCACTCTCCGCCACATTAGAACAGAGAGAGAGGCTCACACAGGGACTTGCAGACTCCACTCTCCGCCGTCAAATCTCCCGGTGGGGCCACATTCGGCGGCCATTTCCTTTTTAAGATGGCCACAGCTTCCCAGAGCTCCGCTCAGAAAATAATGCCAGCACAAGCCTGCAGCCGGATTCGGACTGCGGGCCGCATGACACAAGCCCGCGGGCCGCAGTTGGCCCGCGGGCCGCGAGTTTGAGACCCCTGCTCTAAGTGAATCTTGCAACCGACCAGCAATACACCCATTTTGTACAGAATTTGTCACAGCTAACTGGTTCCTATATAGGTTCCAACTTGATAAGCAAAGACACAAATTCCAAGTTCTATTAAGAGCATCTTCATCCACTTCCTAGTGAAACTTTAGTTTTATCTCAGTGTCCCACCAGTTACTTCAAAATTTAATAATCTAAAACATGCAGAATCACTTGTTATAGAACAGCTTTTCTTTAAAGGTGTGTTATCAGCCTACTTCCAATATTTACTTAAATTTTTCAAATTTTATTTCACCCGTAGATCACCAATTTAAGTCTGACCCACGTGAGCAGCACTTAATAACAGATGCTGTCTGACCATTATTCAATTGCCTAGATGAATGGGGGATCCTCAGATCAGCTCCAAGTGGAGAAGTGTTCATGTCACAAAGCTCACCATAATTAGCACCTTCGTTAGTAGTCTCAGGATTATACACCAGTGACAGAATGGGCATGGACAATGCTCCTCAAAAACATGTTCCCTCTAAAACATGGCTGAAACAGCAGCAGAGGAAGCTTGCATGCTGCCCCTCTTAGGTCAGTGGAAGTGCTCCTAGTGAGGAGCACTGCACCAGTCCAAGAAGGGTAATATGGACCTCAGCCACCACAGCTGTAATTCGACATATTTAGGTTGACTTGTTTTTCTAGTCGAGACAAGGCCCTAGACCGTAAGCTCTTCAGGCCAGAGGCTATTTTTGTTATGTTTGTATATGCCTAGCAAAATGGGTTTGGGCCTCTAGACATTACCATAATATAAATAATAATGGTATCGAAAAAATAATGCTTTCCAGCTAAGTTCATAAACATGAAACCAAGCAAACTACTTGCCTTAAATAGTCACATACAAACTTTTTAAAGGGTATTTTTTTAAAAATGTTGAAATGAAGTAAGAACAGAGTACTTGACCATGTTCCTTCCACTACAGAATAAAAAAGGAGGCACACTTTGTTTCACACACAGAAAAAATTAAGTTGCCTAAATGTAAGTGAAATAAACACATTTCTGGAGAAAAAATAGTCCCTTTTGTAACATATTTAGAGAAGGCCTGACTCATCTTTTCCTTAGGAGCTGAACTCCAGACTCCAGGGTGTACCTATACTGCAAAAAATTGTGTTTTTCTGCAATAGTACAGAAAAAGCTTATTAGTGGGAACACCACCTAGTAATCCTTTGGTTGGTCATTTTCTAACGAGTACCATCAACTTGAAACACTGTCAATTCTAAAAAAAACAAAAAAACAACCACCACCACCACCACACACGAACAACGAGAGTCCTGTAGCACTTTAAAGACTAACCAATTTAATTTCTGCAGGCATAAGCTTTTGTGGGCTGCAGCCCACTTCGTCAGATGCAGCCCACGAAAGCTTATGCCTGCAGAAATTAAATTGGTTAGTCTTTAAAGTGCTACAGGACTCTCCTTGTTTTTGCTGTATACAGAGTAACACGGCTACCCCTCTGGAATTGTCAATTCTAAAGCAAGTTAAAAGTATCTTCAAGTACTACCTGTACTCTCAAGTCCCTTCTGCCAATTTTCTAGTTTTACTTCAATTTTTTGTATATTAAATGTCAGTCTTCCTTGCTGATGTGTGAAACATTCAAAACCAACACTAAATTACTAGATAACTTAATTGATGAAACTGTTAATACACAAAGCAAGAAAACTATGTATTTTCTCTAATCTTATGCATTACTTACTTAGACGCATTACTAATCTTATGCATTACAACAGTAGGTCAAACATTTTCACACAAATGTGTTTCAAGTTTGTGTCCTTTTAAAACAAGAGCTTTGAATTGCTGAATCATACCATATTTAGATACATTCTTTACACAAGTATTAGGATATGCTTAGTTTCATTCAAAATACTATCTAGGTAATTCTAAATCAATAACTGATTTAGTTAATTGGTAAAATTACTCAAAGTTATGGTAGGTGCTTTCATTTTTCCCAAGTATGTTAAATGGAATGGAAAGCTAACATATTGTTCTACCACCAGAAAGACTGACCATTTGTACTTGTATTGTTATAGCAGATTGTTATAATACTGGCTCACTTTGACAGAATTGCAGCATTTTGTCCAAATGGTGATCTGGTTCTGAAAGATAAGTGCAGAAACAATTTGAATGTGTATTAGCTAAAAATAGGTGTAAAATTAGATTTATATTTTTCAAGTACCAGGCTAGTCCACAAACAATATTTCATTCCCATAATGTTATACTATACTATTATAGGACAAAGTAATTAACACCACGCCCACAAAGGTGACTGAGACCTTGTAGCAGGCTCCAACATTTCCTAAAAAAAGTAATTTTCCAGCCTTTGTGATTACTAAGAAAGCCTTCTGAGTGCAACATAGCCTTCATCAGTCTGCAGACACACAGACTGAAAACACAGCTCCAAAAGCCAGATTATCCATTCCTGTGGTAAAAGCCACAAAAGGAGACCTGTTGAGAGGGAAATTCTGTGAGAATCTCCTCAGAATCCCATGCATCATCCCATCACAGGCAGAGGCTGCTCTCCAACCGATGCGTCCCCTGGAAAATCCCACTTCCTTCCTCCTGTACCCAGACAATTTCAATAAACTGGGATACTCTCCCCCTCCTCCCCCCACCAATTTTGTACAGGGTCCTCCACTGTGGAGTTTGCTCACCCCTTGGTATCATGCAGCACATAGAAGACCTAGCCACTTTCATTGTATTTTCTCCAATTAAGCATATTTGAACAGATCAGTTTTTACTTCAAGTTCCTTCCTCTCATCTGTATCCTTTTACTTTGAATCTCAATAAATAGGATTGATTAGAAACAGGCCTGCTTTGGGAAAGTAATGCAAAAACATCACTACAGTACCCAATCCTAACCTGAAACATTCTTCTGGTTCCATTCCTGGCTTCTCTCAAAGAAAGGCTGTCCAACAATAGTTATGTAATAGGGACAAATGTCCACTAAGATTTGAAGTGATTCCATAATGTTCACTCACATGGAATGTAAATCAAGCATCCACAGGAGACAGTGAATACAGAGTGCCACCTTTCCTTGTATAGAAGTACACTGACAATGTATTTCCCTATGTTGCCTATACACAAAATCTAAAAAGTTTTAAATAATCCATTTTTCCACTATTGATAGTCTATTTTTTAAATTTCTCTCAGCTTGAACAAGATAAATTAAGTCAGTTTTAGTCTTGTTTATAATCAGTTTCACTTTCAAGCTCTCAATGCTGAAGTGTTTGAGATGCAAATAATGCAGATGTTTGTTTTAATAAGAACCATTTTTTACTTCAATATTGACAAACTTCAGTTGAGCTTGGAAAGAGCTTGATTTTGTAAAATATAAAGTACAAGTCTTTGGGGGGGAAGGGAGAGAGACTTGAGGGAAAAAACACTGTTATATGAAGATGTTTTATCTACTTTTACAAGTAATACCTAAATTTACTGTAACAAATAAACTAGAGATTTGGGGTGATAGGGCCATCCTTCCCCTAGGTTTTACTTTGTGTATTTGAAATGCCTTTATTGTATCATTTCACTGTAGTCAGTTTCCCCTGTTCAGTGGGTCTTTCACACAGCAATAAGGAAAAGAAAAATTATTTAAAAACAGGAAAAATATATAGTTTTACAGCCACGAACACTGGCAAAAAGACTCATGGCAGGTTTAGCATCACAGACTACTTAAAAAGTTAAAGTTAATTAGATTTAAAGTTGACAGCATCCCTTTAAAAGGCAAGTAGTAATCAGACTTCTGGCCAACTTACTCTGGCAGCATTATAATACAGCAACAGATACTCTCTGTACCATTACTGAAAAGACGCATACTGACTCGGCAGAAGATTAGCTTCTTCTGTTTCCACCAATGAAAACTACAGTACTTTTTTTAAAAAAGATGGATTTACTTTTATGAATAAGAGTGTTTCAAACTGGTTGATGCTTTATTCACCTCCCCCCTCAGACCATAAATAAGGTTAAGCCATCCAGTAGCATGACTGATAAACATTTATTTCACTGGGCATAATATAACATGCCAACTGAAATTTAATTAGTTCAAGATTCCCTTATCAACTGGCCACAGTTTCCTCTCTCACAATGCCAAGGCTATGTGCCAGCTGTCTTAACAAATATTCAACTGAAATGAGCAAGGGCCTGATACCCTTTACTAAAAACAGATCACATGTTCTAATGAAGTACGAGCTGTTTGTAGAGTTTTGTGGTGAATGTTAGTTGAATGGATGTTTAAAATGAAACCATAAAGAATTAACTCAGGATTTCGTATAAACTGACCAAGAACAGCTCTGAATTTTTTTCTTGCCACTACACCTTCTCCTCTTTCCATGTCTACAGGGTCTTTAAAAATGCAGAGAGATCTACGGGAATTTTAGTAGAGGATTCTAGTCAGTAAGGCTAGGTATCCAGAGTTTTAAGACCTACAGAAATTAAATGTCTACATTACACAACTTCCAAGCACATTCAGCTCCTGAATACTATCAACATAAATTACTCATTGTATCAACTAAAAAAAATGATCTAACCAAAAATATTTGCAACCTCCTGAGCTGTGCAAGCACTGGAAGATCACAGATCCCGGCTCCATGGCAGGTCAACCTACTCACAGGAAAGGCTGTGGAATACATAAGCCTCCATCCTCTGCCCCCTTACCAGGAACCCCAAACTACCTGACAACTGAAAATGACAAATGGAGGGTTGTGGGATGCAGTATGCTATGTTTAAAATGTATTCAATTTTAAAATTGAAATCTTCAGTCCATGTATTGCCTTTTAGAACCTCTCATCCAACTACCTATCCACTCCCCCTAAAACATAGGACGACTCTCTAAGACCGTTCATTGCACTCATCTGACATCATCTTCAAGATTCTGACTGACATTTATTGAAATGCAGGACAGCGTCAGACTCTGGTCTTGGGAAAGAAATGGTGTGGACATTCTATGGGTCCTCAAAAGTCTGACTAGAACTCTGTTGCAGAGGTCAGGGCTTTTGTAGGCCAGCAGCCATAGAAAAAAGAAGCTTTTAGTTGGATCATGCTCTGATTGTGATTGGACTATGTTAACTATAAAAATAATCCTCAGTCTTAAAGACTTGTTAGTACCCACTAGAAATTTGAGGTTTTTGGTCTACAGAATTTTGTAATAAAGGAATTTTGTATTATTTATAGTCAAATTTCCATAAAAGTATTAACTTCAAGTTAAAATTGCTCAAGTATTTCTTCCCAATGCAAACACTGAAAAGTAGGGAAATCCTAAATTAAAAACATAATGGCTACTAAGTTTGTCTACAGTCACTGCACTTGAGTGTCCCATTCAGCAGCTTTCAACCTGAAGGTTATGACCCCAATTTACCAGCAGTTTTTGCAGGGTCATGAGCCAACCAGATCTGATTCTGATCTCCTACTGGAGATTTGCTCAGTAAAATAAAATCAATCATCCCTAGAATCCAGGAAAGCTTAAATGACTAAGCAATTAGCACTGCAGTGCCTCCTTTAAAGAGTCATGGAAACCAATTCAATGAGGGGTAGGAATGGAAAAGATCCATTGCCAGTGAATATGGAGTCACTGAAGAAAAAAAAAGGCGGCCGTTAAAATCATTTGTAACTCCATTGCTTTGTGTACTATCATCATCTAAAGGAAATCTATCTTCTAGTAATTTGGCTTTCTGTTCTGCATCACCAAAACTCATTCCATTATAGGAATAAATATTCGACACCTACCCCCTACTTCCCAAACGGACATTATTTCATCCTCTAGTTTCTTCGCATGCAAATGAAAAATTGTCTCACCAAAGAAACAACATTAATGAGAGGCACCCGGAATTATTATGGATAATATATTATACGTGAATATACTGGATATTCTATTAAGTAGTATATGCTGGGGAATTCACATCTATTTCTATGTCTGTTCACTGAAAAGGTCTGTTCAATTAATATATATTATTAATTAATATACAGTCTAATCTATAGGTTTCTTTAGAGTACTGCGGAATATGAGTTATGTTAGAAAGCCACCTAAGGGCTTCTTTTTGGTTAATGAGCTTTCTGAAATGTTATTCTTTGTGGATGAAATATGTTTGGCCTTCACCCTAAGGAGATTTTTTTCCCCAAATAATTTCAGAAAAGCCTATTCAGCTAGTTTTTAAATGATTAGTGAGAGAAGAGAGCTATTCACCTGAAATTCTGCTTCTGTAAAAGCATGTTTGCTTGGATTCCTACTCTTAGATCTCAGCTACTGGCCATCATGACATTAGGAACAATCTTTGCTCTCAAAAATTGCTGGCCCTCTGAGGCACTGAGTGCTCTCGTGCTTTGCACTGAGAGCATAAAGGGAGGACTGGCCCAAACACCCCTCGGTTTCTTCTCCACTGCAAAATCCAGGCGCTATAGGACTCCATAACAGAAGGCATTGAAGGTGGGTAATAGAACATATATATTTACATGGAGAACAATCTCTAAAAGCTCTAGTTACAAATGGTTAAAAAGTTCAGGCTAGAAATTAGAAGGTTTCTAAGTATCACAGGAGTAATGTTCTGAAAAAGCCTTGCAATAGGAGTAGTGGGGGCAACGATTCTAAGTAGTTTTAAGACGGAGCTTAATAAGTTTATGGACAAGATTACATGACTAGGTTGCCTGCAATACCAGGCGACTGGACCTTCTGACCCAGGAGGTCCCTCTAGTCTTTATGTTCCTATACAAGTCAGCAACTGCTCTTTCTTCAAGTGCTATATATAGTCCACTCTTAGTGACTCAGAAGCCATGACCCAATCTAATGAGGTGCATATGTGAAGTCTAGTTAAAGACAGATGATAGCACTGCTCTACCAAAATAAGCATCCAATCTTGAGGCTCTGAAATGAAAGCTTAAAAATCCTGACTGTTCTAGAGGCAGTTATCAGTAAAATCAAATAATTTATCATTCATAAAATCCTAATGGGATAGTACAGCTTGGTCATTCCATATTGAAGATTCAAAGAATAGTTCTTATTCTTTATTATTATAGTCTCACCAATAATCAAGACACATCCCTGATCATCTTGGTCTTCAGCCATGAATGGACCTATTCTCCATGAATTCATCTAATTATTTTTTAACACAGTTACACTTTTGGCCTTCAGAACATCTCCTGGCAATGAGTTCCACACATTGACTGTGCACTGTGTAAAGAAGTACTTTCTTATGTTTGTTTTAAACCTGCTGTCTATTAATTTCATTTGGTGGCCACTCCTGGTTCTTGCATTATGAGAAGGGGTAAGTAACACTTCCCTATTCACTTTCTCCATATCATTCATGATTTTAAAGACCTCTGTCATATTCCCCCCCCCTTAGCTTTCTCTTTTCTAAGATGAACAGCCCCAGTCTTTTTACTGTCTTCATGTGGAAACTGTTCTATAACCCTAATCATTTTAGTTTCCCTTTTCTAAACCTTTTCAAATTCTGATGTATCTTTTTTGAGATGGGGCAACCAGAACTACATGCAGTATTCAAGGTGTGTATGTACTACAGATTACATAGTGATATTATGATATTTTCTGTTTTGTCATCAATCCCTTTTCCTAATAGTTTTTTTTTTGCTAGCTATTTTTGCTAGCTGCTGCACATTGAGCAGATGTTTTCAGAGAACTAACTGTAATGACTCAAAAAATCTTTCTTGAGTGGTAACAGCTAATTGAGATCCCCTCATTTGTATATATAATTCAGATTGTTTTCCAATTACTTTGCACATATCAACACTGAATTTCATCTGCCATATTGTTGCCTAATCACCCAATTTTGAGAGATCCCTTTGTAACTCTTCGCAGTCAGCTTTCTACATAACTATCTTGAGTAACTTTGCATCATCTGCAAATTTGACCACTTTACTCCTTTTTCAATATCATTTATGAATATGCTGAATAGCACACATCCCAGTACAAGCATAATTCGATGTTATATACACAAATTTCACAACTGTATGATTTCTTTGCACAGGGGAAAGGATCATGCACCCCCCTGCCCATTTATAAAACATGGCAGTTGCATTCAAATCATGCCAGACAGTGTATTGTGTGTAAATCAAAGAAAGGGAGGAACTCTATGCAAGCATTACAAACTGTTCTTAGTTCTAGAATACGAGTGTGTAAGAGCAACTTTGAAAGTCCATTTGCTTTGCACTAAGTGATATTCCAGCTGGGCTCCCCAACCCACTAATGACGTACATTACTACAGTCTTTTTTGGAAGTGATGGGGACAATGGGATCCTTTCACCAACTGAGTGAGGAAAGAAGCTCCTCTGGAACTGTTAGAGGCGTGTACAAGTTGTTCTTGCTAAATATGTACTTCATGCAATCCTGCATGCAGCATAGGTGTAGTCTGACATGAAACATAACGGAAGTGCAATAGGCCATGCGGTCCAGTAAATAGTGACAAGTCCTTGCTGTTTGAGGAACTGTCTGATGTTGAATGATGAGCATGGACATCCCCTGAGGCATGCAAGCTCTGGCTGTCTTAGGGTACGTCTCCTCTGCAATTCAACACCCACAGCTGACTCAGCACGGGGCTCAGAATAAGGGGCTATTTAACTGCAGTACAGATGTTCGGTCTAAGATCCTCCCACTGCACATTCATGTTAAGCATTCCGCGGTCCAGAATAAGTCCCAAATCTCCATTCTTTTTAGGTATGAACAGTATTCAGAACAGAAACCTTCTTCTGCTGTGTTGTGGATGAACCTCTTTAGCTCAGAGAAGAGAGAGCTCAACAAAGAAGTGGCTTATCTCCTGTGAGAGGGATGCCTGAATAGGGATTGGGGAAGGTAGGCTGGAGAGTAGATGTAGTACAGAACTAAATTGTCTAATCAGTCTTAGCGATTTCTCAGACCAATGTCTGTTACAGTGTTCCATGACCACTGAAATAGGAAGAGGAGATTTCCAAAGAACATGAAAGAAGCAGGGAAGCATGGAACTTAGTCTGCTTCCTTTTTGCTGTAGGTACGCACACCCAAAGGTAGCGCAGGAATTCTTAAGAGTGTGGAGGCCATCATCTTCCCACTGAATAAACCAGGACCCTTAAACAGAAGGTCCTCTACTGTGGATTGGACCTCTTTGGGGATTTCCAATGTCTGGAGCCAAGATGAGCGCTGCATCACCACTGATATCGCCACAGAGCATGAAGCAGTATCTGCAGCAGCCAGACACGCTCATAAAGACACTTGTTATTAACTCCCTGAGTAATTACAGAAACTGTCCTCTATGATCTTGTGGCAATTTCTCAATGAAGTCTGTAAATTCATTGTAGTTGAGAAAAACCATACCATGCTAGGAGTGCTTGATAATTACAAATTCTCAACTGCAAACTTGGAGATGAATAATTTTTATGACCAAGCATTTTGGATCCCTTTCAGTCAGGGTAATTTAGAGTGATGCTGTCTGCTCTTTTTGTTTGCAGCTGTTACTACAAGAAAGCCTGGTACTGGATGAGAATATAGATATACAGCTCCCCCAGAAGGCACAAAATACTTTTTGTCAGCTTTCTTGGATGTTGGGCCATAGTAGCTGGCATCTGCTAGACTCTTTTTTTTTTTTTTTTTTTGCAGGTTCTAAAAGGGCCTCATTTATTAGAAGAGTAACCCATCCTGGCATAGATATACAAGGAATATCCAGTAGCTCAAGCACAACTTCCTGAACTTCCTCAAACTGGATTTGAAGCTATTCAGACACACTTTTCATGAGCTCCCGAAAGCTCTTGTAGTCATCTGGATGAGACAATGCCATAGGAATCACTGCCTCATTCAGATACAAACAGGAAATGCCCACCGGTGGCTAGACACTCTCCTCCCTGTGATGTTCCTCCTCAGATGGGTTGTTCAAGATGTGGAGTCTCATGAGGGGCTTCTTAAGGCTGAGCAGTTTTCTGCCTCCAAGTAAAACTCTCTCTCTGGGATGGTGTATGTAAAACATGTTTCCAACAAGGACCCGGGCTCCAGTATAGCTATGAAAGGGCATTATAAAGGAATGGATATCAGGACACATGGAGGAAGCAGACAACTTTTATGGTGTCTAAAATAGGATAACATTCTGGAATCCCTCTCAGGTCAAAATCTGGAGACGGGGCTCTAGGAGAATACATAGGCAACTCCCCTTCACTGCTCGGAGTCTGAAGGTGAGTAAGGCATTTCCATCACCAATGGAGAAGCTGCAGAGGAAGCAGTGGTGGGTCATAACTCTTGAGGTCCTCTGGAGCCATGAACCTCATTGGTGCTGATACTGATGGGGGAATTAATGTAAAGCAGACTGTTTTAAAGTGTCATGCTGAGACACTGTCAGTTGGTCCCTAAAGGAGGCTGGCCCATCTACATCTCAAAGTCAAAGGGCCAAGAATCCTAGAGGAATTCTGATCTGGCTCTGACCAGGAGCAAAGACCTAGTCAATATACTGTCTTTAGGAAAGGAAAAATAGGGTTTCACCTAAGAGAAGCATAGAACATTTTTCTTCACCAATATTTCAAACATAGACTAGATGCCAGACAGGGGCTGCACATCACAACCTTTGTGGGAAGGAGCAGCAGGGGCCCTGGTTCTTTCTGAAGGAGCAGTCAGAGAATGGCAGAGGTCTTACTCTGAACATTGAACAAAGCATGGACTGAGAAAAGAGGACAAGATGTCAAGAAAAAGAAGAGGGCAAGAACAACTGAGAAAGGAAACAATGGGACTGAGAGCTAGTGTTTCTGTTCATTCTAACAAGAAAATTAAGACGAAATTTTTAACATTACATGCTGGATACAAAAGTTAACAATAAAGTAAGGCTATGCAAAAGTGTATGTTCTTATAACTAACCCACACTGCCTCTATTGTATGTTAAAGTACACATTATCAATTTAACTATGTAGAAAAATATTATATAGATGCACAGTTACATCAGCATTAAAATGATGCAGTAAAATACAGCTTTTAATCGCTGAAACCATTGTTCACAAAAGTGAGGGCAAGAAAATCATCATACATTCTTTTTCTAAACAACTGGGCAGAGAGTACACATGCAATTGAGAAAGAAGAGGGTCACTTGAGGACCCTATCTTTTTCAAAAAGGCTCTTTGTCCCCCCGTCCCCTCCCGACCACTGCTTTTTACAAAGGTGATGGTGTGGTTGAAGGATCGAGTAAAGCATTTACTTTAATGCTGAATTAGCATGGTTTTTGTGCATAACAAACCAGCCTCACCATCTACTGTAATTCAATCACTGAAGCTGGAAGTAGCACACTATGTGAATCTATAGGTTTAGGCCACCTCTATGCTATGGGGACTACACTGGCACAGCTATCGTGTCATAGTTATGCTAGCATAACCCTGTAGAGCAGACACAGCCTATAACAACAGAAGGGGTTTTTCATTCTCTGTAAGAACACCACCTTCCCAAGCAATGAAAGCTAGGTTGACAGAAGTATTCTCCTATTACCTAGCTGCAACTACAGCAGAGATTAGATTGGCATAGCTACATTGCCCAGGGAAATGGATTTTTACACCCCCCAAGAACCAGAACTATGTCAACCTAAATTTTACACGTAAACCAAGATTTAGCCAATTGTGATAGGATGAAATAACTGTGGTGGTTGTGTCCAAACCCTTACCCTACCAACAGACAGATCAGAGTAAAGACCCAGCCAGTCCAGCTACACCACATACTGGAATATGAAATGTGTTTTCAATCAACCACCACGGAAGGAAAAAAGATCTCTCCATAGCTTTGGTTAAGTAAAATTTTAACAGAAAGGTCTGCCAGCAGCTTGACTGCAGGAGATTAACTTATGATTGAGTGGACAATATAAAAACTGAGTTTAGTAGCAACAGATTGGGAAGGCAGCTATCCGTACTGTAAGAAGTTAGGACATAGATGCTGGAGCTCTCATAAGATGAAATTGATTTTTCTAATGTTCTGAATTTTACAGAAATAATTTTGACTTCTTAGAAACTGACTTTCAAACAGTATTAAAAGTCTTTTCTGTTCCCAAAGCCTGCTCTGTGTAATGGTTGGGAAAGAGCAGGATTACAACAGTCAGAAGTTATACTGCCAAAAAAAGAAAATCTCTCCACGATGCTAGGAATACCAATACCAGGAAAAACAGTGAGGCTAGTACTATGACGCATGATCAGATTCTCACATGGTGTAATTTAGAGGGAAAAGGTATGAGGAATCCAAAACAGCAACTCCTCCATGCAGTGTGTGACTTGGACACAGACTGGGAATTAAATCCAGTGGTATGTGCTGTATCATTGGATTTAATTTCTCATCTGTTAAGCATACTTAGCAATTTAGGAAAACAATAGTAACTTTAGAAATCAGTAATTATTACACCAAAGGGTTCATAATCCACAGGTCAGATTCTCTGATCCACAAAGTTCACTTTCCACTACTTTTGTGGTGAAAAGTGAATTTATATGATGCAAAGCATCCAGGAGATTGTTGCTAGAGAATTCCCTCTGTAAATGGAATCTCCACCACCAGCTCAGTAGCCTCGTATGCCAGTTCCACCGCACCATAAAGCATAAAGGGAAGGAGGGGAGATCTCCGGCATGTCAGAGTGGGACTCTATCACACCCGATTCTCTGCTAGACTAATGTCCCTAAGGAACCTTACATCAATGGAGTAAATTAAACTTGCTTGCCCTGCAGTTTTAACTTATGCCAGAACAAAGTAGCTGAGAGTCCATCTTTTTGTTCCATGTTTGTGCAGGGCCTAGCACAATGTTGTCCTGCTCTACAACTAGAGCCCCGAAGTGCAGCAGAAATACAAATAATAAACAAGAGTCAAGCAGGAAGCTACAACTGACTCCCTGCCAGTCTCCCCGTTTGATTTTATGCAGAACCAAAGTGCTGTGGTTTTAAATGTGCTACCCACTTTTTAGTCACTGCTCTAGGAATACAGTCCTTTTTTAAAAAGGACATGCTTTGAAAAGAATGGTCACATTTGTACCTTATATTTCCACAAGAGTATACAGTGAAGTTCTGACTACCTGAAGGTCACCTAAGACACATGAAACTTTCACACAGTGGTGTTGAATGTGATCAGGAATGCAAACAGCAGA
The DNA here is from genome assembly GCA_007922155.1 of Mesoclemmys tuberculata. Taxonomy (NCBI): domain Eukaryota; kingdom Metazoa; phylum Chordata; order Testudines; family Chelidae; genus Mesoclemmys; species Mesoclemmys tuberculata. Next base: position 11,162,602 of record ML675604.1, on the reverse strand, counting down.
TTTTAAAGTCACCGTTGTATAACAAAGTTGCTTTTAAACTGATCTACTTACATGCAAGCCTGCAATGTAAATAAACTCTTGCTTAAATCATTTTAGTTTGCACTGCTAAATATCAAATTAAGGCAAACATGAATCTGTCAGGGATTTGCACTGGTTTAATGTAGCTCAATTTTAAAATTGATTTAATTAAACTCAGCCTCCTAACTAATGTAAGAAATATTTTTTGTGGTGATGTGAGTAGGTTGAAAACGGTGTAAAATTACAGAATTTTTTAACCAGCAAAAGATTTATGAAACAACATAATTCCTATCCTTTTATTACAGCAGGTTATAGAGTGGAGTCATTTATGATTCATTCCCTCTCCTAACAGAATAGGCTTGCTTACAGGGCTTGGACTAGTGCTGGTAAAAGGTCAAAGATTCAATAAAAATGCTGGGGTAACTTCTGTGCCAACAATCACCCTCTCCACACCCTAAACAGCAACAAAAAAAATCCACCTTCTAGACGCAAGTACAAAAGGCCAGACAAGAGATTTTACTGAATTAAGTTGTGAGGATTGTTTTGACTAGGTGTCTAAACATCAAGGTTAGAGTAAAAAAATACGAGTAAGGAAATCTGCTGAGAAATAAGTCTGTGCATTAAAAGTACATGCATGTTTTACCAATGTAAAAAAATACTTTCATTATTTAAGAGACAATTCTGAAGACCAACTTTTAATTTTTACAGTGCTTGTGTGCACTGTAAAATGTAAGAGTTTACTGCACCAGACTTTGCTGGTAAAGCAGACATTCTTGTCCAGCCAGAGCAAAGCTCAACTAGCCCACAGTATTTTATGCTGATTTACCTACAATCCTGTTAAAGTTGTTTGTTGTCATTAATATTAAACGTAAGGTCTTTTTTACGTTCTCAAACTAAGCAACCTAATATACTACAGACACAAAAATCACAAACCCTGAATGTTTGAAAGACAAGATTGCTTGTCATATGGACAGTTGCAAATTTACTTATTAATCCGGTAAAAAAACATGTAAGCTATAGCACGGCAAGATGTGTGCGTTATATCGGATACCTATGTATGTTGGGGCTACATGAAGAAAGATCACTGGGTGTGAATGGGTATTACACTTCTTGTAGCATGCCATTGTTTAAAAAAAGAAAGTTTTTGCTACCAATAAAAGCGCACTTTTGGTGTAAGGATTGTTCAAAACAGGGCTTGAAAATTTACTAGACACAGTAGCCAAAACTAAGCCTGTTAGTCAGAGGCCAAAATGAAAGGTACCCCACCAGCAAGGCTCTCTGGCAATGTCCCAATGTGGTTCCCCACCCTTTGCCCCTCTGATCTGCTAGGAATGTGGAGGATGCTGGGATTCTTAACATACTGCAATTCCCTCAACCACGGAACAAAAAGAAGGGGGAAGGAAGAGACTCATTTTTCATAATCAGTCTTTACGTAATAGTTGAATAATAAATGTGGAGCCTTCTTTCCCTCTTCCTATCAAGCAGCCTGTGACTGGGTTTGTGTAAAAAAATCTCCACTACTTTACCCTTCCCTCTACCTCCACTTTTTGGATTCTCTTCTGCCATGAATAGCATTCCATTACATTGCTGCTAGCCCACAGCCAGTGCCCCTTTCTGTTCATGCCTCATCTTCTTCACACCTCCTCCTCTTCATCTTTGTTCTAGCCAACTTGTGTGGATTCCATCTCACTTTCCTTCCCAGAACCATACTACTCAACCAGGTGATCCTGATTAGTTTCACACTGCTACTCTTGCCACACACAAAACACTCTGAAGGCACAACACAAGTGCAATTCTGTATTGTTGCTGGAGGCTGAGGTAGAAAGAAAGAAAAAGAATATTAGTCTTCACAACGCTCCTAGTCTGTTAGCTGTGGGAGTAAGTGAATAAACTTGGTTTCCAAATATACACTAGACTGAATACTTGGCAATCTTAACCTTCCTTTTGAGTCTTCTCCCTCTTCTCTCCATTTGCCTCTCCCCTAAACCACTCACGAGAATGATTCTTGTCAATGCACTGATTTCCACTCTGTCCCTGCTGAAGTTGCTTAGGAAGTAAATTTTCCTCACAGCAGCACAAACACTAGCCTCTGTCACAAGCAGTGCAAGGGAAAAAGAGGAGAGAGAAAAGCAAGATCTTTTTAACACCTGTATCTCTTGGAGGGATCACATCTGATCTTGTCCATAACACATCCCACCAGAGATTTCAGAAGATATAGAGTGCATCAAAGTAAGACTAACTACATTCTGCCCATCTTAGTCTTACTCCACCACCATATAGGACTAACTGCAGGAAGAAATTCTCTCCTGCCCATTATATCATTTCACAATTAGCCAGGTGGCTTCTGCAATGGAGATGTAACCTACCTCTGAAGCATCAGATATTGTCCACTGCCAGAAATCAGTAGGATACCAGGCTAGATAAACTAATAGTTTGATGGTGTATGGCAGCTCCAACAGTCCTTCCCCAAAGCCCCAACCTTGCTATTTACAACACACACTACTAAGCTACTGTCAATTGTAGGATTGGGGTCTGAATTACAAAAAGGTAGAGGCCATAGAAAATGCAGGATTCCCATTTACATAGATTTAAAATTGGAGTAATGCTAACAATGTCACGATTTTAGGAGACTGCTTTTTAATATTTTAACTTTGAGGACTTTTTGGTTGGTTGGTTTGTTTTTGTGGGGGATAAGTGGAACAACAACTTGAGGGATGAATTGGGTAACAAATCTCACGCTATGAAGTTACACAAGAAACCCACACAATCATATGTCAGTCAGCAGTTTCCAATGTAATATCCATTCAAATTAAGCGTCAGGACACCAAGGCAGACAAACAAATTCCACACACACCCTCTATCAACAGGGAAACCTATTTAATTTACTGTCTCCAAAACAAGTCAGGGGCTGTACCCCCCCTTCCAGCTTCTCCCTCTCCTCTATAGCTTCCTACTAGTTTATGCTCTGAGCTGCCGCAATAAGAGTCTGTCACTGTGCAACAGACAAAGTGTGAACTGCTAAAAAGCATCCTAACATTCTTTTGTTGTAACAGAAGTAGCAAGTTGTGAGATGTGTGTGAAAATGACATTTCAACTTTTTTTTTTGCAAATGTTTAAAATGTCTGATATTTTTTCTTATTACTAGTCCTTTAGTATGTTTAGAGATGTCCTATACCAGTGGTCCCAAAACTGTGAGACGGACTCTCCTATGGGGGGCAGGGAGAAAGGGGCACAGCACAGCCTAGGTCAACCCCCCCCCAGCCCCAAAGGCTTTGCTCCAGGCCCCAGGCTCCACTCCCAGCCATGGCTGGGCCCTGCTCTCAGTTCTCGGCCCCCCCACTCCTGGCCACCAGCTTTAACCCCTACTCTCAACTCCCAGCCCCTGCTACCAGCTGCAGCTCCGCTCCCAGCCTCCTCCAGAGACCCACAAAGCTCACCCAAGACTCGAGCGCAGACACTTCCTATTAGTGGTAAAAGGGGGCATGAAAGGACAAGTTTGGGGCCCACTATCCTATATAATCTCCTGTTAAAGGCCATGATTTTTTTCTTTAAGAACGTAAAGAAAAACAGTTACAAGTCAGGATACTACGACATGACACTTTGAATTCTATGATAAAAGGACTAGCGTCTCAACCAAAAAAAGCACACATAGAAAATATGAGTATATTATTTTTTGGCAAAACTGACAAAGAAAACGTCTCAAACAGTCACACCTTTCCTCTCCTCAACACTTACATTTTACTGTAGGCTATAAAACAACATTGCCTGATTCCACATGAGGTCAACAAATTACAAACTTTTTGGGTAAGGATTCAAAACACCTGGATACTTACCCAATCATTTCCATTTTGTTGTATTCATAAATGTGCCAAATATTGTAATCTGACACATTATAGTTCACTCTATAAAGCACAGTCTCGTATCTGGCAGTTTTATACAAACACCTATCTACAGCATTTTCTGTATTAGTACACCAACACAGCTCATCGTAATTTAACAGACTATGTACATGCTAAAGTCTCTATTGCCATGAGTGTGTTAATAAGTAAACACCCTATAAGTAATGCTAGAAGTATTCATAACAAAAATTACTATTTCAGAATTTATAAAATGAAGCAATCCTGAAAAAAATCGATCAAACACTGTTGCAGAACAAGGAGGATCATTTTCACCCATCTGTAGACTGAGAGTTTTCATAGCAGATACAATAAGACTGGTCTGAAGTCATAGGAAGAAAACGAAAAAACTCTAGTCAGTTACAAACTAAGGACAGCAAATTAAACTGCATCATTTTCAAAACTATTTTTCCAACTGTACGAATCTTCTCCCACATTCAGAACAAAAACTGCACTACACATAAGAGGTTAGGGAAGGGGAAAAACTAAAACTAACAAGTCCTGCCACAACCTTGACATTTATTTATAATTACACACCTCCCTCATCTTTCTCACATGAAGACAGACCCCTATTTGAGGCTTTGTTTCTGAGGCAGTGCTTCTTGCACTCTCACGAAGGATTGTGCTGTATGAGTTTCAGACATTTAATACTGTACTACAGATTGGCATATGGGATGTAGCATTCACGAAAGCATGCACACTGACTGTCCTAGAGGTAGAAGTCAGCCACAGAACAGGCACAGTACTGACAGCAGCAATACATTGTTGTATGCACTGTAGTTTTAGGCCTGTGAGTCCCAAGATATGAGACACAAAAAGCAGGTAAAGTAATAGCGCTTTTTTTTTTTTTTAATTATTGCTTCTAACCGAGACCTAAGCAGGAGCTGTGTGGCTTGAAAGCTTGTCTCTCTCACTAACAGAAGTTGGTCTAATAAAAGATATTACCCCATCCACCTGGTCTTTCTAGCAGAAATACACCTTGCCCAACCCTGACCTTCAAGGACCACCCTCTAGGAATGGGGACTCTGCCAAGTCTGCCTTAATCAGATTACAGCTACACTGTGAACAGGGTTAGACAAGAGAGTTAAAACGCTGAGGCTTTGCAACCTGGTGGCCTGCAATCCCCCCGCTGTTGCCACTTCCAGCAGTTTCTGGGGTGCCGCACAAACAGTGATAAAGTCGACTGAGACCCTCAATATCGGCCTCAGCAGCGGCTGCCTACCAGCGAGGACTGAGATGGCGCGTTGGACAAGAGAAAACAGACTCCATTATTTCCTTCCCCCCCTCTCGCTCGTGTCGCCCCGTCGGCGAGTGACAAGGGCGGGAGAGGCGATCGGGCAGTAACCAGGCAGGAGCCGCTGGCCAAGTGGGTGCGCGCAGGGGGGGAAGAGGGGAGCGAAGCCCCAGGTGCGGGGGGCCGGGGCGGAGGCCGAGCCCCAGGTGTGTGCGAGGGGCAGCAGGGAAGGCGGGGTCACACTCACTTTCGTCCTGCCGTTGATTTTGTAGTTGCCCAGCTTGCCATTGCAGTGGCGGATGAGATCGTCCATGCTGTTCATGAGCAGCCCGATGGTCTGGCAGCCGGGCTCCTTGCCCTCCACCCAGGTGATCTTGTCGCCGCGGATGTCCTTGGAGGAGTCGCTCTTCTGGCTGACCAGCTGCCCGTCGGTGAAGCGGCCGGTGTGGTGCAGGGCCCGCACCTCCCGGGCGATGCGGCCGCCCACCTCCTTGCCCAGGAACTCGTCCACCACGCAGATGCCGTGCTTGTTCATGCAGGGCACGATGTACTCCAGCGCCAGCCGCTGCGGCACCAGCGACTTGGTCTGCCCGTTGGGCCGCGCCGCGCCGCCGGCCCCGGCCCGGCCCGGGTACAGGTTGGACTTGTCCCGGTACACCAGGCCCGCCTCCCCGGCCGGGGCGGCCGCCGCCGCCTCCTCCTCGGCGCGGGCCGCGGCCTCCGACAGCACCGCCGCGGCCGGCGGGACGTGGTTGTTGGTCAGAGGCGCCGCGGCCGCCGCCTCCTCCTCAGCGCCGGGCGGCGGCCCCTTCTTCGCCGCGGCTTCCTCCTCCCCGCCGCCGCCGCCGCCCGCGGCCGCCCGGGGGCCGGCGCGGTGCTCGGCAGCGCCCCCTGCCGCCGCCGCCGCGCCGCTGCGGCAGACGAGCTGGTGCTGCTGCCAGTCCTGGCGCTGGTGCTCCTTGCTGCAGTAGAAGGAGCTGCGGCAGCGGCCGCAGCGCAGCAGGTTCTCCATCTTCCCGCACAGCTCGCAGTACTGCCGGTCCCGCTCCCGCTCGCCGCCCCCGCCGCTGTCATTGGCCATGGCGCCGCCGCCCCTGCCGCGCCGGGGGCCGGGTGAGGGGCCGGCGGCGCTCAGGCGGGCCCCGCCGGCACGGAGGCTGGCTGGGCGGGCGGCGCTGCCGCGCTCACTGCATCATGGCCGCCCCCGTCGATGCGGCGCGGCGGCGGCCTCCGCTCCCCGCTGCCTGCCGCCGCCTCCCGCCACGGGGCCCGGGCCTCCTGCGGCGCGTGTCCCCGCGAGACCGGGCCGCTCCGCTCCCCCGGCGGGCTCAGGCTCGCCGCCGCCACATCGCAGCCCCGGCGGGGGAAGCAGCTGGGAGAGAGCCGGGGTGTCGCGCCGCCGCTGCCCTCTGCGCCGGGGACCACGCTCGGGGGTCTCCTCCCCTTCCCCGCGCGGCTCGGCGTCTCCTCCCTGCGCCTCGCCGCGGCCCGCAGGAGGGGGAGGCGCCACTATCTCTGCCGGCTTTGCACGTACGCCACTTCCAGCCAGCTAGCGCGGCCGGGGCGGGGTGGGGCGGCAGAGCGCGGAGGGGGGAGGAGCGCGGGCCAGCTCAGCGCTGCTGCAGCGTTGGGGGTGGGGCTGAGGCCCCCTCCCATTCCTGAGGGGGGAGGCTTTAGTTCGTCAGCCCCCCCCAAAAGCCCCGTGATTTGTTCAGGGCAGAGGAGATGGGGGGCACTGGGTGAGTAGACCCCCCCTTTGCTCCCTCGCCCACTTGGAGCTGAGGCCAAACCAAAACCGTGGAACCGAGCGCCCACAGTTTGCAAAATTTTATTCTGATCTTTTCTGTCTGTCCCCCGGCGCCAGGGGCGCCACTCCTCTCTGCTTTGCACTGCTGTTAGCTAAAGGGTTATTCATCTAATAGCTATCAACATAAGAAGTAGGGTCTTTGGTGCATAGTAAAGACACCTGGTTTATAGCCCCAAAGTCTGCCACTGATCTGCTGTGACCTTGGGCAAGTCACTTAAAGGGAAACGGAGCTTAAATTCACACTTCTGTCTGAAAATTATTTACTTACTGTCGTCATAAGACCTAAGGTTACTCTAATGGGCAGGTTAGCAAAAATACCGTAATTCATTGTTTGTGCATATGACAACACTTCATGCATAGTCAGTTACACTCTGGTTTCTCAGGTCCATAGTTTCCTCTCTTGTTTGTTTGTTTATTCATTTGGTTTGGGTAGAGAGGGGTCTTGCCCAGCAGCAGTGGAGAGGAAAACTTTTTTTTTCAAAAGAAAGTTCAATTGTTAAATGACAACAGCAATCAGAGGATTGAAAATACTTTTTTAAAAAATTAGATAACAGGTTAATGGCATCTCTTTATTAACTTCTTGGTGTCTCAGTAGCCTCATTCCTGAAAGGGGCAGGGAATAATAATGCATATCCACATTAGTAAAGTGCACCAAGTGCCTCTGTTATAAAATGATACAGGCGAGATTTAGACAGCCTGAATGTTTTGAGATAAGGAGAGCTAGTCAAAGATGACACCTGCATTCAGGGTTTTAGTGACAGGGATGATTCCTAGTCATGTTATTGAAACTGATAAAGAAAGGAGAAAGTGGAGAGGACAGACCAGGAGGTCAGTTTTTTCAAACTGATGATGTGAAATCCAGGAGATGCAAGGTAAATGGGCCAAGATATAGGTAAGGTTGGAGCTAGACCATCTGCCCTGGCTGGTCTAGTCGATCTTCTAAGATTTGAGATGGGACTTTGAGTCCCTGCTCTGCCATTAACTTTAAGCAAGTCATTTAGGGTGGGATTCACAAAGGCACCTTGCTCCCACTTGTTTTAATGATAGTTAGGTGCCTAAATACCTTTGTGGATCCCACCTTTGGCCTCTCTATGCCTCAGTTCCTTATCTGTAAAATGGAAATAATAGAACTTGCCTACTTCATAGGGGTGTTGTGAGGATTAAGATTGTGAGGCAGTCAGATATTATGGTAATGCGGGCCATATAAGTACCTAATATAGATAGGAGAGGTAGCTTTGAGCGTTATTGGCATAGAAATGGGGTTAGAGGAATGTGAGTAGATAAAGTCACCCTACAGAAAATATGTAGAGGAAGGAGAGAAGTGTGCCAGTGTGGGATAGCCCCAGAAAGTGGGAGGAGAGAAGACAGAATAAATTATTAGCAAGTCAGAAGGAGAATTTTGAAAGGACAGAATCATGAAAGCGCAAAGGACACGATTTCAAGGAGAGTCTGATCAGCAGTGTCAAAGGCAGCCAATAGAGTAATGGCCCTGAGATTTGGCCACAAGGTTGTTGAAGATCTTGGAATCTGAGAGGGGTGGGAACCAGACTGAAGGAAGTCAAAGACACAGTTGTAGAAGAGGAACTTGAGGCAATGCTTGGGCACAAGACTTTTAATGGGTCAAAGTTGAAGGGAGAGGCGGTGGCAATTGAAAAGGGAGGTGGGTCAAGGTGAGTTTTTAGATCATTACACAAAGTAGGAAGATATAACCTAGATTTTCATACTTCACCTGCCAGTGAGAGATGTTCTTTAACTACAAGGAGAGAAAACAGAATTTCTCAAATGCTTGGCCTCATTCTCCCGTCACTGGGTTTAAGTCAAGAATAACTCGGTTGAATTCAGTGGCTTTATGATGTTGTAAAACTGGCACAAGTGAGGAGAATCAGGCCCATTATTTTCAGAATTTTAAGAAATGATTTTTAAGAAATGATGACATATTCTGCCAGAGAAAAGCTCTAGTGTAAAGGCCCATGCATTTGTTGCCTTCTGTTTCAACAAATATAACTCACTTTATCTAGGAATGAAGCTGAAGGCCACAGAAACTCCAATTGTTGCAATACTCAACAGCTCATCTCTTAAGAAAGAAAAAGCACTAAAGTATAAATTTATCTTGGGGGTAACTAATAATAATCATTATTCCAAGGACTAATTTGGCTCTGAGGCCATCACACCAGTGTCTTATACAGTCCATTCGCTCCACCACATTTGCTAAGGAGTACAGTTCAAGATCCTGGTCCTAATTTTTAAGGTTCCTAAAGGATTAGAGCCTGTAACAGCACTCGACAGAAACATTAAAGCTGACAGGGTCAAGCTTCATACTTGTAAAGGGTCGGGTGTTTTATGGTATCCATTACAAGGGGAAATTAGCTTGAGCACAAGCCCTAATGTGTTTAGACCACAAAACAAAATAGTTTAATTAAAACCTTCCTGCAATAACAAAATCTGAAGAAAGAAGGTGAGAGAACGGAATGAAAAGAAATGCATTATTTATATTGCAATAGTGCCCACTATGTGCTAGGAGTTTTCCCAACTTATAAAGACCCTATTCTTGCCCCCAAAGAGTCTGAAACACAATGGAAGGACAAGGATCCAACATACAAGCACAGTGTCCAAGGTGATGGTTGGCACAGATTGAAAATTGAACATTTTTGTGAAGGGTTTAGTTTAGTTTTGTTTTCATAAATTATTCCTCCATTACTCTCTTACCTAACAATTATTAGGTGATTAATTTCTTGTAGCTATCATGACAGATGTCAGTCTTGAGAAGAGATTTGCATGATGAGAGGATAGTAGTTAAATATATCATCTTGGGGGAAATGCAGACAAAAGATTAAAAAACAAGTGAACAAGTTGTCATGAGCAGTGTCTTTTTGGATAAACAATGCCAGTCAATAATTCTTGTAGCACTTAGATGGTAATATGATGGGGTCATTAGAAATGCCTATAATAGGTATGTTGTTAGGCCAGATTTCTCTTTTCAGGAACTAGTAATACTAACTTAGCATTTATATAGTGTTTTGTACATTTAACATTATGAAGACACTATAAATACTAATAGGTGTAGAGGCCATATAGGCATCCAGAAAGAAAGTTCAAAGCCTCCGGGAGGTAGATCAATAAGTATTATCCATGTTTTACAGATGGGGAAGTGGAGACAAAAGGTTGTCACTTGTCCAAGACCATAAATAAAAACATGAAACAAATCAATCTTTAAAAAAATAATTAATAAAAGACCCCACACCTCTACTCCAAGCATATTTTTCCACAAAGCATGTCTAAACTGAAGCGGCATAGCTGCAGCACTGCAATAGTGCTTCCATGTGGATACTACCTACTCTGACAGGAATTCTCCCATCTTTATATGTAATTCACCTACCTAGAGGCAGTAGCTAGGTCACTCAGCACTGTCTGGGGGTGGGGGGATGGGAGGGGTTAAGTTGACACAGTTACATCTCTCAGGGGGTTGTATTTTTCATGCTCCTGAAAGATGTAGCTATGCTGATATAAATTCCCAGTGTAGACCAGCCCCCAGAAAAGGCAGAATTGCCAAAGACTCCATGAAGTTCACAAAGGGTTTTGCTATTGCTATCAATTTTACACAGAAGATTCTCAGGTACTGTGAAAAGTTCCAGAGGGGCAGCCATGTTAGTCTGTATACAGCAAAAACAACGAGGGTGGTGTAGCACCTTAAAGACTAACTAATTTCTGCATGCATAAGCTTTCATGGGCTGCAATCTACCTCCTCAGATGCATGAAGTGGAAATCACAGACAGGAGGTATATACGGTACATACATCCAAGGGTAAGAAACAACAATGGGAAGGGAAAGTGCTAACAAAGTCAATTCAGTTAGAGTATATGTGGCCTATTCACAACCTTTGATCAGAAGGTGAGACAATGTGAACAGTGACAATTACTTCTTGTAATGAGATAACAATTCCAAGTCCCTGTTCAAACCCAGTCTGATTGTGTCAAGTTTGCATATGAGTTGCAGCTATGCAGTTTCTCACTGAAGAGAAAAACAGACAAACACCTACAGGATCTCCATAAAACATTCTTAAAACTACAATACCCACCTGGGGAGGTGAAGAAACAAATGGACAGAGCCAGACGGGTACCCAGAAGTCACCTACTACAGGACAGACCCAACAAAGACAGCAACAGTACACCACTGGCCATCACCTACAGCCCCCAGCTAAAATCTCTCCAACACATCATTAGGGATCTACAACTTATCCTAGCAGATGCTCCCTCACTTGCTCAACCATCGGAGGCAGGCCTATCCTTGCTTACAGAGAGCCCCCCCAAATACTGAAGCAATTACTCACCAGCAACCGTACACCATACAACCAGAACACTAACCTAGGAACCTATCCCTGTAACAAACCCCTTTGCCAAATCTGCCCGCACATCGACTCTAGTGACACCATCACAGATCCTAACCACATCAGCCACACCATCAGAAACTCATTCACCTGCAGGTCTACTAATGTAATATATGCCATCAAACGGGACTATTACTACGTAAAAGAATAATTGGACACACATCAGACATAAAAAATAGTAACATCCATAAACCTGTAGGAGAGCACTTCAATCTCCCAGGACACTCTCTAACTGATTTGAAAGTTGCCGTACTTCTACAAAAAAACTTCAGAAACAGACTTCAGAGAGAAACTGCAGAACTGGAACTCACATGCAAACTTGACACAATCAGACTGGGTCTGAATAGGGACTTGGAATTGTTATCTCATTACAAGATGTAATTGTCACTGTTCACACTTCTCAACTTCTGATCAACAGTTGTGAATAGGCCTCATCTACCCTAACTGAACTGACACTTTGTTAGCACTTGCCCTCCCCATTGTTTCTTACCCTTGGATGTGTATATATACCTACTATCTGTGATTTCTACTTCATGCATCTGATGAAGTGGGTTGCAGCACACAAAAGCTGATGCCTGCAGAAATTAGTCAGTCTTGAAGATGCTACAGGATTCTTGCTGTTTTTTCAGATACTATGGTGATCAGAGGCAATATAAAATCCTAAAATAGATTAGATAGTTAAAAGGACACAGGTCACTGACCAAGCCAAGATTAGCATTCAGGATCCCCTGATTTCTAATCTTGGTCTCATTCCTCCAGACCAAACTGTCTTCTGTCTCTCAACCTGTATGGTTTCATTCTGCTAAAAGAGTTGAATCACTGATATAAACTGGCAGTTTTCAAGCTTGCTTTTCATCCTAATGATTGAACTGCAGCTTTTCCAGGTAAAGCTCAAGGACTATTTGTCTGATTTTCATTCTCTGTTCAGCTCATCCTTTCTAATCAGGACATATACAAAGTACAACCACAAGTCTTTGCAAGTGCTCTTTTGTTGACTACAGCTGCAGGCCCAAGTTGTGTCCTCAGGTACTCAAAGAGCAATTTGTTCATTCAGGAATACCTACTCCTTCCTCTCTGCAAAGCTAGGACATGGTCTAACACAGGAGTTTATCAGCAACACTTTGGGTTGCTTTCTTAAAATTAAGAAAAGTCAACTTAATAATCATAAAACTCTTCGGTGCTCTTATTTCATACAGAAAATCATATAGAATCTTATCCTGTGAGTTGCTGAGAGTGTTCAACTCCCTTTGAGATGAACAGGAATTCATGGAGTTCAGCAACTTTCAGGCTCAGGTTTATAGTTCTCAAAAATATAGTGGGCCTGTTCTCCCCTGTCCTGTACCTTGTGTAATAACTTGTGTGTGCAAAATGGTACCAAAGCTTAATGGTAACATTTCATAACCACTTTTTATAGGTGTAAATTACTACACAAGATTCAAGATAATGGAGAACCAGACACAAAAACCATTCAAAATACTCTCGGCCAAATTCTGCCATTCATGGCATTGACCCACAGGTCTTGAATCTGGCTCTGTAAGGTTCATGGAAGTACCCATGCGCCAACCCTCCACATAACAGCCTACTTATGCTTACCTAGGACCCATGATACCCAGCTCCAGTTTGAGGCTCTGCCCCAGTTCTATTGGCACAGTCCCAGAGCAGCTGATTGGCCCACTGGCTGAACTCAAGCCAGCAGCAGGACTAGGAAGTTGTCTGAACCCTGTTATGGACTGTGTGCCTTCTGGCTCACATCCTGACCTGGTGTGACTCCTGGCATCTAATTCATGATTCTGAGCTTCAGTTTGTCTCCTTCCTCTGTCTCCCCTACGCTGACTCAGCTGAGTCCTGTCTCATGAGTGTGGACTCTGGTTCAGACCACTATGTCTGGCTCCCTGTTACACATGCGAATTCTGGGTTTACACTAGTCTAAAGTCAGTTCACTTTCTCCAGATTCACACTTGTATACCACAAGAATTTGGCTGCTAATCATTGAAGTTCATAACGTTGAACTATGAATTTTAATGAAAAAATGGTCATAACCTCAGCTCATTTCGTCCAACCCTCCTAACAAGTGAGAATGGTTCTACAATAGTCTCTCTATAAACTCATCTAGCCTTGCCTTAAATATTGCAAGATTCCTTCAGGGTTTTCAATTAAAATTGCCCCACCCTCTGTGAACTTTAATGTGCTGCCCCTCCCTGAATACAAGCTGATCTTCTTGTACTGAAAATATAGTGTTGTGAACTAGCGGGGGTTTGATATCCATTCATATGGAGATTTATTAAAATGCATTTATAACTGCTATAAGAAGTTCTTCACTCAGTGTGTTTAGATTTTTATAATGAAGAATAAATTGTATGTTATAGCGCAACATGTTTTTCAATCTGGGGACTTTTCTGCCTCTAGCTTTCCTCCCACTATTATCTTGAACTGCATTGCATCCCACCTGGATCAACCTGTCTGTCAGACTGGCAGCGCTGCGGGGGTTGAAAAAAATTAAACACTTTGTAATGCAGGCATGTTTATTGAAACAGTCTGTACAGAAAGAGAAAAAACAATATAGAAAAACACTTCGTTCCCAGTTTGAGCGATGCCCTGGGCTTTTAGCTATCTTAGCATTTAACAAAGTATGTTTCCAACATGAGACATTTCACAAAGCATAGAGATTAAGGCACTCATTGCTATTATTAATAAGCTTTTCATCATTGTTCATCTCTTGGATTCATATCTACTGTGTGACTATTTTGCAGCACACATTGTGCTGATCTGCAGGTGTTATAAAAGGTAATTTAAGGCAAGATAGTGCTGTATTTTGGCACAAACATTGCGAGATGATGCAGCTCTCTGGGGCTGCCTGTACAAGCAGCATCGCCTTTCCAGTCCTGCATCACCTCTGGGGGATCAATCTGGTGAATAACATCACTGCACATCTTCTTGGTTTGCCCACTGCCATTTCTCTGCCTCCTGGTGACACACCTCAGGGTAACATCCTCCAAAGTAAGGGCAGGCTGAAGAGGTGCACACGCAATTACTAACGTGTCCCTGCTTCCCCCAGCCCTTCCAGTCCACCACTAACTCAGGATTGGTACAGTGGTCCTATACAAAGGGAGGTAAAATGGAAAAGAATCTCCAAGTTCACCCCAGAATGAGAAGAAACTATGGGAACTTTATTCTGCAGTTGAGGTACAAGCAACATTTTCTCCTTGTCTGTCTAACAATGATTGTTATAACTACTACTGTTTCTCATTTCCCCCCATTCCTGACGCAACACAGCCCCCCCTCACCCCTACCCCGACTGGAGCATTATCATCCTCTGGAACTTTGACAAACCCCTGGGGGAAGAAAAAGAGGACGAGGGAGAAAATGTTTGCATGTGTGAATTCCAGAAGGGAGAGAAGAACTAGGAGGGGAACATCTTCTTGCAGAGAGCAAGCGAGAGAGAGAACAGAGAATTGACAAGAGACCATGGAGAAAGATAGCCACATGCAGTACCAGCTGCTGGAGTTGATAGAGAAGCAGACAGTTCCGCTGGAGAATATTTCAGTACAAAGTTCCTGCCCAACATCCTCACTCCACACCCAACCCGGCCATGTCCCTGAAGCCCGTCGAGAATAATGCCTAGAGACCAGCACTACACTGCATCTTCCAGCTACAGGTGCCTCCCTCATCACACCACAGCATAACTCTGAGAACAGTGAAAACTGGGGCCACCTTCACTCCTATAACTACAAGGGCTTGCTTCTTCCCTCACCATTTGTAATGGAGTGCATAGACCCCCACGTTTCAGCAGCCAGGAAAAATTTAATAGATGGATTTGTCACTTCTCCAGCTTTGACCAAGTGACCAGTCAGCAGTAGTTGGCATAAAAGACTGCAGGACTGGCAGAAGGGTGGTCACCAGAGAGGTTGAGAACTATCTTGAGGAAGTGCCTAGCAGCAGGCTGTTAGGAAGCTTCATGAGGAGATGATACTCCAGGGGGAGAGAATAAGAGAGTGGAGTTTGATGAAAGACACCTGCAAACAGGTTAAGGTTTGAACATGGAGCAGTGGGGGTTGTCAGATGCAGATTTTAGCTGTTTAATACAGGGTCCCTGGGCTGGAACCTAGAGGAGAAGGTGGGACTGGGTTTACCTACTGTTCCCCCCACCTCTGAGGAGGGGATGTGCAAGCCTCAGAAGTAAAGGACTGCTGAGCCCAGATCAGGCTCAAAGGCCTGATGTAAGGCCATTATCCTTTAGATTTTGTTTGGCTTTATTTTGGAAGTTGTGAGGCTCCCAAGGTATGTCTTGACTGCAATTAGACACCTGTGGCTGGCCCATGCCAGCTGACTTGGGCTCACAGGCTCAGACTTTTAATTGTGGCATAGATATTTGGGCTCAGGCTGCAGCCTGGGCTTTGGGACCCTCCCAGCTCACAGGATCCTAGAGCTCGGCCTGCAGCCTGAGCTAAAACGTCTACACCGCAGTTAAATAGCCCCTTAGCCTGAGCCCTGTGAGCCTGGGTCAGCTGGCACGGGCCAGCCACGGGTGTCTAATTGCGGTGCAGACATACCCTAAGAAGTGACCTGGCCAGAGGGTTGAGTCACAAGAAGGTCCAGTCCACCCTTTAGTCCAAGCCGCTGTTGGCAGGAAGTGATCAAGATAGAGATGCTGCTACACTGTGCCCAGCCATGAGGGGGCACACCAACCATTAATTGAACTTTTGACATCATCTACATCCAAAGCCTAGGGCAGCAGTCCAGAAAAACCCTGCACCTACATGCATTTGTGACCAGGACAGCACAAAGGTGTGTGTGTTGCACTTCAGGCATGGGTGCCACATCTGCACTGTTACGTTCCATAAAGGTTGCACTATTCTTTGTTGTGATTTATATTGTGCCAGTCTAAATTTGCTCTGTGTTATGTTCTATAAAGGTTTTCATTATCTGCACTCTTTTACCTCCACTCTATTATTGACAGAGGTTCAATACGAGTTCATAAAATCACATGTGCTAGACAGCATAACAAAATGTCCCTTCATGAAATCACTGAGTAAAGCATAACAAAATTGCATTTCATCCAATCTTCACAGACAGACTAATGAATTGTTTACATGGTGCATAATAAAATTTCATTTTAGCTTCTAGCCTCAAAGTGGAAGCACAGGGCATTCCTGATGGTTTGCTGCAG
This sequence comes from Mesoclemmys tuberculata, assembly GCA_007922155.1. Taxonomy (NCBI): domain Eukaryota; kingdom Metazoa; phylum Chordata; order Testudines; family Chelidae; genus Mesoclemmys; species Mesoclemmys tuberculata. The sequence goes on along the minus strand of ML675604.1, from coordinate 11,146,096 downwards.
TCTGCAGAGGCCGCCGGTCTGGCTACTCAAAACATTCCCAAAGACTGTGCACCTCTGCTTTCACCCATCAGGGAGGCTCTCTCCCTTGCTCTAACAGCTGTGTGCAAAATATAACAAGCAACAGTTGCTCAGCAACCTCCAGCCTTGCCCTCAGGCACCTTTATCGCCTTTTCAGCCTTCCAAATGCACACCCTACTGTCATTCTGCCACTACTCAGGGAACAGTTAAACAGCTCCTGTCCAAGTGGCCTGTAAAAGGCCTTGGAAGTTGAAATGGAGAGTTGACTGCGTCTCCCGGAATGACTGGGTTAATCACAACATCCTTAATGCCCACAGTAGTCCTGGGAACAAAAGTTCCCTTTGTCAGAGAAAACGGGCCCGAGTTTCTAAATATCCTGGTGTCAGGGACCTTTCCAGATCACTCCACATTCATATTGGTGAACCTGCCATGGTATCAACCAGGCCTTGGAGCTCCATGTAGAAATACCCCTTTCTTTTGATGAACACTGACACCTGGTTTGGGGAGGGCGGGACAAAGAATAGGCATGTGGGTCCCACAAGTGGCCCCAGTACAACTTGAGAATTCAAACCATGCAAATTCATCAATAACCTCCTGTGCATTGACAGCTTTTATGACCTGGGGTAGCAGCACCCTCTTGATGGCAGCACACACCCCACATGCCAAGAGCCCCAACATTTGATCTACATAGGCCAAACTGGTTAGCTAATGACCAGTAGCAATTTGGGGTGGCTAGCTTCCAGATGGTGATAACCACATGCTTCTCCACCCTGAGAGGAATTTTCCTGTTGGTGTGCTGCTCTGGGGTAAGCTCTGCACAGATTTCTAGGAAAGTGGCCTTTGTCATCATGAAATTCAGCTGCCGCTATTGATCGTCCCAGGTCTGCATCTCTCTCCTTTTCTTACCAGTGGGTGCTAGTTTTCTGAGCCCAGAAATGGCACTTCACCAAGTGAAGCTGCTCCCAGGAAAGTTCATCCAGCAGTATCTGGACAGCTTCATCTTCATCCTCCACCCAAATCTGCCTGGCAGCTGATTCCCACACTTAAACCCATCCGTGTGACTGCAAATGCAAGTACAGCAGTATCTGAATATTAACAACTGTCAGGGATCATGGTATGCAGCAGTGTGTTCCCTCTCTGCTGTCTGACAGCAGTTTGAAAATGGTACTCGTTTGCAAGAGACAGATGAATCATGAAACAGCAGGAGAGGAATGCGTGTTTGACCCCAAGTCCCAGAACTCTGGACTTCTGGTAGGTATCCCATGACCTGTGAGGGAAAATCCCAGAATGCACAGAGGCCAGCAACAGGACGTTGTACCATGGATATATGCCCAGAATTCTGTGTGTGCTTATTTTGAAAAAAACAGCGTTCTGTGGATGCACTGATCCAAAGGGAAGTAGATAAAAGCCAGCCATGCATGTATTTGCAGGGAAGTAGGTTAAAACCAGCCACTGAAGTGCACTTATTTCAGATGAGTTATTTCACAAAGTTTATTCACAAAAACATATTTCAGAAAAGCTTTCCCATGTAGACAGACACTTATGTTCCAGATTTATTCTTCATAAATAATTTTCTTTAGGGCCTAATCTTGCTCCCATCGGAGATAGCGGGAGTTCTTCCATGGGGTGCATGATCAGGTCTTTAATTAGTAATCCTACAAGGCGTGGATCATTTCTAGTGCATGCTGCGAACCTTCAACTCCCATGAAGTCAATGAGAGTTGAACAAGCCCAGCACCATCCCTAAGACTGACACAGAAGCTCCTTGAGAGTATACAATGCACAAACAAAAGTCAGTGGGAATTGAGAGCATCTCGAAGGAGGCTCTTGGCATCTTGCAGGATTGAGCACTTGATGAGAAATTGATTTTGTAGCATTTCATGCAGACACCTCAAGTTGCTGCACACAATAATTTAATTAAGTGCTGTTTCAAAGACACAGTCTCTTTTTAAGCCTTAGCAGTCTAGAAAAAGGTTAGAGGGTTAACTCCCAACTGATTTTTTTTCCAATGTCAGATCATAATGGTGACTTTTACTGTGAACAATACTGCAAAAGCAGGGGGTTCCCACTCCACCCCATCCAAAGCTCAGGAGAGGAATTAAAAAGCAATTAAGGAAATGGTGGCGACTCCTCTGCTAGAGGAGCTAGAAGCTTTGGATAAATGCAGTTATTTTCTTTTCTTCTGTTCATCAGCTAACCGATTTTCATTTCTCTTCTTTTACATTCGTCACTTCTAGTGAGGACAGTCTTCTACCAAAAGTAATAGAAATTCCAAAACAAGAAAGATTTTAACACTTGCCGCTATTAAAGAGGAAACTTGTCTCTGTGTTTCATTAATCTAGGAGAGGAAGGAAAAGACAATAGTCAGAGTTTTTGTACTGATTACCCTAACTGAGGAATTTTTTATTTCTCAGTAAATGTAGGTCTCGTGATGAGCCAACTTCTACACAAGAATGGGTGTGAGCTTGGTTTTGTTTGTAAGCAGTGGTCTTTCCACTGTAAAGCTGTAAGTATGTACAGTGCTTTGTAAAAACAAACAAGACACAGTATTTACCCTGAAGAATTTACAAATGAAAATAGAGAACCCTTCCCAGAGTGCTATTTTTTGTTTTATTAATAGGAAATTTAAAGTGTTTTTAAAAGCCCCATTGATACTAGGTACTAAGTCTTAGGGCTTGTCTGTATAAAAAAGTGTTATATTAGAGGGTTGTACATTTTGTTGCTTCTGTTGGACAAGCTCATTGCCAAGGACTCCATATGTTTCTCCATTCTCTCCACCACCCGCCCGCAAGCTTGTGCTGCCCTTTCGCCTCTCTCCACTGTAAAGACTCCCTTCCTCCCTGAAACTCCCCCTGCAACCTGCTCACCTATGTCAAGGGCTCTGTGTGGCCCTCCAGTCTCCCTTCCCTCCATGCCAGGGGCTTTGTGGTTCCTCCATTCTGCCCTAGACACACACAAGGATCTCCCATTCTTTCCCCCTTGCCAGGTGTTCTGAGTCCCCCCATTTTCCCCTCCATCACAAGCCAGGAGTCTGTGTGTGCCCCATGTCCCTCTAACCCCATACCATTTCCCCCCATTTTCCCATTCATGTCAAGGGCCTGTGTGCCCCCCTTTCCCTCCTACTCCCATGCCAGGGTTCCTTATTCCCCTCACCTTGCCAGCAGCTCTGTGCATGCCCCCATTCTCCCATGCCTCCTCATTTATTTATTTCTGTCTGGGAGAGAAGTCTTTCAGGGTGCCAATGTTTTAAACTGGATTGGACTGGGAAGATCAGATTCAGCAGCAGCAGAGCCAAAATGGGGGTGTTGTTATACTGGAATGTGATAATGGCTGCCTGCCATCAACTGTTTCTTTGATCTGTAGTTAATTTCAGAGGTGGTAGAAGCTGCTGCTAGCCAAACGAGAGTGACTCTGTGTGTCCTCCATTTCCCCCTCATGTTTTCTTTTCAATGTTCACCAAAATCAATAAGGTTCTGACAAGTGATGCCTAGAACATTTCCTGAAATTTTGGAATTGATTGGATGAGGGGTTCAAAAGTTATGACATTACAGACAGAGAAATGCATTGCGTTGTGTAAGAACTCACTTCTCTCAGCCAAACAAACAATATAACCCTGTGTGCACCCTCTTATTCCAGTATAAAAGTGACATTTTGAGTTTAATTTAAATCCCATCCCAAGTTATATAAGCCAAATTGAAAAAAAAAGACACTCACTGGAATAAGTACCAGTATAACTAGAGTGGTTTAAATTCATACCTTAAGTTATACAGAAACCCCTTTCCCATGTATAGAAGGCCTAAATCTACACTAGCAGTTTAATTTTTTCATCAGAGATTCAGAGGGACCCATTGCTGACATTGGTTGTCAGCAACTGGTCAGTTTCCCAGTGCATATGGAATTTCAATTAAATCAGTGTGCTCTTGAAGAAACACTAACAAATTTGTTCAGGTAAAACAGTATGCCATCAGAAAGATTCCAGCACAATAGAGGAGCCTTTAAAGTAAAGCCTTGTAAAGTGGTGCCTAAAAGTTAGGTCCCAGAAAGAGGAAACTGGAAAGGAAAACTTGCAATTATACACATATTAAATGGTAAAAAACTTCATTAACGTAGAGTTAAGGTTTCTCTGTGATGGCTCATGCCCTTCCAGAACACTGAGTACTGCAAAACTCAAAGTTCTGAAAACCAGAGTTAAGGTTAATGTGTCTCTCCTTCCCCAGCCCCCGCCCCACAATTCCCCACAATAACCTCCCCACCAAAATTTCAGCTTCCTTTCCCATCCCACCAAGCCATTAGTAGGTACATTAACATTAACAGGTAAGAGGTTGCTTGCTGTCTCCTGCCCTATGCTCGTGCATACATATATCACAGGTTAGTGGAAGGCCGCACACTACCTTGGTTATGTAGCCCAAGCTGTACACTGACTGAACTGGGCGCTCTTTATGACCATTGCCTATCCCCAGATCTGAGCCTGGGTTGGACCTCTTCTCCTGCTGGCCTGCTTCAGCCCAGCTTCCAGTTCCCCCTCACAGCCAGGTCCACCCAGTCCCTCCCTAAATCCCTCCTTTAAACCAGCAAATATTTTGCTGTACTCGGATTACACTTCTCCAAAATTATTAAACAAACACTGACAGAGGAAGATTTTTCCCAAATGTTTACAGTTCATTCTCAGATTTCAACCCAAGGCAGGTTTCAAACTTCAAGGCTCAGAAAAGTGTTAAGTATCCAGTTCCTCTCAATGAGATGTTCTCAGCTGAAAGAAAATACCTCAAGGAGATGAATGCAGTCTGAAAGAAACATCAGCTGAGACGTGAATTATTCCATTCATAGCAGTGTGTGTTCACTCCCATTCTGCCCAGTGCTGGAAAGTTTCTGATAAGTATTAAATATATCTATTCTAGGCTTGTCCTCACCCCTCAGCATCCTTGCACCTCACATGAGCCCGCCAACCTCTCTCACCTGTCCTACAACCCACCTCCATGTATTCCCCTGCTCTCAATGCAGCCCCAAACCCCTCTCACCTCATTCTCCACCCTCTCCTCACCCCCTAATACTTCCATTCTCTGCCAGGAAGAATTCAAATGTCTTTCTTTTTTTTTTAAACAAAATAGAATCATAGAATCATAGGGTTAGAAGGGACCGCAAAGGTCATTTAGTCTAGAAATCTAACACTTTGATTGCATTTCTCCTCTCCTCACCCAATAAAATAACAAAAAGCTGACAGATTTTAGCAAACTGCAATTTAATCTTTTCCAAATTTCTGCTGTATGTGAGACTCCCACTGATACTGGCTGTTCAAAGGCCTACTGTGCATCTCCTTAAGCTAGCCAGCAAACTTTAAAGACTAAGAAATAACAATGCTGTTAATTCCTTAGTCCATGCATGTTCAATGTAATCTACGGGGCATGAGAATAGGCTCTTGAGTTTATTCTCATGCCTATCTGGAGAAGCAAATGCTTGTCTTTTTGAAAGAATGTTTTAATTTGATTTCCCCCAAAGAGCTAGTGTGTGCCATGTACTCTGTTGGGGTAAGCTTTGAGTGTTGGAAACACTAGTGCAATGATCTGAACCCTGGTTTGATTTCTATGGCCTTGTCTATACTAGAAAGGTTTGTTGATGGTATAGTTACATCGGTGATAAAAAATGCGCTGTAATTACAACACTCATGCCCGGCCACACACCAGTCATTATGCCATCAAAGCAGACCCACACTTGGTGCTCTGGTATATACAATGAGAGAAGTGCACTGTGGCCCAGTGGTATACCGTTGGTCTCCAGCGCCTGGGGGCCAATACTTACATTTGTGCACCCCTCCCCCAGTCAGTGGGGGAGGAGGTTATCTGGAGGCCCATTTCCTGCTCTTCCCCACTCTCCACCCCGCTGTGGTGGCAGCGGATTTGGCAGGGAGTGGGAGTTGGGGAGAGTGGGAAACGGGCCTGAAGACCTCCCCTGCCCATGGGGTGCTGCCACCACTGCCACCTACATAGAGGCATAAATGTAAGAATGAGGGGGCCACCCAACAGCAGGGGGGGCATGACATGGCTGCCTGGCCCCTGCGCAGCTGGGATCCCCGCAGCTCCCTCCTTGCGCCCAGCACAGAGGCGGGGTCCAGGAGGTGGAGGAGTTGGGTCAGCATGGCCACTAGGGATGTCAGTGGGGGATGGCTCTTCCAAGGAGGGCCTGGCCAGCGCTCCCCACCAGGCCAACACCCAGGGGCAAGGTCCCCCCCAAGTATGAGACTGCTGTGGGCAGCTATCCCACTGTGCAGCTTGCCACCTTCTGCTGCTCAGAATTGTCAGAAGGGGGAGAGGAGTGCAGAGCAGAATGGGTCCCATAATTCATTGTGTTCCTGGCTGCGTTTTGCACCATTTTTCAATGGCCCCCCTTTTCCTGCACACCTGCCACCTCTATCTGAAAGGATGGATCCTGCACTGCTCTCCACTGCTGCTGTCAGCGTTCTGAACACATCGCAGCTGGTTGTGCAGTATATCATAAGCTCCAAATTGGAACAGCAATTCGAGGCGCCTGACCTGCTGAGTGACATGCAAACAAACAGCACCGCATTACTGTTTTCATTCATGGAGCATCTGAACATGGTGAATTGCCACTTTTGGGCGCATGAGACAAGGACTGAATAGTGGGATAGCATCATTATGCAGGTCTGGGCTGATGAGCTGTGGCTGCAGAACTTTTGAATGGGCAAAGAACCTTCATGGAATTCTGTGTGGAGCTTGCCCCTATCCTGAGGCACAAGGACACCAGAATGAGGGCTGCCCTCTCGGTGGAGAAGCTTATGGCGATCGACACTCTATCCAGGTTGTCCGTGTAAGGCTTCATGAGCCATGGCATTAGTGGGTAGGCTGGGTCTCCTAGGATCACTATGGGCATCTCAACATCCCCCATTGGAATCCTTTGGTCTGGAAAGAAAGTCCCTGCTTGTAGCTTCCTGTACAGGCCGATGCAATCCTTTGCAGCAGAATGCAATGAATTCCCCTGCACACTTGTGATAACACAGCTTCAGCAGTGGACTTGCTGACTCCAAACTGATTAGCGACTGACCAGTAGCAGTTAGCAGCAAGGAGTGCTTTCAGTTCCAGGCTGAGTAGGTGCCAAATTACTTTTGAATGCATTTGGCAGGTTAAAAGAATGCTGGAGGTGCCTTTATGGCAGGCTGTAACTAAATGAGGACAATATTCCTGTGGTTATAACCGCTTGCTGCGTGTTCCAGGATTTATGTGACGCTAAGGGTGAGATGTTTGCCCCTGGATGGATTGCAGAGGTGGATCGTCTTGTATCTGCATATGAGAAGCCAGATGCTAGGGGTATTAGAGAGGCACAACGGAGGGCCATACGGATAAGGGGGGGTATTGAGAGCTCACTTTGAGACTGAGAGCACATAAGATTTTTTGTGAACGGTGCTGTGCCATTCTACGACTGCTCTCCAGCTCGAGCTGGGTGTCAGTGGCAGGTGAAAGTACCTTGTACAACACTGAAATGACTGCTTTTTATTCTCAAAGCTTGCTTTTATTAAATGCAAAACAGTTCACAACACATAAAAAAACACACAGGCTTTGAGGGGAGAAAGAAGTGAAGGGTGCTGTGAGCTGTGACAGCTCGGTGTAAATCCTATGGTCATTCTCATAGCTGCCTGAAGGGATGGAGTTTAAGGGGCACCGAGACGGGCCAGGAGTTCGGTAAGAATGTGTGTAGGGAATTTGGGGAGTGCAGGGACAGCAGTTCTGTTGTTGTTGCAGGGGGAGGCGTGTATGCATGAACTATGTCTGCAATGACACTATTGTCTTTAGCAGCTCTGTCTGTTCCTCCATGGCCTTGAACATGCACTCATGACTGGCCAGGAACTGCTCTTGGTTCTCCTTTCTTTCCTGTCTCTCCATCTTCAGACATTGATTGTCTCCATGTCCTTTTTTCTCTTTTGGCCACCTCAGAGGACTGGAGGAGTTCCTGGAACATCAAAGTTCCTTCAGCTGGAGTAGAGCTGGGACTGCGTGACTGATCAGGTCCAGCAGCTCAGGCATGCTCCAAGTGAGACAGCATTTGGTGCATGGAGCTTCCATGGTCATCTGGGAAGATGAGATGCAAGCTCTCTCTAGGCCAACCAAGCAGGAAGTGGAATTTCAAAACTTCCTAGGACTTTAAAGGGGGAAGGGCGGGTGGCTGCAGAGCAATGGAGTTCAAACTGATAGCCAGAGCAATCAGGATGTGCATTGTGGGCCACTTCCTGGAGGCCATTTACTGTGACATAACCAAGCATGGTGTCTACACTGATGCTTCATTGCTAAAAGTTTGGCACAAGAAGCTCTACACCTCTCATCGAGGTGGTTTTATTTTGTAAAAAAAACAGGACAGTTTTGTTGGTGAGGGCATGATTGCAGTGTGCACACCAGAACAGTTTTATCAAAAAAAGTTGACTTTTTTGACAAAACAGTCTAATGTAGACCAGGTCTATTTGTGAGCAAAATAGGTTGCCAGAATCTGTCAACTTTAAGAAAAGCTGTTTTTGGGGGGCTGTATGTTGGGAACCACTTGGTCAAATGGCACCAAATTTGGTTCAGTCAGAGAACCATGCACCTCCATGAAGCATCCTAAATTTCAAGGCAATATGAGTAACCATGTAGAGTTAGGAGCAATTATAAGAGGCAAGCTTAAAACAAAAAGCTGATCTTAACCTTAACTATAGCAGAGCGAATCTGATTGGAAATGGATTTTTAAGACACTGGGACTGCTCTAGGAGCCGGAAATGTGTGCTGTAATTAGGGTTGGGTAGTGTCTGAATCTTCATAGCATGCTATGTCTCATCCTTATTGTCCCTGAATCTATTTACTTCTCACCAGAACTAGCTACCTATTGTCCCAGAGATAAGATGTGGGCATTGGTGATAAAAGAAATAGGTTTTCATTTTGATATATAAACAAAAAACAGGTCAGGCAGCAATTTATACTCTAGTGTCTTCATCCACCCACTCTGCAGTGAAAGATGATACCACATATTTTTTCAGGAGGATTTCCCTTTTATTTTCTTTCTTTTGGTGTGCACTCATTTTTTCCTGGTGCTGTTGGTTTTTTCAGCTGGCTTTTGGTCATCGCTAATGCTACAACAAAGCAGACTGTGCGTCTTAGAAACTCTCTTTAAAAGCAGATTTTTAAAAGAGTTTCACTGAGCCGTTTCTTCCCCATGTGGGCAGGGCACAGTGTGATTAAAGTGTTTTGTTGTTTTTTTTAAAAAGCTTATCAAAACTAGAGGCCAACCATGCCTGGCTCTTGTGTGGGTAGGAGGGGTGTGTGGCAGTCACAAAGAGCATTCCCCTCTCCTAGAAAGGGCCAGGTGTACACTAACCATGCCTGGCCCTTGCATGTTAGGTTTTGTGTGTGTGGTGGAGTGGAGGGCTGGTGAGGAGGCAAGGCTGTGTGGTCCCGCTTTCCACCGCCACCCTGCACTAGTCATGGATGGGGGTCACAACACTGGATCAGCCTTCAGGGGCATTATTTCCTGCTCCTTTGTGCCTAGGGGTGGAGATGGGGCGTTACGTCTCTGGATCTGCCACAGCGTGGAGTGGCTCTGACCTGCCTCCCAGGTGAGCCTATGTGTTAATTTACATTGTGACTCTCAGTCACTGCCTAGGCAGGGAATAGGGAGAATGCAGGGTCTATGGGACAGGCGTGTCCATTATTCATTCCCACCCCTCCCTTGCTGCCTGTTCCTTCCTCCCCTCCTCTAGAAGGTTCTGGCCCCAACATTCTGTTCTTTCAGCCAGGACATTCTGGGCCACCTTTTGCCTAGCCCCTCGTGAATGACCAGCATAAGTGGGAGGGTACAAGGGCACTTCCCTCTGCATGCCCCCGCACAAGGACTGACCTCAAGCGCAGTCCTTGCTCTCTCCCTTGTCCTTGCAGTCCCAAGCTTTTTCTTGGCCAGTGCCCCGTCGCTTGTGTCATGTGGACTTTAGATCATGAGCTCTTCTGGGCAGGGACTATGCATTTGCTGGTTTGGGGAGGCATCTGGCACAGTTTTGGTTCCTTGAAAAATAATAATTATGAATGAGCCCAGCTCCCACAAGCCTCCCAGAGCTGGTCAGCCACTGAGGGGAATGCACACTGCACCCACCTTAGGGGTGGCATAACTCATATACACATAGATATCCGCTAAATAGGATACAACTAGGATTAGTTAGTAATGGTGCTGTGGAGAGCAGCCAGCCCTCTGCTCCTCCCTTCTCCAGCTCTCCCCTTCCACACAGGGCACCCATGAAGGGGCATGCAGGATGTGCTGCAGGGGGAGTGAGGCTGGTACCACAGAGATAGCACTCCGTCCAACTCCAACTCCAACACAAGCAGAGTACAGAGTTCTATGTACAGAGTCCCTTCAACGTATGTATGTCCAGAAGCCAGTGTTGACAACAAATGGGAGATCTGACCACACACTTCCCCTGGTTTAGAATACTGGAAGTTAAACCTAGTCAATTTGATTTAGCCTAATCTCATTTAGCATCACCTGTGTGTAATATTCTGTTATGTGAATAATCTGTTCTGGGGTTCAATTCCCTGCGTTGCTACAGAATTCCTGTGTGACTTTGGGCAAGCACTTTAGGGCCTGTCTACACAAACATTTATTTCACAGCAAGGTGGGGTTTAAATCTACCCCTCACTAGCCTGGCCGCACACTCTGGCCATCTCTGAATTGTTTAGTAGTGTTTGGTTGATGCGGTGGTGTTCAGTTGATGCAAGTCATGTTGGAATCTGAGCCTGCAACTTTGACGTTTGAAACCCACCTGGGTTGAACTCTGAGAACGAACTGTAAACACTTGCCTCTGTCAGTATTCGTTTATTAGTGTTTGGTTGATGTGTCAGTGTTTGGTTGACATGTCAATGATCAGCTGATGCAAGTCACATTGGCAGAAAGTCACCACAGTTAATATATCGCTTGTGCACATGCAAACTTGGCTCCTGGCATCGGCACTGCGCGTACTCACCAGGAGTCTTTGTGTCGATGCACAGTGTGGTGCACCACGGAGAGGTATCCCAGTATGCAACCCGCCACCATCCCGGGCATTGTCTTTTAGGAATTTTTGGCAGTGCACGGTGGGGCAGAAACAAGTTGTGCAAGGCAACTGGGAGCAAGGGGTCAATTTCCTAGCATGCAACTTCTTCCATCCCATAATGTCATCTATATCACTTAATTTTCATGCTTTTTAAAAAAATCCCATGAACCTGCGCAGCCCCCTGTGCTGCTTTCCATCTCTGACAGAAGCATGGAGCCTGCATAGCTCTGCACTATTGTCTTAAGCATTACAAACAAAAGACGCACAGTCCTCTGGTATTCACAGAGCTGTAAGAAGAAACAAATCAACAGGGAGCATGACAATTTATTGGAGGACAGATTGCAATGGGACATAGAGAGAGCCAATTCCAGGTTGTTGGTGGAGTTCACGGAGTAGCTGCAGATGGTGGAGCGTCATTTCTGAACCTGAGAAACGAGTGCTGACTGGTGGAATTGCATCGTAATGCAGGTTTGGGACAAGGAACAGTGGCTGCAGAACTTCTGGATGTGCAAGGCCTTATTTCTGGATTTGTGTGCCAAGCTTGCCCTAGCCCACCAGCACAGGGACACCAAAAGGAGAGCTGCATTGACAGTGGACAATAAGTGGTAATCACACTGTGGAAACTTGCAACGCTGGATTGCTACCAGTTAGTGGGAAATCATTTTAGAACTGGAAAATCTATTGTGTGGGGCTGTCGTCACGCAAGTGTGCAAGACCAATAATCGTCTCTGCTACTCAGGACTGTTACTCTCGGCAATGTGCAAGACATCATGGATAGATTTGCAGCAATGGGATTCCCATCCGAACTGCAGTAGAGTTTGGTTGTCTGTGACTTTAAATAAAGAAACAAAGCCTCAAAGGCAAGTGCTAAGCTGCAGTGCTTGAGTTCTTCCAGGCATTACAGTGTCATGGCAGAGGCATTTATAATCTGATTGACCATGATATGCCCAAAAGCGGCAACATTCTTTGTGTGCTGTTGTGTGCCACTCAGAAAAAGTGGGCACCTTTCCTACCTTTGCAAACAAAATAAAATTCTAATTGAAGACCAAATCTCCCCTTTTCACTGCAGTTTGTCTAGTCTAGGGACATTCTAAAGAAATCCTCACCATTGCTAGCACTGAGCGGTTCCACAGCGTCAGGGTCACTGACACTCCTTGTACTGAATGGAGCCAGTTTACATGACACAGTACTGAAAATACCCTGTGTTCCTAACTGCCTCGCATCTTGTGTAGTTGTTTACACTGTATTCACTTGCACTATTCCTATTCTCTCTCACTCTTCTCACTCAGCTCTTCTTCACGATTGTGGGGCTCCAAAGCTTGTCTCTCACACCAACAGAATTTGGTTCAGTAAAAGAGAGTACCTCACCCACCCTGTCTCTCTAATATTCTGGGACCGACATGGCTACAATTACACTACATACAAAGATCACAAGGCAGTGGAGAATCAAGCCTTTTTCATTACCCTACCCTTCTCAGGAAAAACTTCCTAACTGTAAGAAAAGTAGGACAATGGAACAGACCTCCTAGGGGAGCGCTGTCGCTGGACGTTTTCAAAAGGAGGTTGGATAGCCATTTGTTTTGGATGGTTTAGACACAACAAAACCTGGCAGGGGTTTAGAGAAGGTGACCCTTGCGGTCCTTTCTAACCCTATGATTCTATAAAACAGGGCTGTTCAGGCAAATGTAGTCTGCCACTGCAAAATAATGCAAGGCCTATCTGAATCAGAACCCTGTCCCATGCACAGATTACCCACTGCTGTTAGAAATCTTCTGGATGCACCCCTTCATTACCCTCTCCTCTGAATTAGGATTGCCAATTTTGGTTGGATGTATTTCTGGAGATTTCATCACATGACATAATGTTTCATTAAAGATTAATCTTTAATTCCTGGAGACTCCAGGACAATCCTGGAGGATTGGCAACCTTACTCAGAACACATGTCCTAGTTTTGAAAATCCTGTCACCCTCCTGACATTAATAGAGGGTGAAACTAACAAAGGAGGAAGTAAGGCTGCTTACATTTATTCTACATTGGTAGATTACTTGTTCTTTTTCTACAGAGCAACTGTGTTTTTTTTTTATTTTAAGGAAAATCTGGCGAGGTACCAAATTCAACTAAACCACTATATGACAGATATATCCAGCTGCATGCTGGCAGCTAAATGATCCATCCATGGAACCAACCACATGCCAGTCACTTAGTTCTTTGGGATTAACTGTCCCTTCCATTAAATTGGTTTAGACTAATGTTGCTGTTCATGATGTAATGCAAACCTTCCCAAGAAAGACACTTATGCTATTGATTAGAAAGGATGTCCATTTCAACAGCCATTATATAACAAAGGTCAAAACTTGTATGCAGCATATTTGCTGCATTAGCTTGTGAAATATCAGTATCATGAGATAACTCTAATTTGTTACAGAATATTTGAATGACATTAAGTAGCTAGTTGTGCAACATTAAGGGCTCATTTATGCCACTTAGGAAGAGCTGAGCTAGGGAGTGTGACAGCACGCACTGCTTGAATGTCCACCTGAGACATGATGTCTGAGACATGCCCAGAGAGAGGGAGAGGACATGCCTCCCGGTGCACTGATTTAAAACATAATGGCTGAGAAGCCGTAGATGTAGCTGTGGGGAGGGCAGATGCACTGCCTTATATCAAAGGTCATATCCTGGCCCATGCTATGCCCCCTTTGTGTTACTCCTTAAATGAGCAGTTTAGGATTCCACTGGTGTCAGGGAATCCCCAGTCAGCAGAGAACTGGCATAGCCAGCTCTATGCCTTCTCTGTTCTCCCCAGCATAGGGGCATGCGTGCAGAAAAAGGAGATTTGACTGAAGCATACAGCGTTCAGGCCTTGTCTACACTAGGAAATAGTTGGTATAACTATGTTGCTTAGTAGCGTGAAATATCCACGCCCCTAAGCAATGCAGTTAAATTTACCTAATCCCAGGTGTAGACAATGCTAGGCCAATAGAAAAACTCTTCCTTTGACCTAGCTACCACCTCTCAGGAAGTGGGGTACCTATGCCGACAGGAAAACCCCTCCTATTGGCGTAGGTACTGTCTTCACTGAAGCACTAGAGCAATGAAACAGCAGTGTTTTAAGTATAGACAAGTCCACAGGCAATCCCCAATGTGGTAGCACAGAGGTTTTCAACTAGGGGTACCAGCCTGTCTCCTGGCTGGAAGCAAGAACTAGGTGGGAGGTGGGTGGCTGTGGCCTGCCACCCGGCTGTACACTTGAGTGGGCAGGAGGTGAGCAGTCACCTACCGAGGGGACCTGTGGGGGGACGTCAAGTCATGATGCACAGCGGGGATGGAGGGCATACGAGGCCCCCCCCCAGACTGGGAAGTGAGGCCACCCTGCCTAAGCCAGCAGGAGAGCTGGGCCCCACATGGCAGGTAAGTACAGAGGGCAGGGTGGCAGGTAAGTGTGGGGTGCAGGTAAGTGCCAGGCAGAGGGCGGCGAAGCCCAGCAGGTAAATGTGGGGGTGGGAGGGCGGGTAAGTGCAGGGGGATCAGTGGGTAAGTTGAGGGAGGTCAGCAGGTAAATGCAGGAGCAGAGGGTGGTAGAGCCTGGCCAGAGGTGGGAGGTGGCGGAGCCCAGCCAGAGCCAGGTGCTTTAAGAACTACTGTTTGGAATTCTGTCCTAACGTAATAGTGTCTGTCCTGTTGTGATGTAAATTATGCATTTTAGCTACACGAAGAAAATGTGTTAATTGTAGGCCATTATGCCTTTTATTGCAACCGTGGTAACATCAGGTAGAGTGAAAACCATGAAGGGGTACTTCTGGGGAAACCTTGAGACCGTAGGGGTAGCTTCTAAAAAAGGTTGAAAACCCCTGTGGGAACAGTCCCTAGGGATCTGTTACAAACCAGCATAAGTGAGAACAGCCCTGAAGCTGAGGATTGAGGCCAAAGTCTCTAGACTCTAGTCTAGAAGGTCTACTAGGAGCACAGTGAGAGCCATCTTTGCTACACGTGTATAGTTAGCACTCACTAGTGCAAAAATTCTGCGCTATAACTTGGTGACAATGAGATCTCTGCCCCCTGAGCTGTTCCAGATCATGCAGCAACTGCAGGTGTCCTCTGCCCAGCAGTTTACACTATGTTCTGACATTTTCTAGACTAGATGCAGAGCAGAGTTCTAAAGCAGTAAGGGGCTCTTGTACCACCTACAACTGAATAAACGATGGCTACGATTTGGTCGTTTGGTTTGAAATGTTTCCTTCTAAATGCAAATTAGCTGTTGGGGTGTTGGGGAGTTTTTCCCATGTTTTTCCAAGAAAAACGAAAAATCAAAACTGAATGAAACCACAGAAGAATATTTAGTGCGCATAAAAATCTCATGGGGCCTGATTTACCAATGCATTACCCCTATTTTACATTGGTGCCACTCCATTCACATTGGTGAATCATATCCAGGGTCTATAAACTGCTTGGGTGCCCAGGAGAATGATCAGTCATCCAGTATATGCTATCCTGTCTTTCAAAATCAGAGTTAGCAGCTGTACCCCTGAGTATTATTATTATCAATAATTACTATCTATATTGCAGTAATGTCTAGGTGCCACAGCCGTGGACTAGGGCCTCTATGTGCAAACACAGAATAAAACCCAGTTCCTGCTCTGAAAGAGGTTGTTCTAAATGTACTGCATCAGTAATACTTTGCAGATATATTGAGTCTGATTCTCTTCTCAGTTGTAGCAGTGTAAATCAGGAGCAACTCCAGCTAAGTCAGTGGAGTTCTACTGGTATAAAATTAATGAACCACAAGGGGTTCACCAGCCTGGAAAGCAATCTAATGAGTGGCGCTGTGGTTCACCAGTGGATATAAACCCAATCTGACAAGCCAGAGAAGGCATGCCAGACTGGCAGTGCCAGCAGGAATCTGAAACACACTGCTTGAGCTAAAGAAGGTACTAAGCAGGATATCTCATATATTTCCCCTGGTTGCCAGCTTACATGTGTCAGCCATAGATATGCTAGTGTTGCTGAGGCCAGAAGTTAAGGTTTTGTGTTATAGTGAGCTGAATGAATGTGTGGTTTAGCATGTATTTTTATCTATTGCAAATGGAGGGAAGTTCCTTCTGGGGACTGGAGTCTGTCAATAGGAGTGGTAAATGTGTGGTGTGTGGTATGATGAAGAAGGTTTTCCTAACCTATCAGTTCCCTATGTGGACACATCTGTAGCCAGCATGATCAGTTGAGCAGTTGCACACAACAATGGAGAGCTGCTAGGTGTGTTCACCAAGCTGGGCAATCAGGCAAAGGCATTTAAAAGATATATGGGCTTTTAAAAGGGGGGATTGGCTTCTGGTGTATGTGACTCCTGGGAGTGGTGTTTAAAATTGTAACTGGAGTGGTCAGTGTTGGGCATTGTGGGACAGCTGCTGGAGGACTGGTAAGGTCTAAATAAGTCATGCAATGTCTATACTCACATTGCGTTGACCACAGTAGAGTTGACCATGGCTCAACACCATTCGGAGAGGTGAGGTTACTGTGCCACTATAATGGAGCAACGACATCAGCAGGAGACAAATCTGAGTGTAGATACAGGCACAACTAGGTTGATGCAAGGTGACTTATGTTTACCTAATTTTGCAGGCCTTAATGTACACTACAAAGTTTTGCCACCACAGCTATTTCTGCTGGAAGTGTGAAAAAACCACACCTCCAGCTGACATAGCGATGATAGCAAAAACCCTACTGTAGACACAAGTATGCCATGAGAAGAATGGGTCTGTTGGCTTAGCTAATGTTGTTCGGCAAGGTGGAGCTTTGCCGACAGAACTTCTTCTGTCAGCTTACCCTATGTCTCCAGTACGGCATAACTACGCTGGCATCACTACACTGGCAAAGGTGCTGTAGTGTAAACAAGGCCTGAGTTAACCACGTTCTTGGGCAGTTAATTTCCCTTGTTCCTTCAGAAAGAGGTGTTAGTGAGGGGGCGTGATTGGAGGGTACCTGTGGGAGGGGAACGATCCACCACGTTAGTTATCAGATCTGCCCTCCTCCTAGGGTTGCCAGGTGTCCGGTCGAAAAGGAGACCTGACAGTGTCCGGTCCGTATTACTGACTGGACACCAAAAGTCTGGTTACCTGAGTAACTATCTGCAATCAGCTTCTGTTCTGCAGGAAGGCAGGAAGAGCAGCTGTTGCTAGAGCTGCAGGAACACTCAGGAACTGCCTGGCTCTAGCAGAGAGAAGTACCAGCAGCCAGCACCCAGGGGGAGGGATCCTGAAGCGTGCGGCTTTTGAAGAGTGGGGCTGGTGGCCCGGCTCGCCATGCCGGGCCCCTTTTCAGCCTCCTTTGTGCCCCACTCCTTGGGTGCTGGCCTCCATCCTGCCCCAGTCCTCCCCTGGCTCCTGGAGTGTGGATCTCCTTCCCCCATCCTGCCCCAGTCACCCCTCAATCCTTCGAGCCCCCCTGCTCAGCTGGGAGGAAGTGGCAAGAGCAGCATGGGGGAGGAGGAGGAAGAGGAGCATAGGGGTGGGGTCTTGGGGGAAGAGGCGGAGCAGGGAGCCGGGGAGGTTCCAGCGCTCAGTGTCCGGTAAGTTTTCACAAATTAAAAAGTTGGCCAGCCCCTCTTCCTGGCCCTACCATGCCCCAGATAGGGCTGGAAGGGCCATGGGAAGAAAGGAAGATGGTAAGTGATGGACTGTGAGGAGCACCAGTTGCAAGAAGCAAGGGGAATAGCAGGGAGCCCCAGGCTTTGTATCCACTTCAGGGAGCTAAGCTAATGTAAAGGAAGGGGCTCTTGGCACCCTCTGTTAGCATAGGAGTACTGTAGGTGTGTGGAATGGCCCATTCACCACAATGGGGTGTGCTCAGAAGAATTAGGACCCCCCAAAAGATGAATAGTCTAACACAATAGCTCTGGGTGGTGTGAAATGACCCATTCATCCCAACAGGAATTCCCCTCTACCTCAGTTTCAGTTGTGGAATACCATTGTTCAAGGTAATCTTACTATGCATGTTAGTTTTAGAGCAACTGGACTATTAAAATCACCTCCTTGCTGGGGGAGACAGCATCTGATGAATGCCTGAACCCCAAACTTGCACCACCACCCCTGTTGTGGCATACCAATATCCTAGATAATCTCATTATATATGTGGATTTCAGAGTACTTTGACAATCAAAGGAAGCTCATAATGCCCAGGGAGGACATGTAATGGGAACTTCTTGATCAAATGACCTAAATGTGTACCATAAAGTCTACTCCAGCCTCTGAGCTTTTTACTCATTGTTTCCCCTAAGGGAAAGTGGGTGGTAGAAATCATCCATGATTTACCCTGAGGGTAGTATCAGGATCAGAGCCACAGTTTGAGCCCCAAGTATGTGTAAAAAAAGTTATAAGAAGTGTATAATTTTGATGTCTTGATTTTTTTTAAGGGGATTGTATCTCACTCAAATGACCTCAAAAATCTTAACTATCAACCCCACAACTATTTTCAAGACAAAGTTTTTGAGGGCATCTTTCCCCAGTCGACTTTTTCTTTACCCTAAACCTATTCGTCTGTTGTACTCCCAGCACTGTTTTATATGTATATGCAATAGTGGAAAGGGGCAAATTTTCACACTTAGATACAGTCTTTCAGCCCCACAAAATCAGCGGTTGCCCTGATTTGGGGGAATTAGGAACGTAAAGGATAATTTAATTTTTAAAGGTGATCGGTAAGGGGGCAATAACTGAGATTGCGCCTTTGTTTGATTTTTTTCTGATGTGTAAAGAAGGCATGAAGACTTGGGGGCAGAGGTGGCTTTTCTTGTTTGTATGTTTGTTTGGGGGCTTTTTGGGGGGGGGAGGGAAGATACATTTATGTTGCCTCTTTTTATATTAAAAATTCTAGCTTGGGGGACTCGTGCTTTGGCTTTGTTTAGACTGGAGTTGATGGTCCTGTTATAATTGGAGCTAACTGATCATAAATGCTAATTATATTCATAACCGAAGCTTTCCAAAAATGTTTGTTCTGGGGCCTGAAGTTTTGTGATTTGCCAGAGGCTGAGCCCCCCGTCCTGATGCAAACATTTGAAGAATATCTAGATTAGCATTTACAATCACTTAAGCAATTGGCAATCAATTACAACAGGACAACAAACACTAGTCTAGACAAAGTCTATGATGACAGGAGAGCTAGTGAAATGAAATGATGATATCACAAGAGTCAAGCGACAGAAAATTGAGCAATGGGGAGAGGAAGGGATTTCCCACTTTGAAAAACTCTTGTGTTTTGTCTGATTTTGTTAACACTTATTTAACTCCAGTGCCCAATGAATATTTTGGATAAAGGATGCATGATGGGTGCAGTTACAGGAGGAATGAGAAAGTAAAGTTTGCCCCCAGATTTTTACTATCCTGGAGATGCCCATGTAGATGCAAGGTTAATGTATTCTCACTCCCGATACCACTGTAGCATTTTTAATGTAGAATGAAGGCTTATCTTTGTTAGACAGCCAGCACCACCCAACCGTCCACTAGCCAAACACTAGCTGATTGGGCCTAGGAAGAAACTTCCCCTATGGGTAGGTTATTTATTTATTTATAACTGATCATTTGCCAAAACTGTCTTGAAAGTGTAAGCCAATAACGAGGATTGAAAGGAATAAATTGGGTATACTCCTGCACCAGGAGGTTGCAGGAAACCTAAAGGTTCTCCCTCTTGTACACTTATACGCACATGCACGCATGCAGTTTGGCTATAAATCAATTAAGTCTAGAGTGTTTACGAAAAATCATCTTGCTAACCTTCCCCATAAACTCTTTTCTCTGTGGTGTAACAATGGAGGGTGGGAGTTCACGGTTTCCAAGGGAAGTGCCTACTTCAGATGACTGAAAAAGTTTTGTAATTTTCAAAACTATTCCCGTTAAAGAGGAGAAAGGCAAAAAAAAAACCCTCAAGCCTCTGCTTTGCAACTGCCAACAGGCTCTGGCATCACAGTTGCCTGAGAAACATAACAGGTTGTTGTTGTTATAACAACCAGAGACCAGCTGACCTCCCATTTCCTTTTGTCAACCAGCTGCAAGGGTTCTAGGCCTTTCACTGCACATTTGATCACATTGACATGATTCCCTTGTGACAGTGTCAGAAACTTTTTGTCATTTCAGTTAATTATTTGTTTAAACATCCAAAGTTATACTGACTGATGTGAACATTTCAGTAGTATGATGGAAAGCCTTATGCTTACACTCTCTAGCTCCAAGGCAACATCACATGATCGCGCTCTGTGCCTTCACTATGATGAGATAAAAAGAAAAAAAAAAAGACAGACTAAATTTCAAATCTAGCTACCTAATGGTGCTATCATGACAGTATGAACTTTAATAAAAACTTCTTAGACTTGCACAAGGGTGATTCAACCATGCGAATGTGTTACAAATCCTGTTTAAGCCTATGCAAACCCTGCAGTGTCCATTTACAGTGGACTAAACCCTGCAAGTTTACCTAGGGTATGTCTACACTGCAATTAAAAACCTGCAACTGGCCTGTGCCAGTTTACTGGGGCTTGGGCTAAAGGGCAGTTTAATTGCAGTGTAGATATTCAGGCTTGGGCTGAAGCCCAGACTCTAGGATCCTGCGAGAGGGAGAGTGCAGCCGGAGTTAGCTGGCATGAGCCAGCCGCAGGTGTCTAATTGCAGTAGACATACCCTGGAAGTTCTGGTTCTACCGAACCCCCAACCTCCACAGGGCTGGATTAAGGCAATCTGAGGGCATAAACACACCCTTCATGGAGAGTCCACGAGTACAGGGAGTATGAGGAGAGTTCAGCCTTTCCCCATACAGTGGCACCACCCCAGTTGTGTGCTGAAGCCACCCACTCAAGTGCTGTCTGTTGGGGGCCCTGTTACCAGTCCTCTTCGGGCAAACTATGTCTGCCCCTCTGCTATCTTCAGGCAGACAGAGATTTTTCATAGAGAAGGGAGGGCTCACCTGAGCAGGGTACTTTGTTGTACACTATTGACATCTCCCCCATCAGAGCTATGATAGCATGACAGCAGGAAGGTCTCCCCCGTCCCCCATGAGCCCTGTGGTGGAGTGGTATTAGTATGGGACTCATTAGAGCAGCAGGTTTCAGGGTTATAATGAATGGAACAGGTCACACACCCTTTAGAGCCATTGTTTAAAGCAGCATGCACGCTCAGACAAGTGTCAGTTACATTTGGTCTGTGTTTTCAAGCTTTTCTTCATGCTCATGGGAGTTGGAAACAACTATTTTTAATGAAAGCTGAAATTCTGATCTCATCATGAGACTCCAGGAGCTGGGGCCCTAGATACAGGCCTACAGAATTTATGTCTTAATCTGGCCCTGAATCTCCAAAAAAGATTTGTACCCCACACTCCAACAACAGCAACCCTGCATGACTATTAACTATCCCCTCTCATTTATCACTTATTGCCCCAGGTCTTGTTATCCCTCTGATCCTACAAGGTTAAGTGAATATGCCGTACTCATCAGGTATAAGAAAAGAGAACTTGTAGGAAGTATAATAGGAGGTAAGAATACTTACCAGCTAAAAGAGAAACATCTAGCAGCCAGCTGCAAACTAGAGGGCTATAGTTTATTGTCTCCACCAAATTTAAAGAACCAGTCCCAGAAAGGTAGTCCTTACTCAGGCAAATCTCCCAAGGAAGTCATGCAAGGCACTGAGCACCTTTTGGCACTCTCAGAAGACAGTGGGAAATGACGGTGCTTAGCACCTCCCAGGATCAAATCTCCACTGTCCAAGGCTGACTGAAAACTCACAACTGCCAAAAAATATTCTAATTCCAACATTCTTCTCATTCTCCTGGTAAAGGTTAAGGAACATCACCCAAAAGGTTTTGCTTTTGGTCCAAATAGCTGTTAGAGAACAGGAAAACATCACAGTAAAAAGAGAAGGCATTTGTTTCTGAAAGCAATTTTGTACTTCTTCCAAAACAGAAGTCCATGCTTAAACTTCCAAAGAGATAACAAGTGAACACACTTATTCCACGTTTTGACTGTTACTACACATAGTGTTACTATATATAGTCAGCTCCTCTCTAGATGGCACTGCAGGGATGAAATCTGCTGAATAGCCCAATATGTAAATCAGGGCTGGGGAAGAGCTACTGGGATTTAACTTCTATTTGTTTGTTACGTTATTATTTTTCACAGACTAGGCATTTGGGAGAGTTTTTGTTAGTTTTGAAACAATTCTGAAAAGCAGTGGAATTAGGCATCACAAGTGTAACCTGATCAACTAGGTAGGATGAGTGGGTGAAGATGAAAGGACAGATTTATTAATCTGTTCCAGACAGTTGGAAAAATTAGTCTTTGGCAACTCCTGTTTAAAAGCCTTTTCATAGGGAGTGATATCATAGTTTTGCTACTGTTACCACCAGAATCTGGTAATCCTATTTTCTTCCTGTTATAACTGTGGAGGTTCACAGAGCATAAAAGTCTGCTATTACTTATATGTTTTTTGTTTTCATCCACCATCCAATGGCCCAGACAGGGCTGGGCCCCTTTATGCTAAGGGCTGTACGAACACAGCAAGAGAGATTGCTCGGTAGCTCAAAGAATTTACCATGTTAGGACTTTGTAATTTGTGGGATTAGATTTTTTTAATAAGTGAAAGGTTGCAAGGGCGGCAGGGAGGGATCTGTCTTCATCCAGGAGGGAGGGAATTTCTGAGCAACTTTCTGCCCAGCCGGCTCGGAAGGAAAACGTGAGGCTCGAACGCTGCGCTGCTGCTTTTTCGCGGGGGACGGGGCTGCTTCTGAAAAGCTGCGCGGCAGCGGGTCGTTCCTCCCGTCCTCAGCAGGGAACTACATTTCCCACAATACACCGGTGTCCTCGGGCCTCGAGCGGGTCCTGAACGTGGGAATTATTTAGCCGTCCAACCGAGTGCCTGTTTGGAAACATAACTAGTTTCCTTAGCCTAACCACTCCGCGGACACAGGAAGACCGATTCTTTCTCTCTCCGCCCTGCCCGCTTCCTGCTTTATGACAGCACTTTGGGATTGGCTTTCGCAAGTGTGTGTGTGGGTGGGCCTGTTTCAGGCGCCTGCGTTGGACACCTGGGGTCCTATGGAGCGGGGTTCGCACACGGCGCGGGTCGAGCGAGCGGCGCTAAGCGCTGAACGGCGGAACGAGTCCGACTCCGGAGGCTCGCGGCGGTGGAGTGCCGGGCCCGGGCGTGTGTGAGAGGGGCGGGGCGCCGCCTCCCCCCCCGCGGGTTGCCCAGCGGAGGGAACATGAGCAGCAAAGAAGGTGACGCGGCGGTGGCGGCGCCAGATGCTCCTCCGCCTCCGAGGTGGGGGCTGGGGGGCGCCGCCGCCGCCCCCCGGGGTGGGAAGGCCTGGCGCTGGCGGGTTTCCCCCTCTGCTCTCGGAGGGATCTCGGGTGACCCCTCCCCCCACTCCCGCCTGCGTGCCTCTGCTGCCTGGCCCGTGCAAGTCCCCCCCTCCCCCCAGCGCTGGCGGGGCTCCCGGGAGGTGGCTTCGTTAACGGTCGGGGCGGCCGGCGAGTCTGTAGCAAAAGGGCCCGCCCGCTCGGCTCCTCCAGGGCTGCCCGCGGCAGAGCCGGGGTCAGTGACTCGCGCCCGCCCGCAGGAGGTGCCCGTCCCGGCGCTTGGCCAGTCCCCGGGGCACGGCCGGGTGCTGGAGACCCGGAACTCCGCAAGTGAAGGAGGAGCAGCGAGGGGAGGAGAGGAAATCTCCAGTCGGCGCAAGGAAGCAAATCGGGCGTGCAAACAGCTCCCCGGCCCATTGCGCTCACCTGCCCTGCTGCTGGGTGTAGACGCGTCCCCTGGGCCTGTCGCCTTTCCCTCTCTCTGTCTCTTTCCCTTTTTTCCCCCATTCCCTAAACGGAGCCCTTAGGGTTTGTCCGCACATATGTATGGCACTGCTCTAACCGTAGTGGTAGAGCGACAGCAGCAAAGATCCTCTCCTGTGGAAACACTTATAAATGTGTTTATACTGATGTAGCTTATGGGGGGGATTGAGGCTATGTCTACACCAGAGGCTTTACAGTGGCACAGCTGCGCTGCTGTGAGGTCTCCTGTGTAGTCGCTCTAAAGGGAGGGCAGAGCGCTTTCCTGTCAGCATAATTAATTCACCCCCAACGAACGGCGGGAGCTGTGTCCGCGGGCGAGCGTCTCCTGCCAACATAGCGCTGTCCACTTCTGTTGGTAAAACTGAAGTTAATCAGGGGTTGCAGCCCACGAAAGCTTATGCCCACAGAAATTTGTTAGACTTTAAGGTGCTACAGGGCTCTAGTTGTTTTTGCTGTATACAGACTAACATGGCTACCTCTCTGGAACTTTTGAACAATAACTGTCTTCTTAAATTGCTCCTTTTATTCTCCAAAGACCACGGTTCTATGGTGAAAGTAATGAGACAGTTGTAACAATTTTGCATCGATATAGTTCCATTCATTCTGAAGGATTTTAAAGCACTTTACGAGCTATTGGATCAATTCTTCCTAACCCCACTAAAACACAACCAACTGCTTAGAGAAAAGAAATTTTGGTGGCGGCTTCTGTGGTAAATCCCCACTCCTGTGAAAAGTCACCAGGGAATCTTTAGGTACCCCTTTATGCTTCCATTGAAATCAACAGGAGGTTTGCTCTTGATTTCAGTGGAAGCAAGATGGAGCCCCTAATGTTCACACAAAGCAGTTTTTACATATTCTTTACAGTAAACTGGATGGGATTGAATTATACAGTAATTACCTTGGAAGGATGGACATAAAATATTCAACAGTGGATGTAGTTAAAAACATGACATCTGGTCAAGCTGTTATAAAACTGGTAATCGATAATACTATTTAAATCTCACATTTTTCTTTTTGTTCTGTTTATAGGATCGGGTGGGTTCAGAAAACGAAAGCATGACAATTTCCCACAAAGGAGAGATGAAAAAGACAGCGTTAATTCATCTTCATCTTTGATGATGTCGTTTAAGTGTAAGTAAAAGTTGAAAGGACAGATCGTAACAATGTATGTAATAAAAGTTAGTGGAAACAAAACGTGTAGTGATAGGGTAAAATGGAACTGTCCATAAGCAAAATTAAAATCAGTGAGACTCTGATATTTAAAACTGGAGCTTGATCTCTCGTTTTCTAAGCAAGCAGAGTGCTGTGGTAGAGATGATAGGGTCACCTTTTAGTTAGGAGAAGAGTGAGACAGAGCTCTCCTTTTTGATCACCTTTGAAAGAAGAACTTTGTGGCTCACAACTGACAGTTGTAGTGATTTGAGACTAGGGCTTTTTTTACATGCAGCAGTTCTCTAACCAATTTAGTTAAATTGGTGCAAGCTCATGTGTTAAGCATTTATTTTTGGTTGAGAACCTTATTTTGGTTTAGTTTTAAGCCAGTTCCTAATTTAAACTAAACCAGACTAAGCTTGGTTAAAACCAAAATAAGTGTTCACACAGGTTTTGCATCAGTTTAACTGCTCCTCCCCCCCTTTTTAAAATTACTTTAAATGAAACCAGTGCATCTTTCTCATGTAGACAAGCCTTAGTATACCTGCAAGGTGGGCTTCATAGGGGAAACAGGTCTGATTTCCAGGCCCCTGGTTTAATATCTCAACAAGGTTCCTCCACTTTTTTTTTTAAGGGGTAAGGACTGTGAAGAGGGAAGGAACCAGAGGCTGATTGTGTGGGATTGGGGAATCTTGGCAAAATGAAAGAAAGCTAAGAAACGGGGGGGTGGGGTGTATGTGTGTGTGTGTAAACTTCATTTTTGGGAGCACATAGCTATTATTAGAGAGAGAGTTTCTATGATTTATTTTTATTCTGATTTGATATCAAAACTAGATATTTTGTATGTATGTATAAAACCCCAAAACTTTTATGGTGCAGGTGTAGCATGATTATTAATGGTATCCTGTTATATTTATATTAAAATTACTGATTAGAATTCTTCAAAAATAAACTTACACTAATGAAATTATGTATTTTCTGTTGATGTTTGTGCACTGTTAATTTTCTGATATTAAGGACCTATAGATTTTCATGCTTTAAACCCTCCTCCCCTTATAATACCATTATGCAGGCATCAATGTAAGTCTACAAATAAGGCTGTGGTGAGGTTTGCATTTAAAGCAGAACTAAAATGCCATTTCTCACTTCAGTAATTGACTACAGGTCTTGTCTAGGCTGGGAACATGCATCCTGTTAGGAAATGTGTTGATTAACATTTTGTAACTAGTGCCGTGTTAAGCATGATTTTGCTGTTAGTGTGAACAAGGACAGTCATGTTTAGAAAGGTGCTACTGGTCTAACCACAAAGTCTTCTGTTATATGACATGTTTACATTGCAGCTGGGAGTATGCTTCCCAGCATGAGCAGACAGACGTGCACTCGCTGTGCTCAAGCTAGCGTGCTAATAATAGCAATGTAGCTGGGGGTAGCAGCTCAGGCTGGCTGCCTGAGTACAAACTCTCCTGGATCCCCTGGGCACGTACTTGAGTGACTAGTCTGAGCCACAGCCCATGCTACCACCAGCTACACTGCTATTTTTAGCACAATAGCTTGAGCAGGGTTAGCATGTCTGTCTACTTACACTGGGAAGCATGGTCCTAGTTGCAGTGTAGATGTACCTTTAATAAATTAACTCGTTTTCTCAGAATAGACAAAGCCTTCCTTTCCAAATTTGCCACAGGAATATTCAGAGGACAATTGCATTTTCTGTGTAATCTTTTTAGCAAAATATTTACTAACCCTTACAGGGAGAACATTTTAAAAATTCTCCCCCTTTTAAAAAATTTCCCTGTTATCCTCCCATTTTTTGTACTTTGCAATTGATTAACTTTGTCCTCTTGCTGTCCATTATATTTAATGAACATTAATTCCAGTGCTGACCCTACATTGTCCTACTTCTAACTTCTCTCCAGCCTGAAGAATAGGCTCTTCATCATGAATTTGTTACATCGAAAGGGGCACACCTATTAGTATGTTTGACTGCCCTCTGTGGGAGCGACTATATAGATATAGCTGCAAAGTAGAGCAGACATAAGAGCCCCAGTACAAATGAATTGAGGAGAACTGTCAGAAAAAAGGGAGGAAGTGGAAGGTAAGGAAGAATGAACAACAGAAGAAAGAAAGTGAGAAGTGTAATTTTTTCTCTATCTCATTCAAAACATTCTGAATATTTCACAGACAACAGTTAATCATTTAGGGATCATTATACTCTCTAAACAAACTGTTTACGTAGACTCATAATACAGACATAACGTGTTTCTGGTGAGTGTGGCAAGTGATGGTGTTGAGACATGAGTAGAAAGAGAGTGACTTTTACAAACCCATTATAAGGGTGCAGCAGCTAATTAGTCAAATAACTTGTGATGAAGTGAAACTAAACAAGGTCCTCCTCCATTGTGGCAGCAAGATCAGGCCATAAATTGGTATATTAGGAATAAAAATGAATGCCCTTGACTGCTTTTAAAATTTGTTATATTTTGTATTTTCACTGCTATAACATATTGTAAAGCATAGCATTGGTGTGACCAGCATATAAAAATGTAAAACAAATGTGAAATAATGGAAGAGTAAATTGAAATAGCAATTGTTCACAAATAGTATGGTAATAGAATACGTAATCTTTATTGTACTAGATTACACCTGAGATAACCCAATTTTTTTTTGTGATCATCTGCATTCTGGTCTTCTCAGCATTTCAACTGGAGCTTGATACAAGACATGATAAATATGAGAGGCTTGTGAAACTTAGTCGTGATATAACTATTGAAAGTAAAAGGACAATATTTCTACTTCACAGGATTACTAGGTGAGTCGCAACATTAATTGCCATTTCCATACTGACCCAGAAACTTTTTATTGCTTTGCAGTGTTTTCTGTATCTATGGGTAACAGATGCAGTATTTTGTTGAGAGAGATCTCAAGGAAGATAAACACTGGCTCAGTTAATTTCTCACAAGCTGTGTTGTTTTATTTCCTCTAAGCGGATATGAAAACCGGTGGACATGTGCACTAGTTGGGGAATTAAAATAAGTACCAGACTTTAGTTCAGGTCAAGTCCACTTACTTAAAGATGGCTTTATTAACATAAAGAATATTCCAAAATAGACCAGAGTAACATGGAACACTTGGTAACCGCCAACAGAGGCCTTTCCAGCAAGCTGTGAGGGGAAAGAACACACCCTTCCTCCCAGGTAGCCACCTTTGTAATAACTTCCCTATTTCTTTTATAGACCCACTCCACATTCCCCGTGTGATGAGCTGGGAACCTGGGTTCTGTTTGTAACCCCATTATATGCTGCAACTTCAGGAGTGCCTTGATACGTACTCATAGGGCGCCTTACATTTTATGTGCCGATCCTTGAATCAGATATTGGAAGCAGCAGCTGCTATGGGAAAATAATGGAAAAAGTTGAGGCTTGCCACAACCTGTTGAATAATAGGTTTACCTGGAGAATTACATATGTAATTTCAATCATTGGGCTTTGTCTATATTAGTCTTTATTCCCTAAAATGTCCCACTGTTGCTATCACCAGTGTAGCTCCAGTGGTAGCAACGGTGTGAGCACTATTGTAAGTAAGATGCAGGCAAATGCCATCTTTTAACCTTGATTCTGTCCAGATTTTCTTTGAGTGGAGGTAGACAACATGATGGTTATCATTCTAATGGCCACTAGAGCCTGAAATGCACTAGCCCTTCTCCATTGCTTCACAAAGGATAGCAGCATTGGAACTTTCAGAGGGGGGGAGGGTTGTTGAAGTCTTGTGTGTAGACTCAGCATAAGTGTTAGACAAATAGGTACTTAAATGCTCAATCCTTCCTTTTGTCCCTGTAAGCTTTTAGATTCCTTTTCAGATTCCTTTGCATTATGGAATCCTGTTTTCTAGAAGTGTGCTATTGGTGGCTTGCAATATTGTGTCCATACTTCTCTTTCCTTATCTGTCTGAACTACTCAGTACAGAGCCCAGTTTCAGAATTCTAATAATCTTTAAACATTTGTTCAAAACTGAACTTGAGCTAAATCCCCAAAATAGTAATTAAAAAAGAGATGTAAACCTATAATACTGTGTACATTGGTGTGGTTTTTTAAGTACTCTAGATGAACTAACCTTTAAATGCTGAAAATAAAATATGATGTAACAATAGTTGTGGATCAGATATTGTAGAGGTTTCCTTAGTGGCATATTTTATAAATACTGCCCAAAACATTTATAACATAGATCTTTGTGCTGTATTAATCTAATTTATTGCAAAATGTTGTGGATTTTGTGCAGGGGGGAGAGTTTTCTAACTTTTTCTAGCTTTTCTGCATATTTATTTTGAGCCTTGTCATGAGCTTCCTCATTACTTCTGCATTAGTCATAGTTAAAGCTACAGCCTGAAATAAGCAACATGCGATTAAGACTGGCTTTTAATGTCTGATTGTCTTAAGGGTAATTCTTTTTAGACTTTGTAATGGAGTTCAAAGGTAGCTGCTTACATTAGTTGATCAAAAAGATTCATTTTAAATTTGGCTTATTCCAAAATATTATTTAATTTTGACTGCACAAATTAAAAACAAGGTGATTAGTAAAAAATAAAGTATATAATACATTTAATTTTTTGCTGATGTTATAACAGCTGCCACTTTCGTAATTTTTTTTGTTTGTATTCTGTGTGCACAGTGCCCCCAAAGGGGAGGAAATACTAAATGAATCTGAGGCCAAATTAGATGCTGTCAGACAGAAAATTAAGCAAGTAGCACAAGAACTGGTTGGAGAAGACATGTATCAGTTCCACAGAGCCATCTCTCCAGGTAAGTCTATATTCAAATAGGATGGGCGCACACATCAGGCCAAATTCAGTTAAGGTGCAGCTTCGTTACTTCTGAAGTAATGCATCTTCTTACACCAGGACTGAATTTGGCTCACCCTTTGCAGTTTAAAACAAATCTTGATTTTCCTTCTTTTCAAGATTAAAAGTCATGCTCTTGGTCATATTTCATAGCACTCAAATATGTAAACACATTTCATAGATATGAATATCAAGCACAAACTCTGTACTGTGCGCAACCATTCAACTACAGCACATCTATTTCAATTTCTCTGTGTAAATGTCAGTCTTTTTATAAACAGTTTCAAAGGTCATCTTAACATTTCAGCTACACTGATGGAGGCAATATGTTGAGTTTCCCAACAGTATTTTTATATCCTTCTCTCATGCGCAAACCAACTGTATTTAGGCATTGTACGTGGCACTAGTGATCAACAAAAACTCTCTAGCTGTAAACATTGCTTGGTCTCTTTTAGATGCATGAGTACTATTCCCCTCCTGGGTTTCCAGTCAGTGCACTCAGTCCCTCTTTTTCTGTTGTTCATAATGCTTGACTCCTCCCTTGACTGGATTTCCCAAGTATGTGTTCCTCTTTTCAGCGGCTCTGCAGTTTGCGGGAATCAATATACAAGCACCTTGCCGCCAATTCAGCCATCTTGCATTTTTCCAGCTGCATTTGGAACCTTTGGAATTCAGTGCCATGCTGGCAGAAAGAGGCCATTGTCTCAAAGAAGTTCTTGTATTTAAAAAAAATATATATATATATAATCTTCCTGCTGTTTCAACCTGTCTAAGGTTCAGCAAAAAACTGGGGGAAACCCCTCCCTCCATTCTTCATTCAGGTGCATGTATGGGTACTCTTATTTGAAAGTTTTTTTTAGGTACCAAAGTTCCAGTTTCATCACTTAAATCTATAATTGCGTGTTCTAATTTAGAGTGGCTAAATTAGCAAATTAGGCTCAGATTTTGAAGTTGGAGTTATGTTGTATTTACTAAATCTATTGTGGATCATTGCACACATTAGTCTCTGACTACAAATTTTATATAACATGGGTCCACATGTTAATTGTGGTCTTGCCCAGCATCCCATTCAACCTGCTCTGATGTTTCTCCAGTTTCTAGGGCTAAGAAAATATTCTCATTGTCCTTAACACTTCCAGATTTCTCTAGACTATTTGCAGTGGTGCTGTGTATATATGTGCATTTGGAAGAATAACTGGTAGAAGTAGTAGGGAAAGAAGGAGAAATTTGCTGAGAGATTTATTAAAAAAAAAAAAAAAAAAAGCCTCTGAGATACTAACTACCAGTGTAACTGCACAACCTAAATGTTAACTTACACCAGCTGCAATGCCTACTTTATTGTATCTCAGAAGAAAAAACAGCCATCATATTTCAGTTTCAAGGCCTTTTGCTTGCCAAGATGTTTTGAAAGAAAATCTTGAGTAATTAATATGTCAGGGTTCCAGTTGTCATTCCTTATTCAGGCAAAACTCACCTTGACATCCGTGGGAGTTATATTTGAGTAAAGTGTGTTGAAAAGGTGCCCCTAAATGGCAATTGTAGTTTGCAAACAAAATTTTTTAAGATTATGGGTTGTTGTATTATTCCACCAAACTATCTATAAGGGATGTAATTTATAGCATCCATGTTAAGGCTGTGGATGCATACTTATATTCATGAATTTACACTCATTTGTCAATTCTGTAATACTAAACTAGGGTTACACTTAAAATTTATCCTTAACTTGGACCATCTGCACTGTAACATCCATACATCAGCAGTATGCCATATTGCAGTCTTTCATTGATTTATGATTCAGTGTCGTTATTTCGTTGCTAATTATATATTTGTTTTATTCCAATTAAAAAGTGAGCATGACTTTTAGTAGAAACTACTTATCCTGTATATTTTTATATCTTAATGCCACTTGTAGTTTAGTGTTCAAAGGAACCAATGGAGATAAGTGTTAAGAAAATTTTATAAATTGCTGTGTAGCGTTGCAGGGTAAATGCTCTAAGAAATTGTTTACAATGTGAGTTAACTGTATTGTGAATATCTTGTTTTGTATTTGAAATCTTTACTTGGATATGTAAGTTGCCTTTTGAGTTAAGATAGTGCTTATAACATCAGTGAAGATTTAAATGCAGTTCTCATGTGGTTATGACCTGATATCCAGCATGAACAGAACAGTGATGTAATCTTTGCCAGTTGAACCTGTGAAGCTCTTAAACCCCCTTTTGGCTCACATTCCAAGCCTTAACAACGAGAGTCCTGTAGCACTTTAGTCTTTACGGGACTCTTGTTGGTTTTGCTGTATACAGACTAACACGGCTACCCCTCTGGAACATTCCAAGAGTTGTTACCATCCAGCATAGCTTGCTGTGTGCACAGCATTTAAAGGCTCTGCTTTATATTGCTATCAGAGCATATACATTTTCAGCAGCCAGCCCAGGTGTAAAAGCGATTTCACTTAGTTCAGAACACTGGAGACCCTGCAGTAGAGGTGCAGAAACCAAGTGAGTAAACCTGACTCCCTCCACCGAGGAGGGTCTGGGAGAATGTTCTGATGGGGGGGCGGAAGTGAATTGGGGTAGCTAATTTTAAAGAGACATCACCAACTTGAAAAATCATATTTTGTATGAAATGTCTGTAAACTTGCTATAATTACAAGTAGCTCCTAAGATCACTGTAACTGAAAGATACGAACAAAAAACAATTTCCTTGATTTTTTTTTCCCCCACTTTGTACATTTGGTAACAATTTGTATATTGTCACAGTGATTTATAACTTACTTTATAACCCTTATAAAAACCAAAAGGGAGTAGAAATGCCTTTATTTAAAAAAAAAAACTAATCAAAACATGCTATTTAAAGAGTTCTCTTTTAGAAAGTGGGAAGCTTTTTTAAAATTGTTTTTTAAAAAGATTCAAAATGACTTTCTTTAATCATGTTTAAATCTTAAGTATATCGTGACCATTTTATGAGTTTATACGCGACAGGGCAGATGTGTCCAAAAAGTCAAGAAGTCAGAATTACTGCATCCTTCCTTTGAGGAAGTTAGAATCATACTCTCTGTGCTGGTGACTCATTGTTGTTAATAGTTGCAACCTTTACTATTCAGTTGAGTGTGCTAGTGCATTCAAAATCCCACAGATCCTACATTTGGGTGTGATCTGTATGGAAGTAAGTTTATCCTGGTGCTCACAGCTTTGTCTTTTTCATTCCTGTTTCCTTGAATCCTGCTACTTCCTTTTTCTTCTTGGGGTCAGAGAAGAGCCACATCATGGTGGGGGGGACAGGGCATTAAATGCTGCTACCTGCCCTTTCTGTTTGTGGGATGTGTGGGGGGGAACATTTTGTACCAGCCCTCCCTCACCTGTCAAGCAGGTGGTTGAAGATTCTTTCGTCAAAAATCCCCCTGCAGACAAGTGGACAGACATTAAAGAGTCTGCTGCTAGAGCAAGAGCATATTAGTATCTAGTCCCTTCTGCCTCTGAGAAGACCCAGTCAAGACAAGCTGCTGCTGGGAGGAGGAGTCTTATATTTGGAAAAAGACAGGGCTGAGCTTTTACACTGCTCTGTTGTTTGAGTGGTGTGAGCTGAGGCAAGTCTCTTTGGAGCTGCCTTCATTGCCTAGAACTGCCTGTCAGAGATTCCCCTCTAGTGATTCTGCATCTGGGGAACTTGCCCCACTCCTGAAACTGAACACTGAAGTAAAATACATCAGTCAGCCTTCATCCCATTTCTGGAGACCCTCCACACTTTTTAACTGAACTGCAATTCTTCCAAATAGTGGGAGTAGCTATGTTGGTGCCAATGTAGTGCACGTTCCATACAAAAAGAAGGCACCCATGTTTCACTGAAAAACTCATCAGCAGATAGAGGGACACTTTCAAAAGTGCTCTCAAACCAGACATGCGTGCACATTGCTATACAATGCCCCACCTAAATTTTGGTCTAGAGGTTGGATGTACCCCTTGAAGCAAGGGCAGAGAGTATTCTCTGAGGCCCTCCTTGGGAACATCTTGAGTGTAACTGACCTGCTGCTTCCTGAGTGTTACAGCTTGGTGCCTGCAGAGCTGAGTGTTAACTCTTTGAGTGCATGTGATTTGTTCTGCCCTGCTGACTATTGAATTGAGTGTGGAGCATTTTTTACCTGCTCTGCCACACTGATGGAAGGATTGAGAGTTAACTGAATTTGTTTACCCTACTCTGCCATGTTAATTGTAAAATTGGATGTTCTTAATTAAGGTTTTTTTCTCTCAAGTGGTTTTAGGTAAAGGTTAACAAATGTTTTAGTAGTTGCTCTAATTGATTGTTACTAGTTTGAATGTAACATTGAAGCCTGGCAGGTGGGAAATCTCTCACTGCAACTGTCATGGTAGTTATAGTTAAGGGTGGAGCTGAGTGAGGTAAAGGAAGAAGGATCAGCCTGAGGAAGGAAGATTCGGATGATGAATCCATCTCCGCCCACTGAGCTCCCCAGTCATTGTAAGGTAAAAGTTACAGATAGCTAGCTTATAGTCAAGGAAATGACTGTATGATAGTCCTTTGCTGTTAAATAAAGGTTTGAAAGAATACCTAAACTCTGTGTAATCTGCCCACACCACCACCAAAGATTAAATCCTTGGGAGAATCCTGGCTGAGTTGGTAGCATTCCTGGCATCCCTGTGGCTCACATGGGAAAATTAGGGTAAGGTATAGAGTGATAGGGATCGTGATCTTCTCGCGGTAGGGAATCATGACAGATCTACTGACTGGACCGTGAGGTGAGGTAAATACCTCCTATCTGAAAGTGGCTTAGATAGGCAACATGCAGGAATACATCCATAAATATGTTATAGAGCATGGTGGAAATGGAAACAGTTTCACAGGAATGATCCCTAGGCAGAGTTAGAAAAGGAATGGGAGAATGATGTAAATGGTAATATACTGAGTAAGGAAAGGAAAAAGATAGCTTTATTACAAATGCTGTTAAAGGTAGGATAATGTTACTTAGGTCCCTGGAACTGGAGCAAGTTAGTTAAAATAGTTAAAGGGTTAGAAGAGGAAAACAAAGGGGCCCACAGTCACATTATGACCGTGGAAGGGCCATATCATTTCCAGTACAGGTGATTTGAAATGCTTGTGATCACTGGCAGCAGCAATGTACAGCTGCCACAGAGGAGTTAGAGAAAGTTAGAAATTTACAGGAGATGCAGGCAGCAATTAGAGGATGTATAGAAGCTGCCCATCTCTGACATATGGGGGCACAATCCAGACCAGTGACCAGCTGTGTCATCCCTGCCCTGTAAGATGGGGTCTCCTTTATAATGCCTTGCTGCTGTAGCCTCCAACCAGGACTGCTCTCAGAAAGCCTCCAGGATATAAATCGCTTCCAATGACGTCTATGTGTGCTGCAGAAAGCCAGTCCCACCTTGGCTCTTACCAGCCTTAAAGATTACCCTAGAGTGACCCCAACACATTCCCAGTCCCAGATTTCCCCCCTCAGAAACATATGTCCTATGCTGTCTAGCCCTCTCCTGAACTACAAATATATTGTCTGTTATTCCTTTAAGGGAATAATATGCACACAACTTGTTACCCCAAAGGGAGTTACCCAGACACTTGAACACATGGGATTAGGTAAAACAAATTTAACTACAAAGAGAGAGCTTTTAAATGAGGGCAAGAAATGAGGCATAAAAGTCAGAAATGGTTACAACAAAAATAAAAGGTAAAATACTTAATGGTGCCTAATTTAACACAGTATATTAGATTAAAAGCAAAGTTTTCTCACCACGTGCTTTCAGCAGTCTTACTAACCAAACTCTTCAGGTCAGAACCCCTCCCCCAGCGTCCAACAACTGCTTCCTTTGTCTTTTCAGGTGCAGAGAATGCACTTGGCAGGGAAAGAAAGAGATAGATGGGAGTCTTGGTTTGTTTACCCTTGCTTTTATA
This sequence comes from Mesoclemmys tuberculata, assembly GCA_007922155.1. Lineage (NCBI taxonomy): Eukaryota > Metazoa > Chordata > Testudines > Chelidae > Mesoclemmys > Mesoclemmys tuberculata. The sequence continues at coordinate 11,110,312 of ML675604.1, read as the reverse complement.
GTTTAAGTCCCCTCTTGAAAAACATTTTCATCTGGCAGTCTGTGTGGAAGGAAACTCTATGCTGTTTCTTTGCTAAAATGTAGATTTTTTTTTTGCCCCTTCCCCCGTTCCTGCCAAACAATAGCCATTTATCAGGTAGTGGTCCATTAACCTTGTTTACATATGAACTGGTTTGGCCTGTCCTCAGACTTACCTGGAAAACATATTTTTTATCATAATTTCAGTTTATGCTTAAAACTTCACATATTATCCAGTAACATGCATTTTGCCCCAATGCTATTGATCAGCATATTATGAGTTTTTAAATGACATCTCATAAGGCATACCTTGTACAAACATTATTACAATAATGGGTAGGATGTGAACACGGGTATATTCTATCACACTGTCATGTTAGACTGAATGGTAATAGTCATGAGACGTGAAAGAAATTTCACCAGTTAGAAGTAAAGCTAAGAAGATTTAGGGAACTGTTGCTGCTCTCCAAGCTTACCTCAGCTGGACTAGTGAAGTAGGTGGGAGAAATAGTGAGGAAGATTACCCTGATCTCTATTCACCTTATGATTATGAGGATAATATCCCACATTCAGATAATTTAGTCCCATGCAACCTGTAGTAACTAGAGAAATCATAAAAAGAACTAGGTGGAAGGGGCAGTTCAGGACAGGGTCGGGGGAGATATGGAGATGGGGTTGTAAGTAAACAATCTGTTGTAGAAATAATTACCTGTGTTCCAGAACAACTGAAGACAGCTGCCCAGATGTTAGGAATGGCTAATACTGAGAATGTATGGGATTGGCTATTCAAATATGCACAAAAAATAGATAGAACAACTAATTGCTAAAGAGATGCCAAAAGCTATATTTGATTAGCTTCCAGATAATTCCCAAGAAGATATTGGCCAAACTTATTTTTAAAAAAAAGCAAGACATCTTTAGAGTCACATAATTTAATAAGTATTATGATCCAGATGCAACAGAAACTGGTGAAGCAACCTTGGACTCTTATAGAATGCCTATATTTTGTATGTAGTCACACAGCACCAAATCTCCATCATGGAAATCCACTATTTAAACAACTAGTATACAGAAACATGCACCCGGGACTTAAAAAGCTTCTGGGAATGCATATAATCCAGGAAATGAACTGGACAATATTATTGCTTCAATGTTAATGGGATGGGGAGTGTTTCAGGAGAAGGCAAAAAGCAGTAGGCAAAAACAAGGGTAGGTTATGGCAGTAGACTCGTGAGAACAGAAATCAAAAGGGATTTATTTTAAAAATGAAGGGAAGTATAGGTCAAGTCAGAAGGGAATTGGAGGTCATGAGGGACCTCATAACAGAAATAGTATGCCAAAAAGGCAAGGCCCCAATTATAGGGAACTAGCCAGCAGACTAGCTAAATATGAAAAGGTTACAGAGGAACAGCATTATTGGGAACCTGCATGCTAGCTCAGAATGTAAGAACCAGTAAGATGGGTGAAAAAGAGGTAACTGGAGTAGTGACTGCTACTTCTTAGCTGGGGAGGATCCATGTTAAGGATACTGAGTCCCCCTCCAACTATGCAAGGCAGGTTTCAATCTAAATGACTGGTGGTGTCCCACCCAAACCAGTGTTCATCCTCTTCTACTAAAGCTCCATCCCTCGCATTTCTCTCAGACACCCAATATCCCAAACTAATGTTTTGGCCCCTTAGAAAAGCTAGCTGGGACTAGACCCACATTCTGCTTCCTTCTCCTATGACTGCAGTTTGTCTCTACATCCAGACCAATGGTTGTGGGTTCTTGGTCCCGTGGCTTGGGATGTTCCCCATCAGTGTAAGGATCAACCTAGGCTAAAGATACTGAAACCACTTGCGTTTCTGGAAAATAAGTTTATTTCCTTGCAAATGTTTTAAGTTGACTACTATGGAACCACTGTTTTTCCCCTTACCTAGATATACTAGATAAACTGTTGGACTTAGTTTATCTATGATGTGATATGACCCTTCCCATCCTAGAGTAAGTGAACAATCTCTTTTTTCCGTAAAATTTATCATGAATAACCATAATTATAAAGAAAAACCAGTGACAAAGGTACAAAACTTATTATTGGCTTGCATTTCTAAGTCTACCATGGTGACAAAAAGGTTTGATAGTTTTTTAAAAAATACAAGAGATTTAGAAGTGACTCTCAATCTTTCCAGACAACTGTATACCTTTCAGGAGTCTGATTTGTCTTGTATATTCCCCAATTTTCACCTCACTTAAAAACTACATGCTTACTTTTGTATTTTTATGTCTGATTTTGTATTATAGCACACTGTTACTGAAAAAATGCTTACTTTCTCGTTTTTGCCTGTAATTATAAAATAAATCAATTGAAATATAAATATTGTATTTACATTTCAGTGTGCAGTATATACAGCAGTATAAACAAGTCATTGTCTGTATTAAATTTTAGTTTGTACTGACTTTGCTAGTGTTTTTTATGTAGCCTGTTGTAAAGCTAGGTAAATATCTAGATGAGCTGATGTAGACTTCTTGAAGACTTCTGCGTATTCCCAAGGATACGTGTACACCTGGTTGAGAACCACTGAGCTAGATCAGATACAGTGAAGCTTTCAAACTTGCTAGATCTTTCATGAAAGTTATAATATCCAGGAAGCCTTTACATAGCTCCCAGAGTTTTAACCTTTGACCTTTTAATAACTTCAAAATTTTCCACTCCAAGTTAGTATATATATTTAAAAAAAAAAAAAATCCCATGTACTAATTCTCGTTGAGGACTAGTACAAAAAACATGTGTAGTTCTTGTAACAAAACATTTTTGAGTTAAGCATGAATTGAAAAAAGAATTAAAAAAAAATGCCAGTGTCCCATATCTCAAAAGCAGCTTGTCCAATTAACCTCACACTTCCTAAAAATATTCTCCTTTGGCTAGAAATCAAACTTGAGACATCCTTTCGCTCCCCACCCTACCTCTCCCAGAAAGAATAATAAGGAATCATAACTGGATTTGTAATGGAAACCATCTTAACTGCCTTAATTATCGAGTCATGACTGTAGCTGCATAACAAAGCTGGCTGCTATTTATTTTATTTGGTTTAATAACTGTTAGTCCATAGATAGAGCAGTTCTAGCAGTATAATGCTTGGGAATATTGTTTGCCACTTTAATTGTTAAATGTTTTTTTTGGGGTTACTCCAAACAGTTGTTCTTTTGACTTGAAGATAAAACAATTCTGGCAGAGCACTAAAGGAGTTCCATGCTTTCCCTTATTAAGAATAGTGCTAATGGCACGCAGGATGTTTCCCCAAAGGATACTTGTGTGAGCTCAAACACTGAGTATAGCACTAATAATTGAACAACAAAAACTGATGCCTGTTTTCTACACTTTTCTTAACAGTACAGATTGTCCCAAGGGATGATTAAACAAGCAAACAGAGATAATGAAATAATAAATCCCTTTTTTTAAATGTAGGACTCTTAATTTGTTATGTTCTGAATGTTCTGATTTGTTGATATTTTTAAAATTTTAACATGTGGAATATAGAATTCTTGCCCCTGGCCTCAATTTGTAAGATATACCAAATATATCCTGTGAGGAAATGTGTCATGTTCCTTTAAAATTTTAGCAGGAAGTCAGGAGGACTGGGAAAGGTTCTAGGCATAAGCTCTGCAATGAAGCAGAGACAGAATAGCTTTTTGTGATGACTGTTTTGCCTATTCCAATAAATACTGTGTCAATGCCACTAATGTACACCAAATGCACACACCAAACTGAAGCACCCCAAAACATATGCTTTATAAATCAGTAAGATTTGTGGAAATACTTCCAAGTATATTCTGAGACTAGTTTGCATAAATGTAGTAATTCCGTTGTGTTGGAAAGATGAGAAGCACTTCACAAGCTTTACCTTCTTAGGCAACTGAAAGCAAATATTTATTATGGTGATAGAGACGTAAATTAGGGTAGGCATTCATTTGATAGACACTCGTACTGCATGTGGTTAGGGCTTGTGGATGGGGAAAGAGCAAATGCAGTACTTGGTAAGAACACGTTTCTAGATATTTGCCTGAGCTTTAACCAGTCGGGTCCTGATTCTGTTCTCTGATACATCCATGAAAGTCAAGGGAATTGTAAGATCTTTGGGACAGGGACTCTCTCTTCTGCAGATTGCCTACAACAATGGGCCCATGACCTTTTTGGAGCCTCTCTCCACTACTGTAATACAAAGTAATAATAATGGATGTAGCTAGGGCCTTGTCTAGCTGAGCTTTTCCATTGCATTACGGCTCGTGTGCCTTCATTAGTGGTTGCAGTGGGGAACTCTTGCAAAAGAGAGTACAGGTTACCATCAGTTTTTTACCACCATGTCTACATATTCTCTGAACAGGATTAGGTGACATGGTTATAAAAATGTCAGAATCTCACTGGCACTCCCATGGTTGCTGTGTCTGGTGGAGCTGCAGTGATGGGTGCAACAGTGGAATTACTTATGAAAAAGCTCAGTGTCGACACAGCCTCAGAGGACAGAATTTCTCCTCTCCAGGCCTGATCTATAAAAGAACCATGTTTAAATGTGAAATTTAGTTGTGACTGAACATTGTTATAATGTGGCTTATTCTTGCTTGTGACGTTGTCCTATTTAGGGACACTTTGCAGTTCTAATTAATATGGTGTATACAACACTGGAAGCATGTACCACCTCCCAGCATTGTTGCACTGGCCAGTGTAGACAAGGTCCATGTTTGGCTGGGTGGAGAAATGTTTTGATCCTGCTAGAGGAACATGTTTTATCCTAGATATTTACTTGTGTCATAATGTGGTATGTTAGCATGGGTATGTTTGTTTTTTTCCTGTCCAAATAGGCAAGAATAAGCAATGTTTAAGTAAGGTTGTTTTTTGTAGTGTATGCAGGGTTCTGTTGACTAGAAACTGTACTGATTAATAAATAAGTTTCTGCATAATGACATACAAGTATTTTTCCATTGTTCTGTTTTTGTTCTCTCCGCTTTATTTTTTATTTTTCTTTTATAATAAACATCTCACACTGGAGCTCACCTTCACAACTCTTTTTCATGTATATTTCTAAAGTAAAACCAACTTTAAGTTCAATAAATCAATATACAGTTCTGAAATAATAGAAGTGGGAACAGTTATCCACATTTGATTTTAAGAAAGCTATAAAAGTATTGTAGCAAAAAAAAGTGAATGACACATTTAATCAACTGCTGGAATAAAGAGGGGTATGAAGGAAAGCTGAAGTGGTCTAAAATAAACTGAGTGAGTAAGGCATAATAAACTGTTGTAGAAGGATCACTCATCAAGAGAATTAAATATCCTTTAAATACATAAAGGGGAAGAGATCAGTGAAGAAACTCATTGGTCTACAGAGAGAGATTGGGAGAACTTAATAACACAGGAAGAGGATATAGCTGAAAAATTTAACAAATTCACCTCCTTGCTCTTCATGAACAAGAGCAGAGGTAAGATGCCGGAAGGGGAAACAAAGTTTCCTGATGAGGATACTGGAAAACTAAAGAATTATCAGTGTATAAACTGTTGTTTATCAGATCTAATTTTGTTGATTGACTTTCTGTTTTTAAACAAGCTGGTTGGTTAAAAATAGCCAAATGGTGACTTTTCTCAGCCAGTTTCATTGCTCTTTTAGATCTGACCTCTTGTGACTCTTTCCCTTCTTAATTTCATCCTGATGCGTTCCCTAATCTCCCCCCTTCTTCAAAAACCTCTTGGTTCTTTCCATTCTTTTTTAAGCAACAAGCACAGTGAACAAACGTAAAGCCTCTTCTCTTACTGACTGCTGCAGTATTCATAGATCTGTGTGAGAGAATTAAAAAAAAAATTGTTTCCATTGTGAATATGCAGTGATTTAAGCTCAGTTCAGCCACCATTGAACAGGAATTAATCAAGGAAACAATTGGTTATCAGTAGAACTATGGAAGAATTCCTGAGATGAGTACTGTGAGGTTGGGAGGAAACTTGGGGTATGCATAGATCCAAGATTTCTCCAAGTTTTTCTTAGTATGGGCCAGCTCATAATAGAGACATTGGGTAGTATATATCACCCCACCCATTGACTGGACCCCTCCCTTCCAACATGTAATGCTGTAACATCACTGCAGCAATTGCTTACATGGAAAAGTGATATTAGGGAAGTAGGTTAGCTGTTTTTATACAGTTTAGTAGCTGGAATTGGGAGGAGCCAGCATCATGTGACAAGTCAGTTCTCTAGAGTCCACTCACTGGCAAGTGTGCAGATCACCAGCAGCTTACAGACCACAGTTTTGGAGCAAATCCAGGAAGAAAATGAGAGGGCCAAGAGAAACTTAGGAAGACTCTTTGATCAAATGGGCAAATATGGCAAATAAGAATTACACTGCAGTGAAAAAACTGATAAAGTGTAGAGTATAACCAGAGTTGATGCTCTTCATTTTGAATTTATCTGACTAGAGAACCAGGCTGTCAAGTGGCGCAAGTTGTATTATTCTCTCCTAAAAGTTTTTTCAAGAATTCCAAAGCTGTATAGAATTCAACATGGTATAGTGACTCAGTCTTTGAAGGGTTGCTACCGTGAATCAAAACAATTGCAAATAAAACACTTTTTAAACTTAAAGGCCTCCATGAAGATTTTGGTTGAGTGCTGTTTGGACTTGTTAGCTATCTCAATACACAAGGGCCAGTGTTTAGCATTATCAACTCTTCTTTTTTGAAAGCTGTTCTCACAGCAGGATATCCAAATCACTGGAGGCTGGCTGGCCCTATATTCAACTTTCTTACTGTATGCAGTTATAAAATTAACCTTTGACTTCAGTCCATCCCCAAATATGTAAACCTTAGGACACTCTCACAGCAATAAGCAGTGTTGGATAGTTTTACAGAACTTTAAAATAAAAAACTTCAGTTTCTAGCTCTTATCACTGGAAACAGACCTTTTTAAATTGCGAATCTAATGAAAGTTATTTTCCTAAGTCTTTAGAAAACCAAAATTGAAACAGACTGTGAGAAGGGTGAATTGCCGTATTAATCTTAATATAGTGTCAACTCTGAAACCTAATGATCACATTTAGCTATTTTACTTCTGTTTGTGTTAGTAGAAACATCCAGTTAATTGACTCATCTGGTTGGATATTCCAGTAGTTCTCTAAATTTGTCATTCTTGACTCACATCAACTTGTTAATTTGCCACTGCTTTATCAGAGTTTAATTTTGAGGATCAGGACAGGCACCTGCTGATGGAGAACACTGATTTATTCCAATTATTTGAAAGGATGTTCCACAGGAATAATGTTACAGGTTTTAAATAATAGGGATGAGGGGGTGGCTTAGTGGCCTACACATCAGATGAATCTTTCTAGACCAATACCTACGCCATCTGTAGGTTCAAATCCTAAAAGGCAATTTCACATGACAGTCAGTCATGTACTCCTTGATGATGCCCTGCCTTCCCCCTCCCATCTTGCAGTACTGCTGAAATCTCAATCCAGGTGAAATGAACAGGATTTCCCCTGCTGTTCTTTGTGTGGCCACTGCATACCAAGATGGCAGCAAACCCCAGTACTGCATTTTTTACTGCTGCACTCTGTCCGATGATTCCTGCTGCACTGGCTGTCTCATTTAGCCAACTCCCAGCAATGGCAGTATTAAGAGATTAAGGGTGGGGAGAAGAAGAAGGCATTGAGAAAGAGAGAGGAAGGAAGTGTGGGTGAGGAAGAAGGAAAAGAAGATTGAGGACGAATAGGAATAGACGAATAATATGCAGGAAGAAAGAAAATAGATGGCCAGTATTGCCAGCCCTGTGAGCTCAAGAGTGATTAGTTGCTGCCTGAAAAACTATGAGATTATAAAAATATTTTACATTCAAAATGTACACTTAAAGTTTAATTTCTTATGTTTCTTGGTCTCCTGTTTTTTAACCTTTAGGAAATAGCCCCTCAGCTATCTGTTGTAATCATTTCAAATGGAAATTTCAGTATCCATTTGCAAAAATGTCATCTCCACCCCACCTCAAGCAGTCAGAGAGAGCTTCCATTTTCCTAATGCCTCAGATTGGGCAGCTGCCATTCTGTCGCTCTCCATCCCCTTCCCATAGCACTGTTCTGTCACCCTCCCCTTCCTTCCAGTGTCTTTCCTTAATCTCTAGTTTCTCTCCTCTGCCTCATGGCCCCATCTTCCTTTCTACTCGTCACAAATTCCTGCTTCTTTTCTGCATAACTCTCTGGCAACTTCTTACATATTTGAAAAGGGCCAGTTTTCAGCTACACTAGTAATATTGAGATGACTGTTTTAGGGGGCATGCCCTGGTTGCTTCAGCTCTAAAATGAAATGAACTTTGAAAGACAATTATCACCAACAGTATTGCAAACTGAACTTTTGGCTCTGTTGTTTAGCTTTCAGTGGGGAGTGATGAGAAGTGTGCTGTGAAAATCTGTTGTCAGTTTAGGTCTCTATATTGGGTCTTCACAAGAACTCAGTTGATTATCTTTCTGATGAATGCTGAATAGTTCTACTGAATGTATTGGGACTGTATGCAGAAGATCTGTCTTCTAGATAAAAGAAAAAATTACTCAGTCTTTCCATAGTCAAAATGCATGAGAAACTGGTTTGTTGCATTTTTTTAGGAGGATAACTGGTGATGATAGAAAATGAAATGAGCCGTTGTTAGCATACCGTAAATGTAATAAAACATGACAAACTCTTCGCAGTTCTGGGAGCCTGTATCTATTTGTAGAAAGTGCTACTAGAAATAATTAGAGGTCTTTACCTGGACTTCTCCGTGTGGGTACAGGGAAAACAAAATAAATTACATAAAAGCAACCTTATAAACTACTCTATTACTGGCAGCACAATTCATAAATAATCCTGTTTTGGAATAAATCCAAAACAAGAGCAGAAGGGAAAGGTATTGTTGGATGGAATAGCGAAATGGGATGGAATTTTTCACCTTGGGGATTATTTGCTGAGAGTAGCGGATGTCCTTCCATTAAGCTAACACATAACATATTTAAACATCCTTTTACCTGCACATAAAAACACATTATTTCAAGGTCTTAGGTCATTTCAGTGTCATCTTTGAACTACTCATGGCAGAAAGGGGGCTTTTAAAAAGCTTTATACCATGGTCAAATGTGATAATTTTTAATGGAAAAATAACAAAGTGGTCATGCCAGGGAGCCCAGAAATGCTATTGGAAGTCGAAGGAGCTCCAAATGTGTGACTAATTTGAGCTGCCAAATAAACTAGACACATCTGGAAGATGATAATGTACAAGACATAGATGTAACCAAATAATGAGAGGTAAATCTTATAATTCTGAAACAGGGAATTAATCAAAATCACGAAAGGGGTAAATGAAAGCAAGTGGGAAACCAGAGTTTTGTTTAATGCTTCTATGTGCAAGTTAGTGAAAGTGAAACAGCTAGGCAGCGTGAGTTGAGAGAGATGTGGGGATGATCAGAATGTAAGACACAAAGTAAAGAAAAGAGATACAGGGAGCAGGCAGGTAGAAATTGAAGGAGGAAAGAGGAAGCTGTGGACTCGGGTGAATTTAGGAAATGGGGTAGTGTGATCGAGGGACTGATGAATAGGGAAGTTGGGAGCTCACTGCAGAGAAAGCTGATTAGGCCCTTGGTTCTTCGTTCGATTGTCCAGTCCGAAGACAGCGGAAATGTGCTCTGGCAGATTTCCCATGTGAAATGCTGCTACATCTGGTAGCTCACTGCTTATATACAGAATCAGATAAAATGCCATAATAAATTGTTAGTCACATGTCATCACTGCATCATAACTGAATACAAGATGAGCCTGGGAAAGGATGGGTGATGAAATCCAGTTGTTTCTACAATTTATAGGTTAATAAACATTTTGGAGGATTCTGACTGACCATGTTCTTTTTCCTCTTACATTCAAAATGCTTTATCTAAATCATAGGTTTTTAAATGTAGCCTTGGATTGGTCCAGCTTTTCTCCTCAATCATCTCTCTGTCATGTTGCTGTGACTATGTCACTCTGTTTTTAACGCTCTCCTTTGGCTCCTTCCAACACGTCAAGAATGAATTTCTCATCTGCATTGTCAAAGTTCTTCACATTTTAGCCCCACCATGCCTATTCATTCTGTTATCTTACTGTGCGGTTGATTTCTGCCTCCGCTCCACCAACCATGCCAGCCTCTATTGCCTGCTTATGGGCACTTCCTACATGCTTTCCCCAATTCAGCCGCTTACAAATGTGAACAAACTCCCACTCAAAATCTGTAAAGCTACCAAGTGATCTTCCTTGAAATCCCTCCTTAAATCTCAGCTCTTCTGTAATGCCGTACAGAAAACTGCCATCTCGTAACTGCTAAGCAGGTGGTGAATTGTGTTGACTACAATTAACTGCAAATTAGGTACACAGCTAATCTGTGCTAAAACAATATAGTATTTGTTAGCTTATCTTTTCTCTTCCTGATTCCCCTCACACTTTTTGGTTTTATCTACCTCTTATGTCTTTCTTTTTAAGTTGTAAGCTCTTTGGGGCAGGGTCTGTGACTTACTATATCCCATACGTTGCTGGAGAATGAAGCCACCCTAACTACAGGATGTAAGGAATGAATCGGTTAATTGCTGCATTATATCTTGATTTTAGTAAGGTTTATGACACAGTCGTGCATCACATTCTCATAAACTAGGGAAATGCAGTCTAGATTAAATTACTACAAGGTGGATGCAAACCGGTTGAATGACCGTACTAAAAATAGTTGTAAATGGTTCACTGTGAAAGTGAGAGAGCTTATCTAGTGGGGTCCCACAGATGTCCATCCTGGGTCCAGTACTATTCAATATTTTCACTATATTTCACTGGGATAATGGAGTGGAGAATACGCTTATAACATTTGTGGATGACATCACAATGGGAGAGGTTGTAAGTGCTAAAATGACCCTGACAAATGGGAGAATTGGTCTGAATTCAGCAAGATGAAATTCAATAAAGACAAGTGCAAAGAACGTGACTGAAGAAGGAAAAATCAAATGCACAGCTACAAAATGGGGAATAACTAGCTAGGCAATGGTACTGCAGAAGAGGATCTGGGAGTTATAGTGGATCACAAATTGAACATTAGCCAACAATGTGATGGGGTTGCAAAAAGGCTAATATTATTCTGGGGTTTATAACAGGAGCATGATATGTAAGACACAGGAGGTAATTGTCCCTTTGTACTCAGGGCTGATGAGGCCTCAGCTGGAATATATTGTCCAACTTTGACAGCTACACTTTAAGAAATGCAGGAACAAATTGGAAAGAATCCAGAAGAGAGCAACAAAAATTATAAAAGGTTTAGAAAACCTGATGTATGAGGAAAGGTTTAAAAAAATGGGCCTGTTTAGTCTTCAGAGAAGATGACTGATGGGGGACCTGATAACAGTCTTCAAATATGTTAAGGCCTGTTACATAGAGGACTGTGATCAATTGTTCTCCATGCCCACTAAGGTAGGACAAGAAGTAATGGGCCTAAGTAATGGACAGCAAGGGAGATTTAGGATAGATATTAGGAAAACCTTTCTAACTATAAAATAGTTAAGCTCTGCCGAAAGCTACCAAGGGAGGTTGTGGAATCCCAGTTATTGATGATTTTTAAGAACAGAGCAGACATGTCATGGATAGTCTAGGTATACTTGGTCCTGCCTCAGCATGGGGAATGGACTCGACTCCTTGGGGTCCCTTCCAGCCCTGCATTTTTATGATTCTGTGATTCTCCACAAAAGAGATGTGGGAAACTTTGTCTTAAATCAGTATTTTCCAGTAATAACTAGATGGAATAATGCAAGTTTACATTGCTTTATTGTTGTTTGAAGAGTAAAAATCAAATTTTCATGCAGCTCTTGATTTTCATATTGTGCACCATGGCTTTGTGCCTCACCTAATCAGTTTCAATTGGAGAAAATTACAGCCTGGGACAGACTTGAGAGAGAAAAATTACTTGGAAAATTGGTCTTTTAGCCTTGTTGTGTTCACTCATCAAAATACTCAGTAATGGGGATTTTGCCTAAATAAAGAGTGTCGTGTCAGGCTCAACATTCATGCAAATGCTGCTAACAGAAATCAGTTTTTTCCTGAGCCTTTCAACTGTGGTATTCATTTCTTTTCTATCAGAGAAATAGTCTATTAAACAAGTTTCTTAATATCCCACTGTAAGGAGCTGCTGTGGAGTGAAAACAGGCCCAAAGGGTCAGTGGGAGCAGGGTCATGCTTTATATAATGATTACTAAAGGACCTGGATGGAAAAGGTTGTATGCATGTTGTACCCTTCTGAACAAAAGATGTTGAAAAGCTGTATCTACCATGATGTTGGTTTAACTTCTTGGTTTGTATACAAGGGAAGGATATGAGATTAATAAAATTATGTATGCAGCTCCTAAGACTATTTTTGTCTTTCACACCATTTTCACTTTCTTTATGAAGGTGACCTTGAAAATAATCTCTTCTAAAAAGTGTCTGTAATTGTAAGCATGGCTCTCACCTGAGAAGTTTAATTAGTTTGACTGTTTTGTTGTTCCTACAGGGCTTCAGGAATATGTAGAGGCAGTGTCGTTCCAATATTTCATCAAAACACGATCATTAGTTAGCGTTAAGGAGATCAACAAACAGCTGATATTTACAATGGAAGACAAAGAACAAGACACAAACACGGTAAGAATTGTTCTGTTCACATATGATGAGCTAGATTTATCCACTTTTATTTTCAAAGAAGCCTTCCCATACTTAGCATTTCCAATATATTTGTCACATATTTTAACAGCTTCGGAGGGTCATTCCAATTTTTTCTATATAGGAAGCAAGCTTTTTATAAATACGTGGTTGTAATTTCCTTGGTAATATGACACGCTAGAGAAATCTGTTGCTGTCATAATAAACGGCAGAGTCAAACTGCAGAGATCTTCACCCTCCAGCAGGCCAGATAGGGTTAGTGCTACAATGTAATGGCCTACAGAGGCTTACAGTTACAGAACCCTGGCATCTGAACAAGCAGGTCCAGTTCCTGGCTCAGCATTTGGCCAAACCTTGCTTTTCATGGATAGCAGAAATAAACCAGGTCTGTGGCAAGTGCCGTACATCCATGGACCAGGGGGAGTCCTTTCCAGTGGGAAAAGGGCCAGTATAATAGCATACCATTGCATAATTCTAGAGCAACTTTTCTAAATGTTACAATGCATATTGCCTCTATGGGTATATCTAGTAAGCACTCAGATACCATACTGGTGGGGTAGCATAAGAACCTAAAGAGAAGAGGCAAATTAATGTAAGGGGGACAGATTTCCACTGGCTCAGTTCCATTGCTCAAAAGGACCTAATTACAGGAGGCAACAGCAGAGAGTGATGAGAGGAAGGGCATTGCTTTCTGTCACGGTTTTATCAACTCACAGTTTTTTCACTATAACCAGCTAGTATTAAAACATATGTTCTATGTCCTAGCAAGGTCAAGGTCACTGATATCTCCCTTAGAATTAATCTTGACGTTCCCCATAGGACAGACTTGCTTTCCTTCTTCTCCTATGTGTAATACAGCATCTTCCATTTCTTGCCCTTCCTTCTTCCCCTGACCATCCCTAAATGGAGAAGCCTTATGTCACTGCTAGTTGAGGAATTGCAGAGAAACTGGAACTCCTGTTAGAAGATCCAAAGTACTCTTGTCATGCCAGCTGGCCACAAAGAGATTCAGTGTTGCAGTGAGGTTGTTCAGACTTAGGAGAGAAAGAAATCACTTTTGATTTCCTTACCACTGGCACGGTAGGTATGCTACACTCTTCCTCTACCTGGAGGAAGAGAAACCTCTGCCACCACCTGAGCCCTCGGCTCCCTCTATGACACTATGGATCTTGTTGCCATTGCCTTCCATCTCCAAAGTCTGTGTGTGTGAGAGAGAAAGAGTTTCAGATTGTCTCTCTGTGTTCCCCCCTCTTTTCAGCTCATCAAAGGAAAAATGTCTCAGCCACTGTGTTACGTTAGCTTCCAAATTCAAGCGTAAACAAAAATTGTTGCTGAAATTTCATGGTGAGAGTGATGCTTCCGCAGGCCAAAATGCCAAAAATGTTTGTGAAATTTCCTGGAAAAAATATTTGCCACTTTTACACAGCATTACTAAGTCCTAATTGTACTAAGAAGTCTGTGTGTCATGTAAGGTGCAAGTATCTTCATCTATAAATATTCTTTCTCCTGAAAAATGCTGTCTATGTAATATGTGGTGTCTTTAGATGGCTTGGGACTTGTTTAAAATGGATCAATCACTGCATAATAGCTCTCACTGCAATAAAAATGTATCCTCACAGAAGCCCTTTTGAGTGGAAAACTCAAGCATTCAGCTGCATAATATTTCCAGGCAACTGGAATTCAACTTTTGGTATAGTATTCAGCAAAAGTCTTTTGAGAAGAGCAGACATCTGGAAGACACATGTTCAAGGGCTGCGGTTACTGAGCAATCTGAAACCATGATGTCTTAACATTTTAATACATTTCAGAATGGTCAGGCTTCAACTACAACCACTAACTGCAATAAGTGTTTTGTCCAGTTGGAACTCTTGGCAAGGGAGACAGGGAGTTCTACATGGAGGAGCACAGCACCCATTCTGCTGCTGCAGATAATGCACAGAAAAATCACTTTATTTAGAAGAAATTGTGTTGTAAATCATGTTTTGCATATTTCTCATAGTATATTCTCTACTATTAAAGATATTTGCAAGGAAACCAGCTCTTTCTTTCCTCTGCTCCTACTGAAGGAAGACCCTCTCTGACCTACTCATGCACAACAAATTGTGATGTTATAAATAGAGGATTTATGACTTCATGTGGAGAATAAGTAGCGGGAGCAGATGAAATCTTAAGAACAAAAGATCAGTTTTTCACATATGATGGAAGTGTTAAAAATATAAAATGTGGGAAGAGATACAGAAATTATATGATTTAGGAGCATAATTGTTTCTTGATAAAACAATATTTCAAGTAGTCCGTGAGGTATTGGTTACTTCTAGTCAGATTGTAGAAAATGGATCTGGGGAAAATTGCAGAGCAGTATATCCATTTATTTTCATATACTGCTTTTTATGATAAGTATATTTTGAAAAACTGGATTGTATTACAGAATGGTGTGATTTATTTTTCCTAACCCTGGCTCTCACATTGGCTCCATCACTAGCATTGGACAGCTGAGTTAGGGCCAATTTTTAAATCTGGTGGCCTGAGGTCTGTGCACAAAAATGTAAATGCAAATAAACATATGTGCAGAGACAAATGTGGTAACTATGCGTACTAATAGAGATGGTAGATACAGGGCATGGATCTCTGACTTCAGTGTTTACAAATATTTGTTAATGCATTTGCCACAATTTTCTGATCTGTGAAGTAGAGAAGATACTTTTGTATAGTACAGGTGAGTTGTAAGGGTTAATGAGTTTATAAAGTGCTTTTGAAGCCTAACCTGCTACTATATAGAAGTGCTGTGTAGTTTAATTTGCCGGAAAGTTTTTCAATTATTGTTGGTCTACACTTATGCCAATGTCTGTTTAAACTGGTGTAAACTACCATTTCCTCCCTTTTCGATACTCTACTTAGTGTTCTGTTTTGTCCTCAGCCCTCCTCCAATTCACATGATAAGCAGCTGTGCACTTGGAGCCTGAAGGTGACTCCTGTTGATTACCTGCTGGGTGTGGCTGATCTAACAGGAGAGCTGATGCGGATGTGCATTAACAGTGTTGGAAATGGTGATATAGACACCCCTTTTGAACTGAGTCAGTTTTTACGTCAGATTTATGATGGCTTTTCCTACATTGGCAACACTGGACCCTATGAAGTCTCTAAGAAACTATATACCTTGAAGCAGAGTCTGGCCAAAGTAGAGAATGCTTGCTATACGTTAAAAGTGAGGGGTTCGGAAATCCCAAAGCACATGCTGGCTGATGTGTTCTCCACCAAAACAGAAATGATTGACCGAGAAGAGGGTCTTTCCTAAAACAATGAGACAATCAGGGCCCTGAAAGGCCCTTAGCTGTACAATTGGAAGCTTATTAATATTTTAGGTTTGTTTTCAATGTACCCTTGTCATGGCTTTTATGTAGTGAAGTTTTTAGTTTTACTTAGCAGAGCAAGATTATTTGCAAAGGTTAAACTTGTAACAAAAAACGCTTTATATAATGTGTAAGTGATCAAATGTTTGAATCTCTCCTCTCTGTGGATAATCTCCTGTTTTTCTTCACTTTATGTGCTGTCATAATGGCCAAACGTCCATAGTGCTGGTGTCTTTCAATGACGTGCACTCACTTGAAATGGCCTTGGCCACTGCATCTGTTTTCAGTGATCACATGATATTTGGAGTAGGTTGTAAATAGTTAAACATTGTGGTTCTGCATTACCCACAGATTTCTCTTGAGCCCCACACCTGAGTGTAGCCTTTTTCTTTGTACCCATGTCAGATCTAAAGTAGTGTACCTATGTCAGAATGGAGGGCCCAAAGACCTGGAGAAGCAGCAGCCTCATGGTTTAATCAGAGCAAAACAAACCCAGCCGCTAAACCTACCCTTGTTTTTGATCCATTTGGTTATTGGGATCAGAGTGTTTTAATAAGCCCATTTGAGCATAATTCTCTGATGCTGGATCACCATTGTTTAATTTGCATCTCTAACTCAAATGTTTGTCTCAATGGAGCTGAAATTGAGGCAGAGCCAAAGGTGCTATATAACCTGTAATTTGGTCTGACTAATATTTTTGCACATGAAACTAAAAGTTTTCTGCCTGTTGACAAAACTCCTAACACCTGGTAAATATTACTGGATACTGACCATTCTAGGGCTCTCAATTTTATTTTAGCTCTGCTTATTCAGATTCCTTGTTGCCTTACTGTTTTGGCATCAGTTGGAAAACCCTTCACACAACTTGAATACATTGCTTTAAATTTAAAGGATAAAACTTGTAACTGATGCAGAATCTTAGTTTGCTGGTTTGACAAGTGCAGAAACCTAGCCTAAGAAATTTATCATGGATAGTTCAGCACTGGGACAGAATGTGTTGCTGGATGCTGATTGCACGCTTGTCACCTAAGAGGATACAGGATTAAAGATAGTGGGTAGAATTCTGCCCTTCACTATATTTGTGGAACCCCAAAGGACTCCCGTGGAGGTGAACCGGTATTAGTGAAGAAAGAATTTGGTCCAGTGTGTTTAACTGAGATGTGACCTATCCTTTTGAAATGTATTGTCTTGTGTGTCTTAATGCTTTTATGAAATAGAAATTGCAACAAAAATAAGGCAGACAGGCATATTCCCTGCATTTATTTGGCATTCTTGAGCTCATTGGCAGATAATCCGAATTCTCCACTTGTATCCAGAGTTGTAAAGGCCCCTTGAAAACGTATACTATGCTGGGGAAAACAGCAGATAAAATAACATGCTCTTTCCAAAAAAAAAAAAAAAAGTACTGCAGGAAATAGGCCTCTCAAGCACAAATGAAAATACTGCATGTTTTTTATTTCCACTTCCATACGATGTTGTACTGCCAATATTTTTCCTGTTAGCATCGTGTGTCCTACTTAACTTGAGTCATCTGATATAAGACCAGAACAACAGTTTACAGTGTTTATCATAGGTTTTTCCATTGTTTCAATGTAAAGCAATATTTAGTGGGTTGAAAAAGGAGTATTTTTCCAATTGTTTAATAGCCTTTTTTTAACAATAAAATCATTATAAAGGTATCGTTGAATGTGTGGTAGTTTTTACCTATCTGTCCTATTTGAGAATACTTGACTAACAACATCTGAGTGTCGCTCTTGGTTACATGCATTCCATTCTTATAGCTCAGGGCTCTATTCAAAGATCTGACTCATTCCCCATATTTGTACCTCACGATTGGTACTCACCAATATATGATCTCATCATTGTTTCTCTCCATTACTTTTACCTATTAGTTAAAAAATAATACTGCAGCTATACTGCACTTGGGCTCAAGTGCATAATCAAATGCAGAGCACTTAAAGAAGTTGACATTCTGATGGCAAGACAAGTTTATTCCTGGAATGAATAGAAAGTACCCAGTGTCTGTTAATTTTGTTTGCTTTGGCTTTTGTGTGCAGCTTGATTTTTCAGGTGTGCTGAGCACCTGAAGCTTCAGTTGAAGTTGGTAAGAATACGGTAATCTGCATTTTGGGAGGACCTTGGATCTTACCGCAAGTTTTCTGAGAGGTGTTCTTGTCTGAAGCAAAACCATAAAGAGGAACTGTTAAAGGCACCATGAGACTTTAAACAGAGGTCTCTTCTGTCTGTTCTGGCAGCTATCAGGTGGGAGTTAAAAATTCCATGACTCTTTTTAAACAGACAATGAGATTAACCCGGCTGCCCTGGCAGTGTTTCCCTCTTTCAGTAAAACAGATTCTGAAGCCCAAGCTGCTACATTTGCCATTGATGAGCCATAATGGCTATCGTATTTCACAAAACAGCCAGTGCACTAATACCATCTCTCATTGCTTTTCAAGCACGTTGAATATGAAAGGAGCAATTCTTCTCTTTTCAGTCTCCAAGGACAGTTACACATTCTGCCAATATATATTGGCTTTAACAATTTTGAGATTGGAATAAACTTTTGACATGGCTACAGAAGATATTTAATTTTTGTAAATTACATCAGGCATGATTTTTAAGCCTCTTAAGGGCCCTCCTGTCCAGAAAATCAAAGCCATGAGTAATCGCTAGTAGGAACAAAGTGTGTGTGGTATATTAAAGCACCATGACAGATGGGAAATAGCTAATGGCCTGCAAACCTCTTGCTCAAGGAAATATTTTTCCCCCCAAACAAATGCACTGTAGTTGTTTGAAAAGTGTCAGACATTTATCAGCAAAATAAGCCGCTAAACAAGCAATGGCAGTTTTCCCATTTCTTATCCCATTACTCTGTGGAGCCATTGATATGCTTGGTATTGAGCCAGAACAAGGTGATGTCATAGCAGATGTTTCATGAAGGCTGCCTTGCGTGCTAAAATCATCTGCCTTTTAAGTGAATTTTCTTTTGGGGTTCACATTTGTACAGAAACTGCTCATTTGCAATGAGGAAAATAAACCCATCCATAGTTTAGTTTTCCTTAACTGCCAGTGAAGTTATGCAACCGAACAGCGTCTCATCGACAGAACATGTAATGTTATTTGAACTTACTGTCTTGGTTACTTGGCTTTTGCACAAGGTTGACCATAATCAAATACATTTTAAACTTGATATTTATACAGTACCCAAAATGTATATAGTGAATATAGAATATAGAGCAGATTAAACTCCTTTACCCCAAGGAGTTTAAGGCTAGACCAAACCGAGCCAGAAAGATGGTAAGTAGAAAGGAGGAGATGAAGAGGAAGTGAAGATGAGGTTTATATCAAAGGGAAGTGTGGTTGTGTCGGTTAGTGCTTGCCTGATTCGGAAAAGAAGCTGTAAAGTTTTTAACCACGCAAAGTAATGGTTCTGTTGTCGTTGGGATGGAGAAGAGGCAGTGGAAGAGAGTCACAAAAGCGGAGAAAGAGATGATGTTTGTGGGAGGAAAGTGAAGTGAAGATGCAAAGGAGATGAAGGCAGGAGGCCTGTGGGGAAGAGTGGCCAAGGATGAAGGTACCAAGGAAGACCAGGGTGCGGTGCAGAACAAACTGGATATGTCTTTGTGAGGTAAGACCGTGGGAGGGTTGTGTGGGTCAGGAGTGACTTGCAGGAAGTTAGACAAATCATTTGAAACCAGTTGATTTGATTAGAAAGAAGAAATTTTTAAGGAAATCAATTGAAACAGCTGCAAAAAGGAAAAAGGCTGATTTCCCCTGACCCCTTAGGCCTAAAGTTAGGCACCTAAATGAAGAAAGCCTGGTTTCACAAGGTGCTGAAGTCCTCCTAGAGTCAATAGGAATTGCATACCCGGAGCAGAACTTGCAAGATTACTTCTCCGCCAAAAATAACCCTTTCTTTTCTGTTTTTATTTACAAACAGCCTGGGGAAATGATTCCAATTCACAATTTTAACAGAGTACAAAGAGAACATTTTATGTCCACCTCCTTTGGCAGCCACAATCTTTGTTGTGAATCACAAGCCTTTGTAAGCTAGTTAGATACCAAAATGAATAAAATGTTCACGGTTACGACTGCTGTTGTTCCTCTCTTATTTTCTCCTTTCCGTTTGACACTCATTCTTTTTCTTACCGTGTTTCTGACTCTTCCCTTTTCTTGTTTGTTTCTCAGGCTCTGGCCAGCAGGTTGGAAGTAGCCGTGCCATTCTCCGGAACCATCTGTTACGATGGTCCCAGGAGTCAGTCATTTCCATTCCTACCTGGCATTCTTAGGAGCATGTCTCCGCCAGCTGCCAGAAGTGGAGGTCTATTGGGCTCTGAATAAAGGTTGTCTGCTCGTGACTCCATTTTGAGAAACACTGCTGAAACTGGTGGGTTTGGATGGCTGTCTATTTAGTTCACTACGTCTGCCTACATACATCCTATAACAACCATTGTACCATATGGCAGTGGGTGCCTGGATCGATTGCTTCTGCAGGCAAGCAGCCCTTGGTTATTTTTGTATTTTTGGTTGGTTTGTAATCTTCGCAAGCCAAAGTAAAGTTTGGCAAGGATAGACTATGCTTCCAGTTTAGGAGAGAGTCATTCAGGATCAGTCAAAAGGACCTTTTCCATCAATTTTACCCTCTTTTTACCCCACTTACTTTTAAGCACCTGTTTGCAGAATCTAGCAGAGGTAGGTTTGCCTACAACTTCTTCTGGAGACAGTCAATGCCTCCCTGAACACTGGCCAGAAGTGACGTCATGGAGCTTCTCCCAGCTCCTCCTGTAGGCTAGCTGGCTGACTCTCTGGTACTATTGTACCTTGCCTCTGCTGTCTGCGATCTGAACTCCAAGCTCCTGCTATTAGATTACTAAAACCAGCTTCTAATATATTTTTACTGTAAATATCTTCCATGGTTTCCCTTTTATAATCACACTTCCGCCTCTATTTAAATAAAGAGGTTTCTGTCATGTAGGATCTGCCCTTCATTGCTAAACAAAATCAGACAACTCATCAAGGCCAGTGTCCTATGGTTCTCGCCTCTCTGGCCTGGCTTATGATGTCTGATTGGATGACACTTCCATTTGTTCACTTGTCCCACAGCTCTTTGCTTTTCTTGCCATACTTCTCCGTAGGCATGATACTTCCTCCTAGCCCGGAATGTCACTACCTTTTCCATGCAATCCTTCCTTGAAACCAAGATGCCAGAAGATATTGTCAACAGGTGAGGACTAGTCAGAAATCCAGGTAGGGATAGTTGATATTTTTTAAAACCAAAGCAAACCCTGCTGAATGTATGTTATATCATTCAATATTTGTTCTATCTATTCAATATTTTAATTAATGACTTGGATGATGAAGTGGAGAGGACACCTATAAAATTTGTGGATAACCCCAAACTGCAAGGACAGAGGAGAATACCAAAAATGCTAGTCCAAATTGCCTCTTATTATTGAAATACTTTGTAGACACACACACATGCCACCAGTATGTACATAGTAACCAGCTATGATCCCTTGGTGGCTATATCAAAATGTAAATAGTATTTGTACGCACCTTTTACTTAAAACATTAACAAGCCAAATATGAAGGGCAGATATAATACTGTTCATTTAAAGTATTTACAGAGATATTAAAACCAGCTTTAAAAAATTAGTGTCTGTATCCATTTTCTTTTGCGCTACAAGTTTTCCCAGCCTGACTCCCTGTTCTAATCTGGATCTATATTTGTGCTGAAATTAATACACAGAGAAAAAAATCAGAAGTACGTCACCTGCTCACTTTAGCAGTATAGTGAGAGCCACTGTAGTCAGGAGATAGGAGAACTCATATGAAACCTCTCCTGTGAGTCCTGCCAAACAGTTAATGGTTACGCTCATAACATGCAGCATGAGCGGTCAGACAGGTCAATGCTGCCATCTTGTGGTGTAACATTTTCTCTCTTTTGAGTCCTCTCTTCCTTAAAGATTCCAATTCTGCTTCTGCCCCTTGTGGCTATAATTTTATACACTTGTTGTCTGTCATATTTCCCCCTGTGTGTGTAGCAAAAGATGAGCTCGAATGTGAATGAAAGACCGAATGATTATTTGATGAACTGGGACTCCAGCATCTCCAATATAATAAATGTTTCTTTATGGGTGTGAAGTTTCATAAAGGAATGCTAAGTAAGTCCCACTGATTGTTGTTTATATCTATGACACCAGACCCTCGATCCCCCAACTGGGGATGAAGGCCTGTTTGTGTTCAGCATGGTACACACACGGGAGGAATTTTAAAAAATGCCTGAGTGACTTAGGAGAGCAGTGTCTGGTGGCCTGCACATGCGCAGTCGCTTTCCTTGTGCTCCTGACGAATAGTGTACGAGGCAACGAGGGTCAATGCCTCTCCAGTTCCTTCTGACCGTCACAAAGCCTGAGTCGGAATCATGTCCTCCTTCATTTTGTTGTATATTTTGCCACTTGTGGTGCCTGCAAGCTTGGTTCTACTTGGTTTACCAACTCAGCGAGGACCACATGAGCTCCAAGGTGGCTGTTCGGTTCCCATCAGAACAATTGCCTCCCTTGCTTGGTGGTTGAATCTGGAAAAGGTCATGGTGGGTGTTCCTTTCAGCCCTCCAATGTCTGAGCTGGCATGGGGTATTCACCTAACCCCATGAGAGGCCAGGCTACATAGAAACAGACTGGATCTGAGAGTAGTCCACAATGCATGCAAGGCCTTCCTTCCGCTTCTTATGCTCACTTCGTCTGCAGATAGTGCTGGACAGTGTCATCACTGTGGCTTATACAAACAAACAGGGAGGAGCAAGATCTCACCCCCTCTGTCTGGAAGCCATCAGACTTTGGAACAGGTGCAGCAGGTGTTCATGATACAGGCTGAACGCTTTCCTGATATTTACAATTCCCTTGCAGATGAACTAAGCAGAAGCTTCTTGGCAGACCACAAGTGGGAAGATCACAACACAGTCCTAAGTGAGATCTCAACTACAGATTCTGTGTGCCTCCTAAAGGAACAGAAAGCTCCCCCTATATTGTGCCAGAGGAGCCACGGGTCACGGCTCCAAGGACAACATCTTGGATGAACAGCCTCAGATATGCCTTTCCTCTCATTTCCCTACTTAGGTCACAGGGAAGATACGAAGCAACAGAGGCAATGTCGTTCTCTTAGCACACTACTGGCCCGGACAGTTCCAGCTCATGGAACTTCTAAACATGTCTGCACATCCATCAATCAGACTCTGCCCATTCCCAGATTTGCTAACCCAGGAAGGGGGCAAAATCATGTATCCCAATCTGGGCTCAGTCCACCTCCCAGCGTGGTCTTCGGATGGGCATAAGAACTAGAATGCTCATGCTCAGCCCCCGTTCAGACGATCCTTAACCAGAGCAGAAAGATTTCCACTAGAACCTACTATCTGACCAAATGGAAAAGTTTTCCAGCCTAGGCTCAACTCTACTAACATTCTCCAGACACTGAAAGCTTCCCGATAGTCTAGGACAATCTCCTGTCCCTGAAGACTTCAGATCTCTCACTGAGTTCACTATGAGTCTGCCTAGCAGCAATTAGAGCCTTCCTCCCTCTGATAGAAGGATGTTGTGTCTTGACTCATCCAGTACCAGTACGGTTTATGAGAGGACTGATCAGGACTTTCCACAAGTGCTTAAACTTACAACTCAATGGGACCTTAGCCTGTTGATGCTCACAAGTCCACTGTTTGAACCCATGGTAATATGTACCATGACCAACATGTCCATGAAGGCGGCATTCTTAGCAGCTATCACTTTGGCCAGGAGGGTTGGCGAGCACGGAGCCATCATGGCAGGCCCTCCTTATGCAGTATTTCACAATGAAATGTTTTCTCTTTGACTGTTTTCTCAGGACTGTGCCTGAGTTCCACATCAAATCAAACTACACACCTACCTGTATTTTCCCAGAACCCCATGACAAGAGACCTCACTCCCTTGCTGTCTGGTGTGCCCTGGCATTCTACCTGCAAAGAACCAAACCCATTAGGAAATCACTGAGACTTTTCTTCACCACAGCAGAGCGTGTGCATGGCCAAGCCATATCTTCCCAGAGGATTGTAAGTGGGTTTTGGATGCATCTTAGAGTGCTACAAGATAGCAAAAATTCCTTCCCCTGAGGGTCATAGAATCATAGAATATTAGAGTTGGAAGGGACTTCAGGAGGTCATCTAATCCAACCCCCTGCTCAAAGCAGGACTATCCTCAGCTAAATCATCCCAGCGAGAGTTTTGTCAAGCCGCAACTTAAAAACCTCTAAAGATGGAGGTTCCACCACCTCCCTAGGTAACCCGTTCCAGTGCTTCACCACCCTCCTAGTGAAAAACCTTTTCCTAATGTCCAACCTAGACCTCCCCCACTGCAACTTAATACCATTGCTCTTTGTTCTGTCATCTGCCACCATTGAGAACAGCCTAACTCCATCCTCCATGGAACCCCCTTCCAGGTAGTTAAAGGCTGCTATCAAATCCATCCTTACTCTTCTCTTCTGCAGACTAAACAAGCCTAGTTCTCTCAGTCTCTCCTCATAAGTCTTGTGCTCCAGCCCCCTAATCATTTTTGTTGCCCTCCGCTGGACTCTCTCCAATTTGTCCACATCCTTTTTGTAGTGAGGGGCCCAAAACTGGACACAATACTCCAAATGTGGCCTGACCAATGCCGAATAGAGGGGAATAATCACTTCCTGCAATCTGCTGGCAGTGCTCCTACTAATGCAGCCCAATATGCCATTAGCCTTCTTGGCAACCAGGGCACACTGCTGACTCATAGCCAGGGTGTCACAGCTCACTCCATGCAAGCCCAAGTTGCCTCCATGGCATCCCTATCTGATCTCCCTCTGCAGGACATCTGCAGGGTGGGTGCTTGGAATTCTATCCACATGTTCATGACATACGATGCTCTAGTTCATGACCCAGCTGTGGATGCAGTCGTGAGAGCGGCAGTATTGGCAAGCAGCTTCGCTACCAGCTTCCTTTCACCTGCCTTCAGTCTGAACACTGCTTGCCAATCACCCATGTGTGGAATACACATAGGGACCATCACTTGGTGAAGAAGTGGAAGTTACTTACTGTAACTGGGAGTTCTTTGAGATGTGCAGGCCCTGTCTGTATTCCACTACCCACGCTCCTTCCTCTCTGCTTCAGATCCTGTTAGGTTGTGGTAAGAAGTGGAACTGGAGGGGGATCAACCATCACTCTTTTCCTACCCTTGCTCAGGAGCGTGAGGAGAGTTACTGTGCACGTGCTGGCCAATGGACACAGCTTTGAAGAATTTCCAGACTCGGTCACAGTGTGAATAAAAGCAGGTACCACATATCTCGAAGAACCTCCAGGTACAGTAAGTTACCTCCACTTACAGAACTACCTCAGGATTTCATTTTGCAAGCTCTACTCCATCACTTTAGCTTTAAAACCAACCAGTTGCACAAGTGTATGATGGTGTCTCATACAGAAGGTGAACTTTTCCTGCAGACAGGCCTATGCACCATTTCATTCCCCCTTAAGCCCTCCAAAGAGAGCCTGAGTGAGAATGAAGTGGGTCATGGGCCCTTTGCGTGGGAGTGAATTCCAGTCAGAGTGAATAATAGTGTAAGAGAGTGAGGATTTGAAGAGATGAGTTATTGATCTGCATCCTAGGGTAAGACAGAGTGCTGAGATCTGACAGGTCTGATCACTGCAGCCTCAATTAGTTCCCCCAGTGATGGCTGATTGAATAATTAGCTAATCAAGAGAGGCTGGGGAAATAAGGAACAAATTAGCTCATAGTTGACCAACCTGATAAAAGCCAGAAAAGAAGTGTTACAAGGGGGGAGGAGAGGAAGACAGGGCTAGCCGAGCCTAGAATAAAAGAGCTCCCTAGAGAGGGAGTTCTCTTCTCCTATGGCCCTAGTAAAGCAGGACTGAAAGATGTAGGGATGTGCAACTGTGATGTTGCACGGTACTGGTACGGGTGGAAGGGTTTAGAATACAATATAGCCTGGACACCAAAAGAAAGTGAGTCCAAGCAGTTTCTGGGGCATCAGAAGATGGGGACAGAGCACAGCCCCATCACATAGGGTCTGTCCACACTGCAATAGCCCCTATGGTTAAAGCATGATTCCCTTTTGTTGCATAGATATGCCTAAAGACTCTGTGTATACCATGAGTTAATTCATGCTGACAACAACAGTGTGTTTAAACAACATTTAACATATTTTAGCATTGTTTCCCTGACCAATGTGACCAGAGAAATTTTAATTCATCAAACTGTGTTATATGAAAGTAATAAAATCATAGTATTGACTTTCTGGAGTACATGGTCTAAAGCTGACCTGAAAGAGCTATTTGCAGCATATGAATGATTTAGCATTTTAGCCTTATTCTCTCTTCAGAAGCTATCCATAGATTTCAGCTTTTACTAATTTGTTCAAAATTATTCAGTGCATGGTATATGGGAATATATTTCAGCCTCTGGGTTGGTCACAGACTCTCTGATATAATAATTCACTGGTCATAAATTGCTATTTTTGCTGTGTGACACTATTTTTCCACGAACAGTCTTATTTTCAAAATTTTTGCTTGCACGGATGTTAATAAAAAGTGAATGTCACAGATAGAGTGGAAACTAATTCTTGGTTTTTATGTGAATGTATGTTCTGAGACACTTTATGCCATATTCACCCAGCTCTGGTCTATAACATGGTTAGCCTATTATGGTTTAACAGAAGGGAAAAAAGTCCCTGTCCACACTGGCCTGAGGAAACAGTGCTAGATTCATGCATATAATAATTGTGATTAAACATGATTGATTCCACTTTGGTTTCTACATAGTGTGGACACTGCCTTAAGAGGCATGGAAATTTGGAACATGGCTGCAGAAGTGCACAAAAACTTCTCAGGCCCATTGTGTTGTTGCTCTGGTTACAGCGAGTTATTCCTTGACATGTTTAAAGCATGTAGATAGGACATTAATCTTGCCCCCAAATTGTACTTAGACCTTGTCTACACACAAAACTTTGACCAGTTTAACTAAAATGGGCTTTAACTAAAATTCCTTTAGTTAAAGCATTGCAAACCCCATTTACCAAATTAAGCTAAATAGATATAAGCCAGTTATAAACAGATTTAAGTGTCTCCACATAGGGATTTGCACTGCTTTAATTGAATTGCTTTAAACTGATTCACGCTGTGTGTGTAGAAAAGGTTTGGGGACCCTTTTGGGCACTGAGTCTATATATAAAGCATTGAAAACTCTATTACGGGGAACAGGAACATAGCATTAATTGGGGAAAACACAGCAACCATAAATCAACCATATGTTTATATGAACAGTTAATAAAACACCCATGCCCACAATATCTTGGGCAATAGTCCTTTGCCTCAGTTTCTCATTTGCTGGTGTGAATGTCCAATGGACAAATGTCCCTTTCCCACATCACTTTCCCACCTCCCCCTTTTATGTAAGCTACCCATAGTTTGTCGTCTGTGGTTAGTGACATCCCAAAGCCCAGACATGTACTCAAGCAGGTCTTCTGGTAGCCCCTAGATGTTGCCTGGCTTTCATGGAGAGAAGCCTTCTTACCACTTCTCTGTCATGCAGTCTCTGTGCCATCTCTTGAGGCAATGCTGTCTCCAGACCATCTCTCATCGCAATATTGCTGTTAGGCCATTTCTCACAGCACTGTTGCCTCTATCTTTGATGCCAAGTCTGAGTCCTCAGCTCCTAACCCACCTGTAGTGATTTCTGTTCTAGAGGTGCTGGGTAGGGGCACAACGCTGTTGCCTCTGTGCTGTCTATTGTCACTCATGGCATATAAAGTACAGTTCTATTGTCTTTTTGTCACACAATAAGGATTATAACATTCCATTACCTCACCCACAAAACTGAAATGAATCTTAACCAGAATGACCCAGTTGTTCTCACTGGGATGATAGGAAAAATATGCACATAAGGTCTGGCTCATTCCTCCTCTTCCTCCAGTTCACCATTAGATGGCAACAGAGAGCTCCTTCCCAGAGTTGCCACAAATTTTCTCTCCTCTGGTGCCCAGCATTGAAAGATAAATATCACTATGGAAATTCAGTTCAAAGTAAGCTTTTAAACTGAAATGACTAGATTTGCTAGCATTGAAAGGAACGCAGCGGTCACATCAGTAAAAGCATATCCTATAAAATCCTTCTTTATACTTCCCTTAGCCTCTTCCATGAAAACGATTAGTGGATACTCTAGATTCGAATGCTATGACTCACTCCCGTAATTCCGTCAAATTTTATGATGATTGGATTGCTTGATTTAGTGAAGGGAATCAGGCAATTGTGAGAACTTCCTTCCTTTTCTTTTTGTCCTCTTTGTAATTTTTCTGTACATTACACTGCCGTCACATATGAATGCAGCAGGGACTTCCAGATGCTATTGGCAGCTCACTTGTTATGCAGCCTTTATTCACAAAACCTTTGCACTTCAAAATATTCTTCAGTGCTCTGTAGTCCAACTATTGACACGATACCATTTTTTATTAAAATTATTAAACAATCAGTCTGTAACCACCAAGAGGATAATAAGATTTTAAGAAATAGTCAGCATAGATTTGTCAAGAACAAATCATGCCAAACCAACATAATTTCCTTCTTTGACAGGGTTATTGGATTAGTGGATGGGGGGAAGCAGTAGACTAGCGGAGATATAGCTTGATTTTAGTAAGGGTTTTGACACAGTCTCACTTGACATTCTCATAAGCAAACTAGGGAACTGTGGTCTAGATGAAATTACTATACCTAAAGAAAAAATAAGAGTCCTGTAGCACCTTAAAGACTAACAAATTTCTGCAGGCATAAGCTTGCATGGGCTGCACGCATCTGACGAAGTGGGTCGCAGCCCACGAAAGCTTATGCCTCCAGAAATTTGTTAGTCTTTAAGGTGCTACAGGACTCTCGTTGTTTTGCTGCATATAGACTAGCACGGCTACCCCTCTGGAACTTTATACCTAAAGAGTAGTTATCAATGATTTTCTAGCAAACTAAGAGGGCGTGTCTAGTGGAGCTCTGCAGGGGTGCGTGCTGAGTCTCATACTATTCAGTATTTTCATTAATGCCGTGGATAATGGAGTGGAGGGTAAGCTTATAAAATTTGTAGATGACACCAAGGTGGGAGGAGTTGCAAGTGCTTAGGAGCACAGGATTAGAATTTAAAGTGAGCTTGAAAAATTGGAGAGTTGGTCTGAAATCACAAGAAGAAATTCAGTAAGGACAAGTGCAAAGTACTACACTCAGGAAGGAAAAACCAAATGCACAGCTGCAAAATGGGAAGTAACCAGCTATGTGGTAGTACTGCTTAAAATAATCTGGGGTTATAATGATCACAAACTGCATATGAGACAACAGTATGACACAGCTGTAAAAAAGGCTAATCTGATTCTGAGGTGTATTAACAGGAGTTATGTGTATGACCTGGGAGGTAATTGTTCCACTTCACTTGGTGCTGGTGAGGCCTCAGCTGGAGAACTGTGGCCAGTTCTGGGTACAATATTTTAGAAATGATGTAGACAAATTCGAGGGAGTCCAGAAGAGGGCAACAAAAATGCCCTGATCTATGAGAAAAGATTAAAAAAAAACTGGGCATATTTTGTTTTGAGAAAAGAAGAGTGACGAGGGGACCTGATAACAGTCTTCAAATATGTTAAGGGCTGTTAAAAAGAGGAAGCTGATCCATTGGTTCTTTATGTCCACCGAAGGGCAAGAAGTAATGAGCTTAATCTGCAGCAAGGAAGAGATAGGTTAGATATTAGGGAAAACTTTCTAACTATAAGGGTAGTTAAGGTCTTGAATAGGGAGATTGTAGAATCCCCTTCACTGGAGGTTTTTAAGAACAGATTGGACAAACACCTCTCAGGGGATGCTCTAGGTTTACTTGGTCCTTCCTCAGTGCAGGGTGCTGGTCTTGATGACTATTCAAGGTCCCTTCCAGCTCCACATTTCTCTGATTCAGAATTTTCTTAGTAACAGTTGCATTGCAGGTTGGACTCAGGGAAGTAATATTTCCACATATGTATCTTGAATGTATTGATGTTTCCCATATTTGTAAATATTCATTAAAGACAATGGACCACCACTAAAGCAATTAAAAAATTGCTAAGATTCACCACAATATCACGTGATAACTCCACCTAACTTTACAAACCACCTGCAAGATTTAATAGTAAATATTTTGCTGGGTGAAAAATCTATAAATGTCAAGGGGCTATAATGTTTTTACAGTTGTGTAGCTTTCTCTAATTTCCCCAGTATACTGATAATATAAGAAACACTTAAATCTTGAAACAATGCAAGATTCCAGTGACAAAACTATAAAAGTTATTTTTGGGAGGTGTGGGGGTTCATTCATTTTAGCAGAAAAATCTCAACAAAGTTGGCAACTAATCATGTCCTAAAAAGGAATTTTAAAAACGTAAATGAGAAATTCTACATACACATACATTTTCATTTGCACTGCAGCTTCGCTATTTGTTCTGCTAACAACTGCACCGTACAGTCTATTTGCCAGGCTGTTCCTTTCTCCTTACACTGACTCCTGACCAGCTGAATCTCTTCTGTTGTCACTACAAAAGGCAGACAGGTTTGAAGTGTATCAGGAGTGGAGCTGGGTAAATAACTGATTTTTTGGTTTGGTGCCAGTTCAGAAAAATTTTAAAAAACCCTCAGTTTGGGTTGAAGCAAATCTGAATATTTCTGAATTTTCAGTGCATCAATAAAGTTTGTTTCAGGTCTGTTCTGGAATGAAAAGATCATAAGAGTGAGAGGGAAGCATCAGCATTGAGTCACCACCACCGCCGCTTCTTCTAGCTGTTTGGTGAATGGCTGAAACGCTTTGTGTCAGGTTCACTACTAGTGTTGGGTTGACCAAAACTGTTTTTCATCAAATAAACTACTTGTCCAAATTTTTTTGTCCGAATCTAATCATGAGTGAACTGGAACAATACTTTCCTCTGTCTCATTGCATTCTTTCTCTTCTCTTGCTTTTCTTCTCCCTTTCGTATGCAGGTACATTTTCACAAGGGCTGAGGCATGTCTGCCATGTTGATAGGTGCAATTTGTACCAGAACATTTTTGTACCCACCTTTTGGGAATGGCAAAGTTAATTGTGGGTACAAATCTGAGTATTTGCCCACTATTCCATACAATGTAACCAGGGACAAACTTCACTTGCAAAAGGGAGGCTGCCCTTTTGAAAATGCACCCCATAATATCTTTTCCCCATTCCAAAATCCTTAGTCTTCTTGCTACAGACCTAAGAATCCCAAGCCATTTTGCTCTTCTTTCACAGGCCAACTAGATATCTTTGTTCTTGTTCCTTTTTTATTTTAAAGAAATATAAAATATAAGGAATGAGGAAATAAGAGTGTAAAGAGGAAGCAACGCTTTCATTTTTTATCGGTTGACTTGCACACTTCTGCATAGTTCTAATAGGTGAGAAATGTAGCCCTGTCAAGACCCACACGTTCCTTTTTGCTGAGATCCTTCTGTTTTCTGTGGTAGCATCCAGAAAAAAATACCTGTGATAAAAATTAAATTAGAATAACCCTGCTAACATTGTTATACCCGAACATCCTATTGTATACTCCATATGTTGGCATGCTGATATGTTTCAAAGAAATCTGCAAAGTCTGGGTTTAGCTACTTTAGAGGCTGCAGGTGAAATCCTAGCCCCACTGAACTCAATGTGAGTTCTGCCATTAACTTCAATGAGGTCAGAACTCCATGCTGAAACAGAACCAGAGTTTGCACTGGTTATAGGTTTAGCAATGGAACAAACTGCAGAAACTTGTAGAATTCATCCCTCCCCCTATTTTGGGGGTGGGAGGGCTCTTCCTTTCTTTGACTCCTTTTCCTTTAGATGTTGTCAAGTGAACGCATTGCTTATGAAAGGTGCTGAGTTCACACCCCTGTTTCCACACATCTGTTTGTCTCCAGGTCAAGCACACCAGGCTGGGAACTTCTGTGCATATTTTCCCCACACTGCTTGGCCTCTCTTTTCTGGAGGGTTTTTTTTCCAGAGGGAGGAGGGTGTCTCAGTTTGTAGGCCCCTAGACACTTTAAGGTATTGTCTGTTCATGTGAAAGTTTTATTACTGAGATCAGGATTTCACATCACACAGAAATGAAGTTACTAGGCCTTGTATCTAACCAAGATAAATATTGTGGTAGCAATCACTACAACCTTCAATCCCCTTCCCCACCTTGCTTTTCTATGTGCAGCTGGCCCTTTGGTGTTGATAATCAATATTTGATTAACCGGTTAAGTAAAGTGTTGGCCTTGGGTCACTGGCCAATTTCTGAAGCTGACCAAATGATTGGAAAAGTAATTCATTCAGTGGAATATAGTTCTTTTAAAGGTGTTTGTACTTTCTGAATAGAAATTAATCCCTTATTATGGATTTATCTTAGATTATTTCACTGAACCCTACACTCAGCCTATTATTTTACCACCAGTGCAATAAAGTAGACCCATAAATACAGGCAACAGAATTAGACCATTATTGCAGTAGGAGATGACAATACACCAGGCACAAGAATACATTGTATCTTCAGAGTTAAAAATCCAACAAGTCCAGCAGGCAAACTTCCATGTATTATATCACAGTAATTGCTCATAGCGCGTAGACAGTTTGTACAGCATAAGAAAAATTATTTATATTTTATATTTAGCCTAAAACTGTAATAACATCCTCTGGCAATGGCATTATCTGATGGTGTCTGAAACTGCACCAACTTCCTATTTCCAGCATTAACAAATGACAATCTTTGTGTTGTCTGATGTTATTTCCTGAATCTGAGATTAAAATGAGGGCTTTTTTTTTTAATTAATCTAATTTAGTGTTTTGAAGTAAAGATCTATTTTAGACAACTAAACTTCCCAGAATTGTTTAAGTCTGGTTGCTCTCGACAACCAGAATATTTCTTTGAAAATTCTGATCATATAGCCAGCAGCATTACTGCTAGCAGGGTAGTAATGCAGGGTGGCCACTGGCTTACCCTGAAGGCAGTCAGAGAACTTTGTACGCCTGGTCAATGAGCAAGAACTTGTGAAGCTCACAAAATGTAATTATTTGTTTCTATTGACTAAGAAATGTGTAGATTCCTGTCAGTTTACCCTCTGGCTCCTCCCCTCCATCCCCCCACCCCCAGTTGTCAGATGACAACTGCATTAGGGGTGTAGGGAAGTCAGCAATTAGAAATAAAAATAAGATATAACACATGGAGCAAGATGAAACAAATGAAACAAGGAGAAATAGACAGAAATCTCTATATATTAGAAGTTGTGAGGTGCGGAAAGCTGAAGACATTAGGGAAAAATCTACGACTGGCAGGGCTAAGGACAATAAAGAGGATTTTAAGTACATTAAGAACAAAATACATTCTAATGGTAGTGTAGGTCTATCGCTAAATGGAGATGGTAAGATGGTTAATAATGATGCAGAAAAGGCTGAAGTGTTCAATAAATATTTCTGTTCTATATTTGGAAAGAAGCAGGATGAAGTGTTTGTATCCCCTAAGGATGATGAAATACTTTCCACTCCATTAGTAACAATGGAGGATGTGAAACAACATCTACAAGGGATAAACATTTTTAAAATAGCAGGCCTAGATAACTTGCACTGAAGAGTGCTAAAACATTAGCGGAGGAGGTCTTTGGGCCACTGATGTTAATTTTGGAATATATCTTGGAATACCAGGGAAATTCCAGAAGACCAGAGGAGCGCTACAGTTGTGTTAATGTTCAAAAGGGCAAAGAGGATGACCTTTGGAGCTGCAGCATCCTCACCCTGTGCCTCCCACCAGCTGCACTGGGGCAAAACCAACGTGACCCTTGCCTTCCCCACTGTCCCATCAGATCCCCCGCAGTCAGTCCCTGACCCAGGACACCTTGGGAACACCCTGCCTCTAGGACCGCCTCCGGCACCATTTGCAAGCAGTTACCTGGGAGGATTCTCTGCCATGCCCCCCAGCTCTCTCTTGCTGCAGCTGCCTGGGGAGCAGGCTGCACCCTGCGCCAGGGTTCCTCAGAGTGTCAGAGCTGCCAGGTGGTCCCTGGCTCCAGCGTGTGAGACACTCTTCTTTTCCTGCACAGCCAGCAGGTGCCCTGAGGCCCCTCAACACCCAGCACCAACCCACACAAAGGCCAGACACCAGCCAGGCTCTGGGTGCTCTTGATGAGAGGGTCTTGGGACCTCTCTCCTGTGGTCCCCCCTGCCTGCACCTCTCAGAGGAGCGGGCCAAGTAGAAGCAGGGCCTGGGGTGGAGTGGGGGCGGAGAGGAGAAGCAGAGCGGGAGCTTCCCACGGCTGTTTGGGGTGGCTTAGCCTCTCCAAGCCTATTATACCCGCTGCCTATGAATGGGGGTATTTCTAGTGGGGTTCCACAGGGATCAGTACTAGATCTGACACTAGTCAATGTTTTCATCAATGATCTGGAAGTAAATATAAAAATCACAGCTGATAAAATTTGTGGACGACACAAAGATTGGTGGAGTGGTGACAATGAGGGTGGGGCAGTTCAATCTGGATTGCTGGGTAAGATAGGCCCATTCAAACAAAATACATTTTAATACAGCCAAATGCCAAGTAATACACCTAGAAACAAGGAATTCAGGCTGTATGCTGGAAAGCAGTGAGTCTGAAAAAGATTGAGGGGTCAGAGAAGACAAGCAACTCAACATGAGTTCCCAGTGCGATGCTATGGCAAAAAGAGCTTATGCAAACCATAGATATATAAATAGAGGAGAAAGGAGGTTAATTTTACTTCCATATACAGCTTTGGTGAGACAGATATGGGAATACTATGTCAAGTTCTGGTGTCCACATTTTGAAAAGGATGTTGGAAAATTGAAGAGGTGCAAAAAAAAGCCACAAAAATGATATAAGGTGTAAAAAAAATGTCCTACAGTAAGAGACTTAAAACACTCAAACTGTTTAGCTTATATTAAAAAAAAAAAGATTAACGGGTGACTTGATCACTGTCTGTAAGTACCTAGATAAGAAACAAATATTTGATAATGGGCCCTTCAATTTAGCAGAAAAAGGTATAACAAGAGCCAATGACTGGAAGCTGAAGCTAGACAAATTCAGACTGGAAATAAGGTATACATGTTTAATGGTGAGAGTAGTTAATTTATCTAAGGCTGTGGTGGATTCTCCATCACTGGCAATTATTAAACCAAGATTGGATTTTTTTTTTAAAGACATGCTTAGATCAAACAGGAATTATTTTGGGGAAATTTTATGGCCTGTCTTATACAGGAGGTCACTCTGGTTTATCACAGTTACCTTCTAGCATGGGAAGCTATGAAAAAACACAGAGGTGTCTTGATTACAGTGTGTAAGTACCTTCATGTGAAGAAAATATCAGATTGATTAAAAAGCCCTTTGCTATCAGAAAGCAATATAACAAGACCTAATGGCTAGAAGCTGAAGCCAGATAAATTCAAGTGAGAAATTAGGCACAAATTTTTAACAGGGAAGGTGATTAACTATCAAGGCATGTGGAACAAACTATCAAGGCATGTGGTGGATTTTCTGTCTCTTGCTGTCTTGATATCAAGACTGGATGCATTTCTGAAAGACATGTTTTAGTCAAACAATTTTTTGGGCTCAATACAAGGGTATCTGAGTGAAATTTAACAGGCTGTGATATACAGGAGATCATACGAGATGATCTAATGGTTCCTTATGGCCTTAAACTGTATGAATCTGTTAATTAAAGTGGAGTACATAGCAATAGCCTAAGAATAAAAACTTCACAAGGATGTTGCAATTATCCCCAAAACAAGAATTACAAACCCAGGAATTTCAGAATTAAGGTTAAATTTAAAAGAAATAAAAACTTTTAAAGGTATGGAAGTACATAGTTAGGGCATCCCAACCGCCCTCACTCTGCCCTGGAGTTGACCCTATGCAATAACCACACAGATCGATTTAGTGCATAATAATTAGTAAGGCCAAATTAGATTAAACTGAGTTTTTAAAAATACATTATTCATTTTAATATTTTCCCTTGTGATGTCACTACAGGTCAGAGCTAAGGCTGATTGGCTGCCTTAACTGTGCACTTCCAGACCTTCACGTTTGGATTTCTTTTAACAGTAACTCTGAATTTCCTAATATGGTCAGATTTATGATAAATTTGGGACAGCTGGCACCAGTGACTTCTTTCTCTCTCTCTCTTTTTTTAATTTGTTTTCTTTATGCATTTGACGGTATTTTTTAATGGTCAGTTGAACTTGTCTCATGCACTAGCCTGACAACATCACTTTCTTGCACTGCTCTGGAGAACATTCACGTGCATGCGCTTCCCCGGGCTTTGCAAGAAGGTGTTGATCAGCAAAGCTGAAATTAAGAGACAGCCAAGCAGGTGCATATACAGACAGGAAGGAAGTGTGGAGGAGAGGTGGCCCCAAGGATGTTTGCTGGTGTTATTCTCTCATCCCCAGAAAAGATTTCTGCAAAGATCAGCAGGAGAGCGGAAAGACTTCTTATAACCATAGGCGCGCGCATGGGGCGTGCTGCGAGTCCCATTCTCCTACTCCGCCACCGAATCTCGCTGTGCCGTGGGATTTCACGGCGGGGAGTAAAAGGCCTGTTACTCTCCGCCGCGAGTCCCACTCGCCTTTAAAAGAGAATTAAAAAAATGAAAAATAAAATTCCCTGGGTGCACACCCTAATGAAATGTGCTGCACATGCCTATACTTATAACTCACCGGGTGCTAACTCAGCGACCCCATGTGTTGCGCTGCTTCACCTGTGTCTGCCACCTCACATGCCCAAGCGGTTTTCCTCTCACCAGGTGTACTTTTTATTCCTTTGTTCTTTTATACACAGGAATCTTGTACCAAGCACTTTCTACTCAGCTCACCTTTGCTTCCTGTTCCTTCTACTTATATCCTCTCAATTACCTCATGAGCCCAGTAATTACCATCCAGGTGCTCATAATCCCCCAGTGGAGCATGGTTAGTTGTGTTTGCAGCCCTCTTGATGCTGCAGCAATATCGGTGATCGGGGCGCTGCGGGTAGTACTTTGTCACAAACTCCTCTTAAGGGTCTATAAACTGGGAGCTGCTGGGAGCATTGTGCTATACCTGTCCCTTAGGGTATGTCTATATAGCAAAGAAAAACCCACAGCTGGCACGGCTTTTTTCTTTGCTGCGTGGACACACTCATAGGAGTCTAGTAACCTCCTAGGTGTACCATGCGCTCAAGGTCAAGCACTGGAGGTGCTCCAACCTCTGGCCCTGCAGTCTCCAACTCTTGAGGCTTAGTACACACTTACTGGGAAATTCGGCTTGCGTAACTCACGTCGACTTACTAAATCCTCTTCTGCGCGCCGTCTCCGCTGTTGCTGCGCTGACGGGAAACGCGTTCCCATTGATGCAGCACTACACCTTTTGAGAAGGTGGTTTAATTGAATCAACTTCCGGATTGATTGAGTGGGTCTTCACTGCTGCTCAGTTGAGCCGGATAGATCTATCTGACGGTGGTGAATTTGCCGCCGTCAGTATGTGCATACCCTCAGTGGAGGGGTGTTAGAGTCTAATGAATAACAAAGAGCTACTTTGCTAGGGTTGCCAGACGCAATCATAACAATTACTCTTGGCACAATTGCTTTAAATTACAAACAAAAGATGACCCAACGGTCCTTAATCCAGACTTTAGGGGCAGCCAGTACAGACGTATGAAGATGGGGTTCCTCTGATTCAGTACTAGGAATTCTCACTCCAGGAAACTCTCAACTACAGGCAATAACATACTGGCCTGCAGATCCTCTGGCCAGAGCCCAGTCCTTTTCTCTGTCTTGTTCAGATTTATCTGTACAGCCCTTTTGTTTGAAAGTCACTCCCAAATAACTGCCTGTCGCTGCTGCTGCCCTTGCCAGAAACAGGCTGCCTCCTGGGCCCAGCTCTTAGCCTTTTGGTCCCAAACTGCCTGATCTTCTCTCTGCAGCTAGCCCTCGTTAAATCCTGGAAGGAGGACTGTAGCTGTTTCTCTTGGATTACTATGCATTTAAGACACATCTAAGGCAAAATAATTTGTGGGGGGTGAAATCCTGGCTCCACTTATATCAAAAGGAGCTTTGGAGTCATTGGAGCCAGGATTTTGCATCAAGTGCTCTGACTTTTAAAAAGAATACAGTTTTATAATCCTCCATCTTGGCAGGGGGTTAGACTAGATGACCTTGTGGTCCCCCCTAATCCTATGGTTCTATGATTCTATAATGAAGAACATCTTTCATACAAACCATATCCCAAAACACATAGTGTCATTGTGAACATTTACAGAGTTCAATAATACACAGCCAAACTGAATATAATCCGCTCTGTCCATGATATTTCTAAACAGCTGTCACTGTGGTAGCTAAGGTAAGTGCTGATAGCCTAGTGGGAATAAAATTAAGAAGTGTATGGAAAGGAAGAAAAGCGATGTTTGCAGCTGAGTTTTGAAATGAGAGGAAGGAGGTGATGAGACACAGCTACAGGAAACCTGTTCCAGATGGCAGTAGCTGTGGAGGAGAGTACTCTTACAATGATGTCAAGATTGCATGAAGGTACTGCACAAAGGAGAGATCAGTTCTAGATGAGCTGAGGAACAAGAAAGGGAGAGAGGCCCATGGAAGGTTTGAAAAATGAAGAGGGCAATTTTGAACTGGATTCTGTAATTAATGGAGAGCCAGTGAAACAGTTAGAAAATGAGAAGCTGATGGCCTTGCACTCTGTATACAGTGGTCATCATTAAAGAGGCAACATTTGGCAAAATCACACAGCAGGGTCTGAGACACTACAGTTCCTTCTCCTCTAGTCTAATATAGGAAATACCTGTGTGGCATCTGCTGGCAAGTGTTGGATTTTTAAAGGCATTCACTTTACGTGGAAAGACAGCAACATTCTGCATATGGATTGGAAAATTGGCACATGAAGGTATAAACAATATATGAACAATAGTAAAAGTGAAGGGGGATGAATGTATTGATGAGGATTTCAGAAGATGCTGAGTCCAAGCACTGATGTACATGGATAATGTGGTGATAGAGAGGCTGACAGGTAGTTTTTAAAAGTGGGAGATATGAAAGAAAAAAGAAAGCAGAATCCAGACTGAAGCCAATGGAAGATTAAGACAAAATCACAAGTATACCAGGTCAAGGTAAGCAATTAAAGGTATCAAAAGAAGTAAAGTTGAGTAAATCAGTTCAAAAGCGATGGTGAAGGTTCAAGGTGGAAGGGGAGTTAACTAAGGCAGAAAAGGTAAATAAAAAATAGAGAGATGAGAACTAGCCTTTGCGGGACTCAAAATGGGGGGGGGTCTCAGGATAGATGTTGATGGCTGCAATAAGATGGAAAGGGGGAAAAAAAAGACAGCCTCAGAAGAATGATGACGGCCTTAGTACACAAATGAGGGCACTTTCTTTGCTATGGACTGATTGAAATATACACTGCAAGTTCCTCAGAGACTGATGGCATATGATGGCTGTATATGAGAATGCATCTGAAACACATAATGTTTCTGACAACCAAATCCACAGACTGAGGAATTCAAACAGTGCATATAGGCAAAGCTAGCTGAGAGGATTATTTCAAGAATATAAACCAGATATAGTTAATCTAACTTGAAATAAAATAGAAAAGACCATGAGACACATCAAAAAGGACCATAATTCTGAGTGAAGAATTAGTTAATGAAAATCATAAGCCACCAAGATGCATACAGCCCAGCGATTGTTTCCAAGCCAATTAATATCATATTATATAATTGTATGCATGCTCTAGTAAACGTGAGAAGAAAAAATTCTGCAACACTCGAAATACAATCCCAAAGAACTTCTGAGTGGACACAGTGACTGAGCAACCAAAGTGATGCACTGTAGATTTAAATTTCAAAGCAAAACATTTTGCATGAAGTGCATTCAGGGCAAGATAATGCCATATTGGCATTGGCCAAAGGGGTGGTGTGGAATTCCCAGTGCTTCGAGAAGTGCATGGGAGGATGCTTACTACTACACTCCATGTAGTACAGCAGTTTGTCCCTGCATACCAGTCCCTCTTTGCAAGCCGGTGCAGAAAAGAGCAATTGGAACATGGTCTCACTTCCTCTCCTCCCTCATTGGAGTACTGTGTACCCCTATGGGATTAATGACAGTGTAACCCCTGGGCTAACCTGAGTACAGGGACTGCAAATTTGCCTGAGTTTCATTTGGGCCGAGGAAGTATAAATGGGGAGAAATTTACTTGGACTTTCCCCATGTGGCTCATCTGCTAAAGTGTTAACCACAGTCTGGGCCTCCGTGACATGGATGTGTATTAATTTCAATTAATTGCAAGCATTCTTTTACAATGTCAGACTTGTACACATCCTCTTTTCAGAAACAGTTGGAAAAATGCTGTTAATCTGCTATTTTAGTTTATTTCACTATGTAACTTCAGTTCATGGGAGCTTGAAATTTACCACCTTTCAAAATCCATACCAACTGTGGATTTTAATCTCCATACACAAAGGCAGATATTTCTCTCTCTGAGAGGTTTATCTAACTCATAAATAGGCTTAGCAGAATTTGATTTTTATTTTACAATTTCTACAGATAATATTGAGGTTTAAGCATTTTTAAATGTGTATTGATTTAAATTTTCATACTTGTGGGAAATTATGGGAGGAGGTCAGATAATTATTTAATGACAGTAGATGTTGAGATTAAAAAAGTTAAAGCTTTATAATCATTAAACTACAAATTGTAAGCATCACAAGTCAAAATACATTAATAGGTTTGCAGACAGCACATTAATTTTGCCTATCTTGTAAATTTTGATTATTATTGATGACAATATTTTCCCTTGGTTTGTGTGTGTACAGTGAAATTGACATTTACTGACATTCACAGATAAAAATGTAATCCTCACATGCCTACTCTAAGCTATATCAAGCTCATGACACTTGGCTGTAGAGCATAATAAACTGTGCTAAATTGGCCAAAATTGGTTAAAAATGAATTAATTTCAAGGCAGAATCTGGAGTATGAATCATTCAGATATGAAGTGCGCAACTTCAGCCCAAAAGTAAATTAAAAATCAATCAGAAAAACTATATATTAACTTTAGCATGACTACTTATCTAAATAAGGATACCCATGTGTGTAAAAGTTTGCAGCTCCTTAGGTTGCAAGCTCTTTAGGGCAAGGACTTTTATTTGTTTCTGAAGCACCTGATAGGCTTTGGGTGTTATATAAATAAATATACTCTACTATATTGCATCTTTTACATGCCACACAAGGATAAATCCAACGTTTCATTATACAAATTGCTATGGATTTAGAATACTAGATTTTTGCAACTCTGTATGGAAGTTGCAAATTGCACACACTGGCTGGCACTGATGAGAATTTCCCATTAAAATAAAATCTCTTTAAAAACACTAGTTTTGCATTTTTATCTGATGTGTGTGTGTAGTGTATATATGATTCGAATATATCTGTGGTTGCTGTGTGGGTGTGGTGTGTATGTATTCATGGGTGTGCATATGTGAGGTATATGTGTGTATATATATATGTATGTATGTGGCATGTACATGGTACTTTCTTCACTGCACAACCCTTATTCATTCCAAGAAGACTGTCCATCCTCTGCAGTGAATGATGCAGGGGGGGTCCTGTGGGAAAAAAATCGTGATCATGTAACTTAGCACTGTATACAGGGCAACCCTAATTCTTGCATTTCCTAGCTTTTGGTTGCTTAATTTTGCAACCTTAATGTTCTTTTAACACATGCTTTTTTGGATGTAATATATGTGTGATGTCCCAAACTGTGCTGTGTACATATGTATGAGTGTATATATGTGATGTGCAGTGTTATCAATCCTTGCAATCTTATTGTGAATTTTATTACATTTTATGTTTTCCTTAAAAGACCGAGAAGCTGGAATTTATGATTAAATCAAAATCTCAGCTCTTATTTCTTTCTCTCATAGTTGTGGAGAAAAGCCTGAAAACAGTACCCAAGTGCACTCTAAAGCTCAAAAACCAGAAGGCAAATAAAAAAATCCAATATATATGCTTAAAAAAATCATGATTTCTAAGCCAGTCTTATGATTTTTTTGGAGCCTGACTTATGATTTTTTAACTCTTGGGGCTGGAAATGCTGGATGTGGCGAAATATGTGAGTGTATATATGTGATATTGTGTGGATGTGTGTGGATGTATTTATGTGTATGTAGGTATCTACATGTGGTGTATACATGTATACATGTGATGTATGAGAGTATATATGTGGTGTACGCTGCGTATGAGTCATGTGGGTATATACAGGTGGTGTTCGGGTAGTGAATATAGGTGACGTGTATGTGTGCCTGTATACGATATGTCATACGGTGTGTGTGCTAATGTGGGGGTATATATATGTGATGTGGGGTATATGGAGTATATATGTGCTGTGGTGGGTGTGTGGTATATATGTGATGGGGGTATGCACTGGGTGTATAGATGAGATGTGGGTGTGTGTGTTGGAAGATAGATGTGATGTGGGGGTGCGATGTGGGGAGTGTGTGGGTGTACAGATTTGATGGGGGGTGTTGGTGGATAGATGTGATGCAGGTGTGTGATGTGGGGGTGTGTAGGTGTACAGATGTGATGTGGGGAGGGTGTTGGCGGATAGATGTGATGCGGGTGTGTGATGTGGGGTGTGTTTTGGTGTACAGATGTGATGTAGGGAGGGTGTTGGCGGATAGATGTGATGCGGGAATGTGATATAGGGGTGTGTGTGTGTATAGATGTGATGTGGGGTGTGGGTGTACAGATGCGATGTGGGGTGTGGGTGGGGGTGTGTGTGTACAGATCCGATGTGGGGTGTGGGGGTGTACAGATGCGATGGGGTGTGGGGGTGGGGATGTGTGTGTACAGATGCAATGTGGGGTGTGTGTGCTCTGTGTGTGTGTGTACAGATGCAATGTGGGGTGTGTGGGTGTGTGGGTGTACAGATGCAATGTGGGGTGTGTGGGTGTGTTTGTGTGGGTATACAGATGCGATGTGGGGTGCGTGTGTGGGTGTACAGATGCCATGTGGGGTGTGTGGGGGTGGGGTGGGTGTACAGATACCATGTGCGGTGTGTATGTGGGGGTGTGGGTGTACAGATGTGATGTAAGGTGTGTGGGGTGTGTGTGTACAGAT
>ML675604.1:11040112-11061034 GCA_007922155.1 Mesoclemmys tuberculata | reverse complement strand
GGGGCAGGCGGGGGCGAGCCCGGCACCGCTCGGGCGGGAGGCGGGCCCGCCGCGGTAGTGGTTACTTGTGCCCCTCCCCCGTTCCTGGCCGGGAGTCAGGACCCCGCTGTGCTCGGCGCTGTACAGCAGGCAAGCGGCGGCTGTGGCCCCGTAAAGCCTCAGACCCGTAAGTGTCCAGCCGCTGGGATCGGCGGTGATTAGTTAACGCTGCGAATAGGGCCGGATGGTGCCGCTTCAGATCTCGAGGCTTCCAGCTGGGAGTTGCCTTGGGCGGGCTGTGCCGCGCTCCCCTTGCAAGTGGTCTTGCAGCAGTTTTGATGGTGGGGAGGGTGGCTGAGCTGAAAGCCACTGAACCAAACTCTACATTCTGGTTATTAGGAAAACCACTTCCAGCCAGGCGGGGCTGCTGCAGCCCTAGTTCCACCACCCTGCTTCTTGCTGTTGGTCCTGCCAGTGTTCCTTGTATCTTGAACAGAAGAGAAAAGCTTTCAGTTGTCTGGTTGTAAACACCCAAACATCACAAACGGATAAAAGATTGGGTATTTATTTCTTTAAGCGGGGATGTTGGTTTTTGTCCCTTGCTCATGGTAGGTGGCTTAGATTTCAAGGCAAATTGTCTTCTGCTCAAATATGAACTAGCCAGATAATATTAAAAATAAAAAGATTGAAATAAAATGAACTAAATTCCTTATACTCTTCTTAGTACAGTCCTGGGGATCCTTTTAATGGCACTTCTGCTTTTCCTGCTAACTTGGTATTATTCTGTTGCTTTACTAAAACAAATTTACTTGTGGACTGTTTGTTCTACTCCTGAGTTTCCTAACATGAACAATACCTCATCTTTATCATATGTGGATCTCAAAGCATCATGGACACTCAACAATTAAGCCTCATAACATTCTTGTGGGGTGGGATATCCCTGTTTTATGGATGGGTCTTTAATTTGTTTCACTGTGTTCTCTGTAACCACTTAGTCGGCCAGTTTCTCTTCTGCTTGTATGAAGGCCCTGGGGGAAAGAGCAATATTTTTAAAAGTAGGAAAAGCTGTGACTGTAAAACAACAACAAATTGATAGGAAGACTAGGGGCAGGGGTAATGTGTACTTACAGCTGTGTTGGTCTCAGGATATTAGAGAGACAAGGTGGGTGAAGAATATCTTTTTGGGCCAACTTCTGTTGGTGAGAGAGACAAGCTTTTGAGCCACACAGAGCTCTTCTTCAGGTCTTCACACTGAAAGCTTCTCTCTCCCACCAACGGAAGGGGCTGGGCTAATGTCCAGAATTACTTTTGAATAATAGAAAATCATGATGACGATGTCCCTTTAAACATAAAGTAGCTTTCCCCCCCTTCTTCTCTTGCAGTCCCAGTTCAGCTGTGGTACCTTCTTTCCCTTGATGTTATAGATGAGCTAAAAATATTAGTGGTCAGCCATGGCTGGTGACTCTGGCCCTGGTTATAGTCTATCGACTTGCAGCGAAGTTTGTCCCTGGAGTCAGTTTGGTCCCCTGCTTCTGTGATACTTAGCACATGTGTGGGAGTGCATGCAGGGGTTCCCTTGTCTCTTGTGG
Source organism: Mesoclemmys tuberculata (assembly GCA_007922155.1). Taxonomy (NCBI): domain Eukaryota; kingdom Metazoa; phylum Chordata; order Testudines; family Chelidae; genus Mesoclemmys; species Mesoclemmys tuberculata. The sequence continues at coordinate 11,059,466 of ML675604.1, read as the reverse complement.
GAATGCAGTGGTGATGGTTTTTCCCAGGCCTCCAAATGAGGTGGAATTTTACTAGGATGCCACTGGATTTATTTTATTTTATTGCCTTTGTTTAACCAGAAAGCCTGACAGTTTTGAAATATTATAAAATGAAAAACACAGAAAGTATTGTGTGTACAGAAAAATTTCCAGCTCTGTTGGAAAAAATATTGATTTCCAGCAGTGTAACTAGAGACCCACATTTTAAGCACGCGGATGTTAGTAGTTGATCCACAAATAAGGCAAACATAGTAAGTGCAAAGACACTTTAAAAAAAAAAGTGCTACCATGTCTACTGCTGGTTTAAGCCTTGTCTACACTAGAAAGTTGTACTGCTTTAACTATACCGACATGGTTAAAGCAGTACTCTCTAGCATGGGTGGAGTTACATCCGTCTAAAGGAGCTTATACTGGTATAGCTATTCCTCCATGGGAAGGGGGAAAACTATACTGGTATAAATCACCATTATACTGGTATAACTGCAACCACGCTAGGGCTTTTACTGTTGTAACTATTTTGGTTTAAAAAAAAATAATCACACTACTAACTGAAATATACCTGTAAAACTTCTATGTATAGATCAGGAGTTCCCCCAGCATTAAGAATATTGGGGATATAGTTTGACCACTGGCGTTTTAAGCACCATTTCATAACACTGCTCAGATCCTGTACAGTTGACAGTGCCTACAGAAGGCCACCCATCCATGCTAGAGCTCCCACTGTTTTTAACACTGATTAGGTTGAACTGGTGTAAGCAATGGTGGGAAATTTTTAAAAAACTTCCCTACCGTAGTCAGTACCCAAATGAAGCAAAGCTAATGGTTGAGTGAACATTTCAGCTACTGTTTTGCTTTTCTAGAGATATATTCGTGTTTAATATTAAAGTTCCACTCGTTTAAGAAAACCCTGAGAAAGACTTTTCATTATCTTTGCCAGTATTATGGTAGAGCCTTACTACTTCACACTTCATCAATCCACACCCGTTTTAGTGTGCAAGTTAGACTACAATCTCTCTGTACTTTTGGACAAAGATTTCAGAGTGCTGTAATGAGGTGTCTTATTACAAAGACTTTATCACTTTTACAAAATATACGGTAAAATATATACCATGAATTATTGTCCGTTATTGAAACTAAAGTACACTTACCAAATAAATTAACCGAATACATTGTATCTCTTCTTTTTTTCCCCCTTGTGTTTATTCAAAAACTTATTTGCAATGGGGCTTCCAGTAATTAGTGCAATTTAGCAAGGTTCTACTGTATTAAACTTTCCCTTGTTTGTTAAAGGGATTCATTTAATTATACAGCAGTGGCAGGGCCCAGAGTTAAGGCTGTGGTATGGTTTCAGGTGTTATGTTACAGAGGCACTGATGGTGGCTCCATAGTTAAGATTGTTTTCGGCTTTTCCTGTTGACAGGATTTGTAAGCCCCTATGAAGTCGAAATGGTCCACTCTTTTAAAAGAAACCATAGTAAAAAGTACTCTTGAAGGCATCTTGGTCACTGGCAGGTGTTCCTGAGGGGAGAAAAGGTTTTAAAAAAGTACACATTTCAGAAATTTTGTATGGTATCTCAAATTTCATATATGTTTTGAACAAATAGTATTTAGAAACTTTAAAATTTCTCTCAGATGTTAGCATCAGCCTCCTTTGAACTACAAACCCCATTTTCTTCCCCAGAATTTTTTAACTCTTCTCCGTAGGAAAAGAACACAACACACACTTCACCAGTTCATGTGTGGCCTTACATCTATCCGTGTGAATGGTGCTGAGGTCAATGAAAGTTGAAGTTCTAATGTTTGTGAGGAACGTGGTGTGTTACTATACACAATGGAGGTTGTATTAGACTAATTTATAGAGCATGGGGTTGTGTAGGAGTTCAGTTATCTTAGAGAAGGATAATTTAATTGGACGTTTTCTTGCTCTGTGCTTTCTTGTGCTCTGTGGGCACAAGTGCCTATCTGTATCAAGTGAGTTCTGGTATTGTGGTCTGAGTGTGCTAAAGTCCAAATAATCTGAATTCCTTCTTATTATTTCTACAGTTAATGGATAAAAAATATTTTAATAAAACAACCTTTCTGTTACAGGGCTACTTACAAAGCCTGGGGTTATTAAAAATAATAACAAATCCAGTTTTACATTCCATTGTGTAAGTGGTGAAAAGTGCAATCCGTTTTGTTTTATTGTTGTTTATTTTACCTGTTTATTTTGCAGGTTTTAACAAGTTTACAAATCCTCGCCATGGAAATAGCCGAAATGAAACAATCATTATAACAGGTTTATATTTTGTTTAAAGAGATATTATACAGGAATATTATCAACGACCTTTCTATTTAACAGGCTGTTACCACATTACAGAGTGAGCATCATTACACCACCTCTGTCATTTCTAGTGATTTTATTAAATTGAGGGAAATCTCTATATACACATATTTACCAGACCAGGTATTTTTATCAAATATTAATATTTAAAGTCTATGTATCTATCTGTACTCTATCTATTTTGCTGGGTACGTAATTGATGTGTTAATTTTTCCATAACCACATCCTCCCATATTTCTTAACCATTCCTCGATGGTTGGGCTATTTTCCCTTTTCCAGTACGAGGCTACCAAAAGCCAAGCAGCTGCTAGAAGATAAGAAATTAATTTTTCATCTCCTTTTGTCTGACCATTTCCAAAGGATGATTTGGTAGTACATATCCAACATTTGGGCATGGATTGCATCCCAATACACTCTAATGGCTGGATATGTCCACCATATATGCATAACATCTTTTCTTTCACCACAATTTCTCCAGCATTTGTGCTCGTTCAGTCGCTCTCTGTTGTTTGAAATCTGAATGGTGTGAGGTACCATTGCAATGGTGTCTGAAAGACATTTTCTTTTATTGTGCTACAGACTGAGGTTGCTGGTCTTCTTTTCCAGATTAAACCCCATTCCTCTACAGTAATTTATCTATCCACATCCTTTTCTTATGATCCAGTGTATCATATATGGATGCTTTTTTGTGAGGAGAGCTGTCTGCAAAAATGGGTATAAATGTTTTGGTTCACTGTGTTTGGGCAGTGAAAATAAACTACTCACATTCACTTCCTGGTTTGCAAGTATGAGCACAGTGCTGCATCGTCTGGGGGGGGGCGGGGAGAGGAGGAGGCTTGCAAAGGAATGTTTAAATCTAGACATAGTGTCTGTGTGGACTTTTTCCTCTCTTTAAAATTTACAACATTTTTATTAGCTTTTGTTCTTTTTTTTAAACAAAGCCTAGATTTTGATTCTAAACTACTGTATCTGATGTTGTTGTTTTTGGGTGACATAAGCAAAGACAATTTACTTACACTAGTGCACAAAGAGAACAAAATATAACAAGACAGAAAACACAGCAAATAATAGTTAGTACTTCTAAACACACTAAACAGATGGTTAATTCTAGCTGTATTCAAGAGTCACTGTTCATTCAATGTTTGGTTGTTTTGTTCACCGTAACGGGTTTCCAACATTTACAGAGCCATTGAACCTTTCAAATAAGATTAGCTTCAGAGTATACCATCCCACTGATACTCCGCAGGGGTTCTGATTCCTTCATTTCAGCATTCTGACTTTTTTGATCTCTCTCTCTTTCTCTCTCTCTCTCTCTCTGTCTCTGAAGGGTAGGCAATCTTCAGCCCTCTCTAGTTTAAGATCAAATACATATTAACTCCCCCTGTTGAAACTGGTTTTCCAACCTCTTTTGGAATATCAGATGCAAAAGTAAAGAGAAAGCAACCTGTGGAGTTGCCATAGTGATTTCTGAGTTCACCCGTAGCACTGTTGTGTATTTTTACAGAGACTAGCCCTTTCAAACTGTGCCAATTTAGACTAAGATTGGAGACTGTGGTATGTTGTAATATTCTTAATTGTTCTGGGGGAAAGACTGCTGCAAAATCCTCACGTCAGGGATGAATGTGGCCTATTGTAAATCAATGAATTTTACAGTGAGGAAGAGTTTGGCCTACTGGCATGGAGCAAAACATGTTGCGGCATCCTCATGTATTTGGTTTGTTGTTAATTTGGTTTAATTTTAGTAAAACGTAACACCCCCCTCAACACCTTTTCTCAGTGTTAGTTTATGGATACAGTTTCATCTACCAAATAAACTTCTGAACTGGAAAAAAGCTTTCAGACAAAGGTCGTGGGATTTAAACTATTAAAAACAAATGGAGATCCTGTGCAAGTGTCAGATATTTACAAGTTTCTCATTGGCTTACTTTATGAGAGCTATATTAGCATGCCTACTGACATTAAGACACTTCCAGTATATTGGTGATGGAAACTAAAATAATTTAATGCCCAATTTAAAATCTGCAGCCATACGGCAATTCTATAATGTATAAATTTGAAATATAATTTCTTTGTTCAGTGTGATGAATACAGTACTTGGATTGCACCTAACCCTTTATATGATAATCTGCAGAAGATCTGCATGCTGCAGATCGATATACTGCATTATACCTTTAGCTATTCCTTCATTTTAGACCCATACCCTTTCTATTATCTCACTTTTTAAACAGTATATTACTAGTTGGGAGCCTGTCTCACAATGAACATGATTCATCCTACTCTCCAGCCTCCCCTCTTATTCTGTCCCCCCTCCCGTCCCCCCCATCCTCCCTTCTTCCTCTGTTGCTGCCTTGCAAACTGGTCATTGTTGGGTTGTATGATCGTGACATCAGAATAAACAATCTAGTCATTCCCCATCTTGCTTTCTCTCAATTTGTTTGCATATTGCCGTTCTGGTGGGTAAAAATCTTAACGCTTTTAATATCTCATTTAAAAAAACCAGTTCAAACAGCTGTTTGATGCAAATTGTCAGGGATGGGAGGAGGAAAATGTGTATGCTACAATAATAGCTTTTGTATAGCACTTTCCATCTACCAAGAGCTTTACCTACATTTGCTGATTATATTGAATAGCACCTCAGTAGGACAAATTGGAACTGGCATAGTAAATTGCTGTATATAGATACAGGTGTTAGAACCTTCTTATTAGGAGTTGTATGTGAAATGCAGCGTCCTGAAAATGAGTAGATAGCAAATGTCACTTATGTGAAAGAAATTAATTGCACATCATTTTAAGGTGCTTTTTCTTTTCTTGTTTTTTCTCTATAGTGGATTGTTTATGTTGAGGCTTTAGTTGGGGACAATGAGCAGGTTCTGGTTGAAGGGATTTTTCTTGTTGGGGTGAGAGGTCAGCAGGGTGGGAAATCATTAATATCCGAATCCCTTGATGGGGAGCCTGTGGGTAGGATTTTGGGCAGGGAAGCTTCTCATTGATGCTGGTGGAATTAGGCGTATGGGCAGCCTGTGGTTTGAGAAGTCAGGAAGTCTCATAATGTTGAGTGCAATCTTTTCTCTTTTTGAGGATGAGTGTGTTAAAATTGAGAGAAGCTGGATGAAAGAGTTTGTTTCCATGGGTGTGAGAAGCCCTTGGAGTTGGTGAGAGGCTCCTGAATTCTTTTCTCTGCTACTTCCAGGATTGGGACACTGTCAGTGTAGGGTTGCAGAGACCATGGAAGTGGATGATTGTTGCTGTCTTGTTCTATCTAGCCATGGTGGCAATATAGTTACAGTGGGGACGAATGGTGCAAAGATTGTAGTAACAAGGGGGATTTTTGTTTTGGAGAGGGCTGGCATTATAGAATGTTGAAGAGGCCCTTAAGTGTGAGAGATGGTTGATGTGAGTGGGTGGTGAATTAGGAAGGTTTTGTGATTTAATGATGACTTTCGCAGCCATCCCTGGGTTTCACTATTTAGGTACCCAGCTGTGGCGCTTGTATCTCTTCAATGGGTACAGTCAACTGGCCAAGAGAGTGGAACATGCTGCCATGTGTTGGGAATATGGATTCCTGGGAGTAGGGAGGAAAGGGTCTGGTTGTGGTGGGCTTTGGTTCCTCTGTCTCTGTGGTAATTGGCAGGGGTAGACAATGTAGTAATAGATTTGTAAGGAGATAGTGTAAACCAGGAACAAGATGTTTAATCTCTGTTCCTTTGGTTTCGCTTATTATTCCTCCAGAGATTGGGAGCCTAGTTTCCTGACAATTCAACCTTTGGTTCCTGATGATTAATGCTCAATCATTGGAGGAAAAAACCATCAGTGAACAATGATTGAATAAAAATGGAGAGGTGTATTAATGTAACCTGGTTGGATAATTCTGCTGGGATGGTTTTGCCTAGTGATCATTTTGGTTGATGAGCTCCTCTTGGTGATGGATAAAGATCAAGTGTGCTTCCTGTAATGCGTGGGTGGAAAAGTTTTATTTTGCAGGTGGCTGGCCAGCAGGATTGCTGTTTAAATGATTATTTTAATGCTGTTGGGGTTTTATTGTGGTATGCATTATGTGCTAGAGCACAGAGAGTCTTTTGTAGATGTCTTTTTACTGTTTAGTCAAAATAAATTGAGTAGGGGATACATTTTGGCTCTTCATCACGCCTCTAATTTTTACTGAACTGCTTATTTCAGGTCTTTTAACTTGGGGTTCTAGCTCCATCCAGCATCTATAGAAATTACAGTTACTCCATGTATTTTTTTTAAAAAAAATCTCTCTCTTGCAGCACATCAGAAGATTCTCAAACTGTGGTTAGTGATTCTGTGGTAATCTGTTGATCTCTCCTGGGTGGGTCACAGAATGAAACATTTTGAGAACCAAGCAGAAGGGAGGTGGGTCCATGATGTCTCTCTGATACATGGGTCTGCAGACTATGACAACTACAGAACTAGTAAAACTATAAAGAATAAATGTAGTTCAGATAGGACAACAGTAGTTAATTTAAATGGTAAAACCCCCCAAATTTCAAAGGCTATGCACAGTCCGAAAACTAAATAGTAATAGTGGTACTTTACAGTGCTTTTGATCCATGCAACTTAAGGCATTTTACAAAAGTGAGAAGACTTATTTTTATCTGATTTGCCCAGGTACATGTGCCCCATGTCTTTTTTTTTTTTAAACACAAAGTTGACAGGCAGCTTGTCCATGGTACAAACTAATTGCTCTCATGAAATTAAAAACAAAATGTCAGACAGCATAAATATGAGAGAACTGTGTACTAGTGTGTTTTTAATGCTAAACTCACCAAATTGATTATTTTCTAGTAAATATTTGTCATTTTTTGATAAAGTAAGGGATATGTCAAGTCATCTCATTTTAGCATAATTATGGGAATGAATTATTTTAATCTTAGATCACTATATTTACATAAAAGTATGTAATTTAATTAGGTATAAAAGAGTCTCTTATGTCTTAAAACCACAGTACAAAAGTGAGGGAAGTTTTAAACTTTTTAAAAGGGGAACTTTTAAAAAAAGAAAAGAAGCAAAGGGAATTAAGTGGGAAATAAAATAAACCAGAACTGCCTAAACCTACCAAAAATGGGTGGCTATGTGTTTTAAACACACTCCAAAGCAGCAGGGAAAAACAGCACAAGATTAAAAAATGACACCCTCTCTCTCTCTCAAAAAAAAAAAAACCCAAAACAAAACTACCTAAGTAAAAACAGTAAAGAGATATGGAGAAATTTATAAACAATAATTACGTCGTTTGACATAACTGTCAATAATTACATGTCTGTGTTTTTCTCTCTCTCTGTACACACACACATGGTCAAGTTATTGTTGCTTCAGAATGAGTATATTAAAGTGGGAGAGGGCTCAGGTAGTTTTTCTTCTCAGCACACTTGCACCTGGCATGATAATTGTATAATCAGGCTTCAGTGACCAAGGGCATGTGGAGCCACAGAATGGGCATTTCTCAGTGGAGTGAAGGTGGGGCTCCTTTCTCTTGTCCTGTCCCCTTTTGCCAATGTGTCAGTGCTAGAGGAAGCCCTTATTACACTTTCTGAACAGGTGCAAAGTAAGATGCTTTTTCTTGTGGTCCTGTGGTACCAGGGAAGGCATAGTACCTCCCGTTGGTGGTGGTCCAGCAGGTCACCCCCTTTTCTGTCCCCCTGTATGACTCAACCCATAGGGAGATAATTGAACCACATGTATTCAAATGATTTTTAATAACAACAAACTGAATCTTTGGCATAAACATGTCTTGAGAGAAATACATTTTACATCAAATTAAAAGTTGAGCGATAAACAAGAACATTTTGGTAACTACTCATAGCAGATCAAAGTGACATTTAAGTGTCTGATGCCCACCAACATGAGCAGGAAAATCAGAGGTAAGTCTAAATATCCACTGCCCCTCTTCAGTGTGCATTGTTGTGCGTATCTATCCTAAGGAACTGATTGCATTGATATAAAGTCCATGATGTCTGAGTGCATATATACTGGATGATTAATAGTCAGCTGAGAACTTGCTTTTGGGGGTTGTTTCAAAGGCTGAACACTTATCTTAATTTGTGTTTGTTGAAAAATAATTTACTTTGGTCTATACCACATCTTGTATGACTAGTTTTACTAATCCTCTAGCACTGTCGGTTTTTGATAAAGGGGTTTGGCATCAATGTACTGGCCTTTCGCTATTTTTTTCATCTGATTTGATACTAGCATCATCATAGTTTGACATGGAAAGAATTAATTAGATCATAGTCTAGCTGAATGTAATTTTTCATACAGGATGTATTGGATCTTTTGTAGTGTGTATTCTAAAGAAGTACTAATAACTAATGGAAAAGTACAGTTCCTGCATTTTTAAGGCAGGTATGTTTTAGGCCTTTTTTTGTCCTCAAAAATGATTTCTTACTATGTTAATATGTAGCAGATATTTCCACTGATGTGAACAGGAGAGTATTTTGTGATTTATATCTTTAAAAGTTCTAATATGCCAGAGCATGGTCTTTTGATTTCTTTTCTTATGACATAAAATAGCATCTGTATGTGATGTTGCTGTGAGTATATCCTCATACCCAAAGAGGGCATTCTAACCTTAAACATTTCCTTAGTTCTACAGGAGTTCATCTCAGTCCTTTTCTCTCACATTCATCTTTGCTTTTGACTCTGACTTTCAGGTATGTGAGTTCAGGGGAGAAAATGGCTAAATTTCACATCTACTAAACAAAACTATTAAGAAGCTTTTCTTCTGCAAAAACAGAAGCAGCATCAAAGCAGATCATAACTTGTATCTTCTCAGCACATAAGGTGGTAGAGCTTTTAAACATCTTCCTGGAAGGCTGCTCACGTGTGCAATTTCCACTAAGTGAAGAATTCTTTAAATTGTGGAGTCTTTGCAAACCATTTCAAAACTCCTTTAGGAGTTCCCTTTTCAGTTGTGCTCATAGTCTGAGTAACAGTCAAAAGGCTTTCAGTTTCAAGATAATGGCCATGCTGTTCTACTGGAATTAAAGAAGCCAGTCAATAGCCCTGCTTCTTTTTTAAAGAAAGATCAATGGAAGAACGCACAGGAAATCCTTAAGTCAGATATTTTATTAAATCTCATTTGCAGTACCAGATCTGAGAATCAGTACCAAATTTCAGACATCTTTAGGTCATGCCCATAGTACAAAAACTTATACTCTTGTTTAGTCTTTTTAGTGTGGACAGGATCAGATCACGATATAGCCCTAATACAGAATCGTGTAAATATGGGAGCCCCAAAATAGGGGCTAGCCTTTCACTTCTGGAGTCATGATTTCATTTTTTATTTAGATTACTGATGAAAATTTGTCTTAAACTATGTCCTCGATAGACTGTTTTCCCACAACATGAAATCCCACACAATTGGATGTGACTAGCAGACGCTGCTTAGGGGAGACCCAGGACTTGGATAATGAATAAGTTACTACTGTTTTGTACCTCACTTCCAAGTATTTGTGAGAGTGCCTTGCGATTCCAAAGAAGCATTAGGAAGAAATGAATTTTTCTCCAGGCTTTAAGCTAAGCTCTTAAAAACCAATCAAGACACAAGTCTAAAAGGTGCTGAGCCTTAGGTGTTTCATATTGCGAGAGGCAACTTTTTTTAGAGGTTATACCATGGCTATGGAATTTGGCACTCCTGGGTTAGTTACTGGTTCTACCCCAGGCATGCTTTCTGACTTTGGGCAAGTCACTTAACCTCTGTCTGTGCCTCTTTACCCATCTGCAAAACGGACGTAATAATACAGTCGTGCATCACAGACCTGATGAAGTTTAATGTTTTGAAAAGACTTTGCAATCATTGGAAGAAACGAGTCATAGAAGTAAAAAGTATTACTGTTTATAATAATGCCTTGCAAGAGTGTGATGCCTAAAGCTAACATGAGCCGCTCTTGTAGAACCCTAATATCTTTCAAGGAATTTGTTTTAGGCACAGTGCCAGTATTCATCCATTTGCTATAGAGCTGTTGCATTCAAACCCTGGTTTTCCCCCCATTTGCTTTGCAAAAGATCATTCCTAATTTTAAAAGTAATGGGTCAAATTCAGACTGGTATAAGCAGCCAATCAGTGGCGTTGCACCCATTTGCATCAATTCTGAATGTGTCCCAGACCATTTAGAGCTTATCTTAGAGAGGGTACAGAAGTGACAGCCTGTAGCAAGGCACTAGAGCCCGGGCCCGAGCCGGAGTGGGGGGAGCGCTCCCCGGGGCCCTGGTGGACAAACCCGGGCCCTGCAAGCCAAGCCACCCGGAAGCAGAAGGGCGGGGCCAGGAGCCTGGGGGGAAGTATAAAAGCCCAGGCAGGCAGCTCAGTCAGGAGGAAGCTGCCGACCGAGTCAGACGTGCCTCGCCGGAGGCAGCAGCCTGGGCCTGACCCCGAGCCAGCGGACAGGCCAGGCCAAACCCCGACCGACGGGCACGGGTGGGAGAGATCCGACCCGCTGGATATAGATGACTGGGGGGAGCGAACCCAGCCCCAGGACCCACTAGGGTCACCGGGCCGAGGCAGGCCGTGGGGGCCCCCCTGGCCCCTGGAGGGGGGCAGCCCGCCCAGCTCCCGCGGGTGGGCGCCGGACCCGTGGCCCCGAGAGAGCGAGGGGACCCCGGAGGCCGGCCCCGACCTTGAGGAACTGCTGGATGCCGACAACCCCTCTTCAGCGTGGCGAGAGCCCGACCGTCTCCAGGAGACCCCCGGGCCCTACGACTTGGAGGAGCTACCCCTGGCCGACGACCGCGAGGAGTGGCCAGACCTCCCGCCTGCCGACGGGGAGGGCTTGGCCGGACTGCCACTCACCGCCTCCACCCCGGCACCAGGGAGTAGGACGTGGTCCCAGGTACTCCGGGGCTGGGGGGGAGGAAATGGCCCAGGGAGGCCACAGCTTGTGGCCGAGATAGGGGCCAAGCCCATGTCAGCGTGTTGCGGGCGGATCCCCGCTGAGCCAGTGGCCATTGTCTCGTGTCACTGGTAGGGCCCTGGGCTGGGACGCAGTGGAGTCGGGAGGGCCTGCGTCCCCCTCCCCCACCCCCTTTCCGTTCCCAGACTTGCCCGAGTACCCCAACCCGCTATAAAACTGCTTGCCTGCCCGCCCTGCTAGGGGCCGGCGCAATAGACTGCCGCCTCCGTGATCAGGCACGGAGGAGCTAAGTTTCCCCAAACTAATCAGACCTTGTGCACCCGGACAGGTGCGAACGTTTACACAGCCTCTGGCTCAGAATTTCAAAAGTCCTTGTAGATCTTTTGCAGCCATGAGTTGAGGATATCTGTTGTCAGCATGCACCCGTTTCTGGATGATCCTTTCCATCTCCTCTTGGGAATCTGTGAAATTCATTGTGAACTTCTGGCTCCAAAATGTCAGATCATCCTATATTTTTTAGGTAACCCACCAGATTTATTTTATATGATTTGGAGCAACAAGAATAGGGTCACAGGCAAGTAGGAGGTAGCAGCTAATATTGGGAATGCCTCTAGGAAAGAATGGGATAGACTCCTGTTTGCTACTTCACAAAAGGCCCTACAAATCCTCGAGACAGCTGTCAACACATTTACTCAAAAGATAGGACAAATAACCCCTCCCGACAGATAAAATCACACACTATATCTGTATTTACAAACCTCTGAACTTGAAATAATTTAAACAAACAGCATAACAATATGAATATTGTCATCCACCAAACTGCCTTTTGCTATACACGTTGTCAAGACTCCTTCCAAATATACTTTTTTTTACCACCACATGGTTCTATATCCATTAAAATTCATCCAGAACGTATCAAGATAAGATGCATCTTATTTGCTTATTTTGCATGATAATCACACTAATATATATAATAGGTCAGTCTGGATCATGTTTTCTCCACTTTACTTTCTAAGTAAAGATTTCACTAAAAACTTTGTTTCATTACATGTGCTTTATTGGTGCCAAGGACTTTGTGTGATACAGTAAACTATCTCATAGAAAGACAGAGAAAATACAGTAGCAATCTCTTCAAGGATATGTTTAAATATTACGATAATGAGATACAGAGGAGGTTCTGAGTGAAAGATGGCAAATTCTATACTCTTTTCATTAGAGTAGCTATGGGAATACTTAGATGACACACAAATAAGATGTGACAGTCATCAGTTAACAAACCTCTGGCAAAATTCTTTGCTTTTGTTTAAGCTCCAAAGGTATAGTATCGGTTAATAAATGGCAACCTGTATTCTTGGCAAATGTATGTAAGGGCAGAGAGATTGTCAAAGTAAATTGTGGAAGATAATTGTCCTAAGGTCTTTGATTTCTAAGACTTGAATGGCAATGATTTAGTGGGTCTCAAAATAGAAGGTTTTATAAACAATGTTGCTAGTTTGATGCTCTCAAAATGAATGAATGGAGCCAGTGTGCTTTTAGAGATGAATGTGGATAGTGAAAAGGGACCGTGAAGAGATTCAATCCCATTTATTTTGGGGGAAGTGAATAATTGGTTCCTGAGAGCTAGTTAGGACCTAGGAGGTCTAGGTCACAGAGTGTGGAGGTAAATGACCTAGGAGTTGGAGAACCACAATGGAACTTAATGGAAAAGGGCTTGGTATGATTGAAGCAACATAAGCTGACTGAAAGATGCTGGAGCTGACAGAGCAGGATGAGTTTGAGGGAATGAAACTGATCCAGAACTAGAGTATGGGAGAACCAAAGAAAGATTCTCTCACTGTGTGTCAGTGAGGATCCTACTTTAGCTGCGCATGTGCCCCATGAGCGAGATTGGATATTTTCTGAGTAGCAGTAACTGTCAGTGCAGTGCATGCACCCTGAGACTCCTCATACTCTTATACAAAGGCATAAAGGGCAGGGTTGCCAAAACCCTCCCTCAGTTCCCTCTTCCTACCCAGGGCAATGGGACAACCCAGCATGTATCTGACATGCTAAATGTACAACCCAGCATATATCTGATATGCGAAATGCTCCAGAGACCCTAAACTGGTTCTCTATCAACCTACTTGTAACCACTTCTTATCTTCATTATTTTGTCTTGCAAAGGACGTTGTCGTGACTGGGGTGTGAGCAGTCATGTCTGATGGCTGGAGCGGGAGTCAGGAGTTGGAGTAGTTCGAATACGAGTCAACAGCCAGAAATCAGAGGCTGGAGCCAGAGTCAGAGGTCAAGGTCACAGCCAGAGCTAGGAGTCATAGCCCAGGTCCGAACTGGAATCAGGCCACATGGACTACTCGGATAAATGTGGCTTGAGTTGAGAATCCCAGGACTTGCAGGTCCTGATGGAGAAACATTTGCGAACAGAGCATGTATCTGAGATGTGGCTCTCCCATAGCAGAAAGGGCATGGGCTGTATCCATCCTTGATGGGGATCAGTCTGTTGCTGGACAGGCGGGGTCTGAAGACTGAGGGGTGGGAGTCTGTTGTGAGGAGTGGCAGTCAGTGCAAAGCACCTCACTTCGCAGTACAGGGGAACATAGAGGGGCCTGTAACAGTCCCAGTCTCTGGACAACCTAACAAGTGCATCTGGTCTGTGGTAGCCTCCCCAGTTGGCTGGGAGAGTCAGCAGACTGCTTCTTAAGCCAAGCAGCAGTTTAGTTGGAAGCATTTGCCCATGGCTGTAATAGCTCCTGCACCTGCTCGTTCCCAGCTTCACTTCTGCCTTGTTCCAGCCCCGTCCCTGCCTTGACCCCACCTTGCCTCACTCTAGCTAACCCGGTTCTGACCCTTGGCTCTGATTCCTGACCTCTGACTCCAGCTCTGACCCTGGGTTCTGACACCTGGCTCTCCACTTCTGTTCTGACTCCTCCAACCACTATGTATGACTGCCCATGTCCCTGTCACCTTCCCCTTCCCCCCACATCTTTGTGTATTCTTTTTTCCTGGTACCTTATTTCTCCTCTTTATTCTTCCTCTCTTTTTTTCCATCTGTCTCATAGGTGTCTGGTTTGGCATGCAACACTGCTGTAAGCCTGTGATCACGAAGTTAACTACAAGCAATGCCCTAAACAACCCTGTGCTGGTACAAATTTGCCACGTCTTGACATGGATCGGACCATGTGCGGTACCTGTGTTTTTCACCAGGGAGTTTGCAAGTGAAAGTTGACACCAGAAACAGAAGCTGCATTTTCTTTCTTTGCTGTTCTTTTCTCTCCCCTTTTGTGTGTGTCAGTCTTGTTTTGTCATCTTAGGAAACAGGACTGGACTTTAACAGCAATAGCAGCTCCAGCCCATCTCAACTAGCGTCTTCTCTTTTCCTCCAAAGGACAGTTAGTAGCATCTTTAATTCATCTAAGAGACTGTTAAATAATTGGGATTTCCTTCTGAAATATCTTCCCAGCTAAAGGGAAAGAGAACAAGGGATGTTGTGAAAATGAAAACCTTGCTTAATAGTTTACATGTCCAATGCTTTAGCTGGTTTTCCTTCTTTTCTGTATCTTTAATAAAAGGTTAAAAGGATTTTTAACGGTGTGTTTGCCATGATATTAAGCAGGCTGAGGTCTTGGTACCAAACCTTGTTTAAAACTGTGTTCAGTGTTGGGCAGTGACTGGATTATGTTACCAGCTTTGACTCTTTGGGGCCATTTAGTCCATTTAAATTAATACAGCAGACCCCAGCAAAGAAGACCTTGGCATCTCCTGCCTTGACATTGATAGCCCTGGTGCTGGTGAGTTTGGCTTCCACACTGACTGCCCTGACACCACAGACAAAGTCCTTTTTCTCAGTGTTTTCAGCCAGGTTGGCCGAGATCCCCGTTTCATAAAACCAAGCCCTCTGGCAGCTTGTCTTCACAGATGGAAGGATACCATGGTATGTCTTTGCACCCCCAAATATACCAGAACAGACCTCTGATATTAACCAGAGAATAGGGTTCCCTTCCTCACTGTTACCTCCTCCTGTTAATTACCTTCTGAAGTCTCCGCCGGCTCTTCATTAGCATTTGTCTTAGTATGCTGATAGACTTTATTGCGTGCCTCACAATACACAATGTTACATCAGGGAGATAAGTGTCTCCCACCACCTGTCTGGAGAAGTTTGTCTCAAGACACTCGACCTTTGAGTGACCTGCTTTTAACTGCAGACCTAGAGAACAACATTTTTAGTATATATACACATAATTCTTCAGTGTTTTCTGAACAGCCATCTTGTAAGGGTAATGCTGACCAGCATGACGCAGGCTTTCAGTAGAGACTTTACATGATCCAGAGGTGAGCTCATGGGCCCTCTGCCAGTTGGCATTTAGAAGTCCTTGGGTCACACTATGACAGTACGGATGTATGTGGCGCTGCTAGGCCATATATCAGGGTGCATGTATGTAGTGGTGCTTGTCAGATTTGACCTGGCGGCTGCTCTGACTCTGGCTCAGGTTGGTCTGTTCCCCAATGAAACACTAGCCATATATGGTGGTTCTGCCTCAGCACTGAGCTGGTGGAAGGACCTCAGAAACGTGTGTGGAGAAGTGCTATTTTCTGATCTGTTCCTGACAAAGACCTTATTAATGGATGCATCAGGTACAGGTGGGAGAACCCACCTGGACCACCTACAAATTCAAGGTCCTGGTCCTCAGGTCCACATCAATGTCTTGGAGCTCAGAGCAATCAGGCTAGCCTACATGGCCTTCCTACCTGCTCTTCAAAGCTCCACAGTGCAGATTTGGATGGACAACACCTCTGCAATATGCTACATAAACAGGCAAGAATGCTCATGCTCATCTCCCCTCTGCCTGGGAGCCATCAAACTCAGAACAAGTGCTGCCAACACAGAATGGCTCTTCACTTCTTGGGTGTCAACATCCTGGTGGACTTCCTGAGTGGGCAGACAGCAGTGAGTGGGCTCTGTTGAAGTGTATAGTAGAGCTAGTGATGACCCCTGTGATAGACATGTTCACCATTGATGTCATTGACAAGTGCTAGATCTTTGTTCCAGAGAGGGTATGAGTCCAGAATCATTGCTAGATGCCTTCCTTCTGCAGTGGTCCCAATGTCTCTTGTTCACTCTTCCACCAACCCTTCACTGCAACCCCTGGATACACAGGGAGATTTTCCAGTATCAAAAGGGCCAAAGCTAGTCATTCTCATAGCTCCATACTGGACCAGGCTCTTCTGGCTGATAGGCCTACTACAGATGTCCATCCAGCCTCCTGTCCAACTCCTAGAATGCTCGGACAATCTCACAGTACCTCAGCCAGATTGGAAGTCAATGCACCTGATGGCTTGCCTGTTGGCGGGCTGAATATCATGAACAGAGAATGTTCCATGCGAGTCCAGGATCTCCTGATACAGAGCAGGAAAACATCTACCAGAAGAACATATTCATCTAAATGGAAGAGGTTCTCAATGTGGGCAGCCCTGCATGGGCTGGACTGAGTCCACGTCTCAGTATCACAGATCCTGAACTTCATATTCTACTTAAAGCAGGCTGGCTCTTCATTCAGCTCCATTAAGGTGCCCCCTGTGGAAATCTTAGCTTGCCACCTGCCTGTACAGTGGGGCTTAATCTTTTCTCAAAGGGCTATTGTACACATAGGGTACGTCTGCACTGCAGTTAGACACCTGCCACAGGCTTGTGCCAGCTGACTCAGGTCACGGAGCTCGGACTAAGGGGCTGTTTAATTGCAGCGTAGATGTTTGGGCTGCAACCTGAGTTCTAGGACCCCGTGAGGTGGGAGGGTCCCAGAGCTGAGGCTGCAGCTGAAGCCCAGACATCTACACCTCAACTAAAGAGCCCCTTAGCCTGAGTCAGTTGGCATGGGCCAGCCCTGTCGAATTGCTGTGTAGACATATCCATAGGGTCAGAAACCCTACCTCAGTTTAATTCTTCTGAGCCTCCATTTGAAAATCTCTCAAATTGTTCCCTGCACCATCTTGATCTAAAGACATTCTTCCTGTTACTTTTACTTCATCAAGGAGAGTGAGTGAGCTTCAAGTACTTATGGCCAACCTCCCCCACCCAAACATTCCATAGGGACACGGTTGTGCTATGATCTCACCTGAAGTTCATTCGTAACATGGTTTCCGAATTTCGTCTAAATGAGTGGATCAGTGTGCCTGTTGTCTTCCTGAGGCCATGCTTGGCACTGGGAGAAAAGACGTTACACATACCATATGTATTTAGAACTTTGCTTTATTATATTAATAGGACCAAACCATTCAGGCTGTCCATTCTAGCCATGTCGGGGTGTTCTGAAAGGCCAGCCTTTTCCTTGTAGAAGATATGGATACGAATAATCCGTTGTATCTTGCTGTGTTACTAGGTGACTGGTGTACCTCTCTCACTGAACAGTCAGGCTCATTCCACTAATGCTCAAGCAGCACACTCTGCCGCTTCAAGAAGTGCCAGTTTCTGAGATCTGCAGGGTGGTTTAAGCCACTGACCTCTGTCAAACATTATGCATTGGGCCTAACTGCCAAACCAAGCAGAGCAGTGCTACAAACTGTGTACTCAGTTTGCCTGTAGATTATGGACTGGCTCTTTTGATTGTGGCCCTCTGTAAAGGGACACATGTTTTCTGGAGTGGAGTGTGAATAAAATTCATATTCCACATGTGTAGCCTTATGCTTTGTCTGTGTCCACCTTGTCTGCTACATCATTATTTAGGATGATAAAAAAGTCTGGTGGTGAGAGACGTATGCCCTCCCTTTTGGGAAGGCAAGGAATCCACATTTCTCAGATAAGTGATTTTCGTCTAGTGCTTAGGAAGCTACTTCATGTTGATCTCCCCCAGTTATCACCACCTCTTGTATCTTTCCCCCCGAGGCATATTATTGTGAAGGTAGTGACAAGACAACTCTAGCAATATTTTGAGTTCCCAGATTTCCTTTAAACTCTAAGGCACTGTCAAAATTAGGACGCTTTTCAAAAATTTCCCACTGTACTTAACACTGGGGAAGCTGAAGCAGAGTTAGTAAAGCTTGGGAATGCTAGAGTAGAGAGCACGGCTGATGTTGTTTTAAGCACCATGTTGATTAGATCTGTGTTGCTTGTTGCTAGCTTTCCCTTCTGGAGGAATCTGTAGCAACTCCAGTTGCTCTGCTACTTCCTTCCCATCTACTTTCCTCTTAAACAAAAAGGGGTGCCTAGGTCGCTCTGCTACCCTCCTCCAATCTTCTGGAAAAACTAGCTGCTTCAGATGCTCTGCTTCCTGGTAAGTGGCTTTTTAAGCTCTGTTCTTGCTGAATCTGTATACCTTGATCAGCTGCATTTAGTACTATGCATCATTATGTGATATTTACACGTCTGACCCTGACAATCATAGATACAGAGTTGTGCTTGAGTGACATCATTCTTTTTTTTTTCTGGGAGGACTTGGATGGTATTGCTCATGTGCCTGAAGACTCTCAGAAGTGGGGTGCTGCAGGGGTCTGTTTTACCACTCCTCTAGCTCAGTGTATGTGAGGCCACTATGGGGAATAGTAATGTGGTTTGGTTGCAGTGTAGCTGGATTAGTAACGATCCTCTTCGCTATTCTTCATAGGTTTTTACACCACACTTATCACCATAGTATTTGAGCTCCTTTCAGTAGTGCATTAAACAACATGACTACACATCTATCGTTGTTGCTCTCATCCTCTCTACAGAGGGAGAAGCATGTGCAGGAGAGTGTCTTGTTTTGGAGGATGGCTTCTAAAATATGTGTTGCTATGTATGTGTTAGAGAAGGCAAGGTCAAAGAAATGCGTCTTGCTTTTGGAGTGGAAAATGGAGAGGGTTGTGATGGTCCTTGGTTCTTGGGAGAGTTCATTCCACAGTCTTGGACCATCTCTGGAGGAAGTTCTGTCTCCTGTACAGACAAGCTTCACTCTTATTGTTTAGAGTTCCATTGAGGCAGAGGAGGGTGGTTGCTGACCCTAGTTTTTGTCGCAGAGCTTTAGATGGTGTTTTAGATACCCTGGGCCCAGGCCAGAGAGTGCTTTGAAGATAAGGATTCAGTTCTCTGTGTGTTGACATCAGAGGAAATAATGTGCTTGCCCAGTCCACCCAGAGTCTAGATCAGCGGTTCTCAACCTGTGGGTCGCGACCCCGGCGGGGG
>ML675604.1:10996468-11039712 GCA_007922155.1 Mesoclemmys tuberculata | reverse complement strand
ATTGCGGGGTCACGGCATTAGAAAGGTTGAGAACCACTGGTCTAGATGGCAGTGGATTTGGAAGAGAGTTAGATGATGCTGAGTTTACAGCATGACTTCCTGAGTGAGACTATAGGGGAAACGTCCCATGAGAGACAAAGGAAGAGAATTTATACTGGGATTTTATGATATTAAACTGCAAAGTGAGGAGCTAACGGACTCCTTGGCAATATAGGAACTGCCATGTTTTATTTTCATTATGTGTGATCGCTATTGAGCTGTTAAGAGAAAATGACTTGCTATTTCAGTAAACTCAGTTCTGGTTTCTGACTGACTGTGCATCAGACACTTAATTTGGAACACAGTCACTTGGTAAAATTAAAAATTCAAATCTCCAGGCAGGAGCACTCAAACAGTCTTTGCCTTTGAAACTGGCTGCTGTCAGTGGGCTGTCACACTTTCCTTTCTCTCTGTGATGAGTTTTATATTGGAGCCTGCTTCAGGTGATCTATCTAATGGAGCCTAGGTGGGGGGGAATCCACAGTATCTCACAGCCAATAGAATGATGTGGTTTATTAAATAGACCTCAAATAGTGCAGTTGTATTGTCAATATCCTCATGTAGTGCACTTTTCTTTTTTTAATTATGGATTTTCATGGCCTTGTATGCATAAAGAAGGAAGGATTTAGCATTTCCACTTTTTTCTATTGCTGTTGTTTGTCAGACTAGACTGTTCTCTGCATGGCTAGTATAACAGCGTTCAATATAGAACATGGACTGATATGGTGAGGTTTTCTCTGCAGTGGAAAGGGCTAGGAAGCTTTTAAAATGTGAACGATATAATGTAAGAACACAACTTAGAATGGCTTGGATGGAAATTGTTGCTGTTTACTTTCAAGCTGGATTTGTCCGTTTTCTTATTTTGTTGTCCAGTCGATAGCAAATAACTCTACACTCCTGAACATAGGAAATACCATGCTGGATCAGAAAAATGGTCTATCTAGTCCAGTATCCTGTCTGACAGTTATCATTGCCAGATGCTTCACAGTGATGTATGAAACTCCCATAATACTAAGGCTACATCTATACCAACAGCGGCAAATTCGCTGCCGTCAGATCGATTTCTCTGGATCGACTGAGCGGTCAGTAAAGACCCGCTCAGTCGATCCAGAAATCGACCTACGAAAACCACCTCTTAAAGTGGCGTAGCGCTGCATCAAGGGGAACGCTGTTCCTGTCAGCGCAGCGCAGTGTGGACAGCGCGCAGAACGGAAGCAGCGAAGTCGACGGGAGTTACGCAAGTTTTTTACGTCGCTTCCGTATTTCCTGTCGACTGACACCAAGTCTCGGAGGTAAGTATAGACCAGGCCACAGTTATGAAACAATATGCCCATGCGGAGTGAGGGGAGGCGGTTTCCCAACCTCTGATGGTTAATGTTTGACTTTATATCCTGAAGCACGAGGGTTTATATCCCTTTATAATTTTTTTATTCTCTGTAATATAACTCTAGATATATGTATCTGTGCTTTTATTTCCTCATCAACAAAATGGGGCATAATAGTTCTTACCCACCTTTTGTACAGAGATTTGAGATCCTCAGATGATATATGCTGTATAAATGCAAAATATTCTATGTATAAATCTCCGTCAGCACAACTTGTTTATAGTCAGGTGCTGTCGAACCTGGAGAGATGCTTTGGGATGGATTAAGACAAAATAAGGCATAGATCTACCGAATTGTTAGCCACAATTCTCCCAAAGCCTTTTGGGGCCTGGCGTTGAGTATTTTCCCTTCCAGACAGATTCCTCTTCCTTCAGATGCAGGTACTTTCCATGGTCCCTTCTCCTGTCTATTTGTCCGTGGGGAAGGGAGGTGTATGCGTGCATAATCATTTTCTGTACAAATGATTTTCGACAAGGATGGGAAATAATTGACTTTTTTCTCTTGTAATGTCACATCCATCCTCTCTGCGCCCCTAATTGTGCCTTCCTCACTTCCCTTTTACTATTATTTGTCTTACAGTACATCTAGAGACCGCAATTAGGATTGGGGATCAATTATGCTGCACATCACAAAAATGAACTGTGGCAGTTCCTGCACCGAAAGGTTACTACTTCCTACTTCCACTACTTTCTCTATACATGGAACACCGTTCCTGAACTAGTCTGCAAAGCCACTTTCCTCGCCATTTAAATGCTTCCTCAGGACCCACTCTTTCCATGATGCTTACAAGAAACTTGCTGACTGTCATTTGCTGATCTATGTCATTTATTTTTCTCGAGAGAGAATTTATTTCATAAGGGCTGAATGTTGGGAGGGAAGGCAGGAGTGAAGGAGCTTTAGAATTGAAAGTGAGGATTACTGTGGGGGGAAGATGAGGGTGACGAATGGCAAGGAGAGGATATGAGGAGGGGAACTTAGTGTGTTTAACTTAAAACACCCAGAAAACACTCATTTGTAACCATCACCAGGATCATCTTGTTTGTATAATGTAGCCTTTTCTCTCATTCTTTTGTCTGTCTGTGTACCTTTGCTTTTTAAATGTTATGGTCTTCGTAGCAAGGACTGTTTTCCTGTGTTTGGAAATCACTTTTGTTAGGTGCTAACAAATCTAAATACAAATAACTTGTATTATCCTTTTGAAGTTTGAAATGTATGCAAAACATTTTCCTTCTGTAAAAGGTGCTATTTTAGTTTTTCTATTTTATCCCCTTTTGTGGTGGTTTCTGTTTTGCCCAGAGCTTTAGAATGATCAAACTAATACCAAATTTTATATTTTAATTTCCCTCATGTTGTGACTAGTGTTTGTAGTGATAAAGGACATTGGGAAGGAGTGACTGTCTTCCGCATATATACGATTACCTCTGTAGCATGTAGAGGGAAATGGCTTCACTGTAGGTATTCTATGTAAAACACTGTAGGGCCTTGTGAGCCCTGACCCAGCCAGGCACGGGGCTGTGAATCTTCCTGCTTCCTCCTGGTGGAGGAACATGAGAGGAGGGAGACAAGCGGTGATGCACAGATATTCTCACCCCACGCTCCCCAACATTTCTCTGAGACCCCCCAGGGGGCAGTGGTGGTAAGGAAGCGAGACGCAGCACCAGGGCTCCCTGCATGCAGGTCACTTTCCCCACCTGGGCAATGCTGTGAGACGAGCATCAGGAGCTGCTGCTCTCTGCCTTCCCCTTACGCAGCCCAGGTGGGGAAAGTGGTTAAATCCTCCTGGGTCCCTGTGCGAGGCCTGAACAAATACCGGGACAGGCGCCTGGCCCCATGGGTCAGTGGTGACCCTATGGCTGGCCGAGCCCTGCAAGCCTTGGTCAGGTGCGGAATTTGCCTCCTCCCCCACCTGAGGCCCTCTCCTGGCTTGACTGGTGGGTTGCTGTGCGTCGGTGCCGGTGTGAGCTGGGCCTACAAAGGGGAACAGCTCGCTGTTGTTGGTGTCTCTGGTTTGAAATAAACTACTGTACACTCACGTATTTTGAACCCACTCCCCACAAAAAAAACCCCCAAAAGCCGCTGGCAGTAATCGTGTGTGTGTGTGGGGGGGCATGACCCTGTGTGTCCCCCCATTCATCGCCTCTGGGCCCTCCCCCTCCCCAGCCTCCAACTGTTTGTTCCATCTTTTAGATTTCCAAATTTCTCATTTTGCCACTGGCTTAATATGCAAATAGGCAGATAGGATGAGGGACACAATACCCAAATGAGCAGACAGAGAGAGGTATCTGTTACTTCCTTTCTGAAAGGAACATTTGAGGCAAGACACCTCCTGGTGACTTGCCTTAAATCTAAGACCCTAAAAGCATAATTTTCAGTATAGATACATATTTCCTTACATATTATCTGTACATACATTTCACAATGATTATGATGACCAGTGGACTGCTGGCTCTCAGTGGTGATCCTACTTGCCACTCTTTGGTGAACTATTATGCATCTATTTGTCCAGAGGAATCCATGTAAATGCCTATGCACCCCCTGTGTCCTCTGCCAGTTGGCACTAAAGGGTCCCTGGATCACAAAAGACACAAACAAAATAAGGGTCAGTTTGAGGGCAGTGTGATTATATTAAATTTTACCTTCTAGAAATAATCCCAATTCCCTTATTATGGTAGATTTGTGGATTTCTAGCTGCTGGGTATAACTTACGCTCATTAGTTATCAGACAGGTTCTCTCAATAGAGTTGTAGTTTTTCACAAATTAAATGATTGATTATTCTATTTCTTCAATTAACAGAATTTCAGAAATTTGAATTTCAGTGATTTATGGAAAGAATAGATTATAGGCCCCTGTTCAGCAAGGCGCTTAAACATGTGCTTAGCTTCAAGCATGTGGGTAGTCCAATGGGACTAGTAGTTCAATGGGATTTAAACACAATCTTGAATGCTTTGCTGAATACGTGTGGATTTAGGCAGGTAAAATTAAGCACATGCTTTTGTGCTTTGCTGATTCCTGGCTTAATTCTGAATAATAGTTGGATGTGAAAACCAATGTTATAATATAACGTGATTAAATTTTGGTCTGTTTTTAAATTTATATATACTTTTATATTAAATTATTGGCTTTTATTAAGTGTTAAGATATTTACTGGCTCATTTTTCATAAGTAGCTGTAGAATGAGTTACATGTACTGTGCAATTCTTTTACAGGTAACACTACTGACCCTGTGTATTTTTAAAAAAGATAAGAGATGGACATACTGAAATTGATATAGACTAATGTGGTGCTGACCCTGATGTTCTGCATTTTGACCCAGTGTCTAAAAGAGGGTCATTGCCATATTTCTTTGTAAAGAGATAAATGGATTAGACGTGTCTACAGTATTTGTTTGCCACATTGTGGAGACATGTCAATAAAAATACAATTATTTGAACATTAACGCAGCTAAGGAAGTCCATTCTGACATCTAAAATGCATTAGTGTTAAGAATAAAACTAACAAGCATTTAATGATTTCAGTGAAATCATGACATCCTGGAAATTTAGCAGTTTAAAAACTGAGCTCAGCGTGCAGTCTTAGAAACATAGGCATTTTTGTGAGGGAAAAATATCTTAGATGGGAATTAAAATAATTAGCTGATCACTTTGTTTTCTCAATGCTTCACATAACTACAAAATGGAAGTCAAGCAAAAGTAAAGCTAAATATAGCTAATAGAATTAGGAATTAAAACTGAGAAACTGAGTATTTGACCTTGAATTCTAAGAATTTATGAAAATCTGCATACAAAAGGAACTTTCCTTGAAATAAATTCCAATGTCTATTAAATGCTCAAGTATTAAAGTACTTTATGCTTTACCATTAGTAAATATATTTAAAATATTGTGCATTGTATTTTAATTTTTGCAGTGCAGCATACAGACATGCCAGTAAAATATAAAAATGTGCTTACTAAATTATAAATCTCGTAGAAGACATTGAGGATGAAATTCTGTCTTCATTCTAGATTGATGGAGTTTATGATTTATGCTTGATGGATTTTATTTATTAATGTACGTCAATAGACTTCTTGTTTCTATTCTCATTTGTTGGAAATAAATGTTTCCTTGAGAGGAGAACTCCCTTATCTCATGCATATTTATCAAGGCAACAGTAAAAAGTTCATTAGAGAAGCACAACTGCAGAGATCATTCTGAGTGGATTTTGGACAGTGGACTTTGAGTGACACCAAACACCTCCCCCTTCCAACTATCTGTCAACACAGTGTTGTTCTGGTAGCAGATAGCCAGGTTAAATAAGAATGACTAAAGTCACAGTGATAATCAAGCTCTCTATTATAATGTACCAATTCTGTTTGTGTTCAGCTGAAAATTTTTATAAACATTGCATTGTGTATAAGTAGCCCAATGCAGAGTTCATGTATTGGTTTGGAAAGTGCTTTGGGATCATGTACTATTGGACATTGTACTAATTCAAGACATTTTTATTTCATTACATACTGCTGGCTTTTGGTCAAGCAACTAAACTTCCACTCATTTTGTGACTGAAAATGAGGAGCTTAAATCCCATTCTGGTCGCACTGTAGTCAATATCATAACTTCCATTAGCCATGGAGGGAGCAGGATGTCTAAAGTGGTGCACTGAACTAAATAAACCAACCAAAGAAATAAACAGATCACCTTTTTTTTTTTTTTGCATACTGTAAAGTACAAGAGAATGTTTTTCACTTAGTAACCTCAAATGCTCTGTGGGTTTGCATGCCACTATCCCATAAAAAACCTGCAGATTTTTATGTGCCTTTTCCTGATTGTCCATCTTAGTGAGCACACCAAGCAGCTCTTCACTGTTGTGTGCAACTGGCCATCTCACCATGGCAACTACACACTCAAGACACACTCCAGCATGGAGTAGACAAGAGATCTCGGATCTCCTGGGCCTGTGTGTGGGGAGAAGTGGCTGTGCAAGCAAAGCTATAGGTTTTAAAGGGGTGGGGTGCCTTCCTGTGTCCGTGACTCTGGGCAGTGGAGTAATTGTGACCAGAAGTCAGTGTCAGGCATGGTTGGAGAACTGCTGGAAGACAGTTTGCGTTACCTATATCAACCCTCTGTCTACATTTGTGCTGCGCGGACCTCAATATAGTGACCGTGGCTCAATGCTGCTCAGGTAGGTAGTGTTAGTAAGTCATCATAAAGGAGATCTTATATCAATGGGAAACAAATGTAAGTTTAGACACATGGAGAATGAGTTTGATGCAAGGTGGCTTATGCTGACTTAACTTTGTTGTGTAGACCAGGCCTAATTCTTTAACTTGTAGTATGAGCTTTATCTGTCGATCTGTATATATAGCTGATTTTCCTCTTCAAGTGAAGTCTTGTCTATGTTAGAAAATGGTACTGTTTAACTAAAATAGATTTAAAAATTGATCTGGTTAATAGATACCAATCCTTTATGTAGACAGACTTAACACAGTTTAAATCTTGCTTTATATCAGTCTAGCTTAAGTCAAAAGTTTAAACAGATTTAAGGGTCTATATCTGGGATTTGTACTGGTTTAATTAGAGCAGTTTTAAATTGGTTTTAGATAAACCAGTGAAACTTTTTTGTATGGATAAGGCCTGTGCCCAGACTTTGGAGTAACCTATTGTGATAAAATCAAGCCAGAGGGCCCTAAAGGGTTAAAAACCCTGTGCCCTGCAGGCAGAAGAGAAAGCACAGCAGGGTGATTAGAGGCACCTGGCCCCAATGAAGGGCCAGGCCAGGTGTATTCAAACCCTGCCTTCTGTAAAGAAGGGGGAGGGAACAAACTCAGGAAAAGCTGCCAGAAGTTTTGGAGCAGCTGGAGAAGTTTCCCTCCCAGGCCAAGAGACAAAGCTCCTCTGCAGCCAGGGGAGGCGAGGTATCTGGGGGCGCCCTGGCCCAGGAACAGAGGTAAAGCGCGAGACCCACCAGGGGGAAGCCAGCAGTTTACCACATTGGTGTCGGAGGGATTTTGGGCAGCGGACTTGAACCTGGGTGTTTCTAACCCACCACTCCCAAGATGGAGGAGCTGGTGAAGGTCCTGGTGCAAGCCACAGCTGCCCAGCAGGAAACCAACCACCTGCTGATGAGCCAGCACCCAGGACCGTGCCCTGCTGCAGGAGGTGGTGGGCCAGCTGAGGGTCCTGCTGGAGTGAGGCTGGTGCCAAGAGGGGGCGCAGCCTATATGGGCAGGCAGCTACCTGAAAAAGATGATACAGGGAGATGACGTGGAGGCATATCTGCTGGCCTTTGAAAGGATGGCCCAGCGGACAGCCTGGCCCCGAGAGCAGTGGGCCAGCATGCTTGCCCCATTCCTGGGGGGAGACTCAGAAGGCCTATTATGGTTTGGCAGCAGAAGGTGCTGTGGACTACGCCTAGCTGAAGGCAGAGGTTCTCGCCAGGTTGGGGGTGATGACAGCCACATGGGCTTGGACATGAATGGAGGTACCAGGAGGACCAGGCACCGAGGTCCCAGCTTTTTTACCTGGTTCACCTGGCGCGGAAATGGCTGTGCCTGGAGGTCCACAGCACAGACCAAGTCGTGGAGACCCTTGTTCAGGACCGGTTTGGGAGGGGGCTGCCGCCCAGCCTGCAGGGAGGGGTTAGCTGGACTGACCCCACCACATACGATGACACGGTTGCCCTTGTTGAGAGACAGTTGGCAGCCAGGGGACTTTCACAGACTGCCAGGGAAGAAGGGCACCAGAACAAGGGGTTGTACCCTGGCCCAAGGGCCTGGACTGCCAAGACTGCGGGCGACCCCCTGCTGGGGAGAAGGTGGGCTGGAGAGTGGGATCCACCAAGGGGATTAGGGATCCCAGAGGAGGGGGTCTGGGCCTGAAGTTGGTCAGCCAAAAAGATGGGGGGCTGTCACGACCGGGATACAGGTGTTACATATGTGGGGAACTGGGGCATATAGGAGCCCAATGCTCCAACAGGGACAAGCCCATGCAATGTGGGTTGGGGGAGTGTGCCAGTCCCTGCAGCCTGGTCTACCCAGTGGGGGTGGCAGAGACCACCCAAAGATATACGAGGCCAGTAGAGGTAAATGGTATCAGGACCATGGCCCTTGTAGACTTGGGGAGTGCTATCACTCTGGTCTCGGGAAAGCTAGTGGGCCATGACCAGCTGTCCTGGGCCAAACGCACTCAAATAACCTGTGTACATGGATCGGTAAATTGGTATCCTACCACTCCAGTCCAGGTTCGGATTCAGGGGAAACGATGGGTGTCGTCCCGAGACTTCCCTACCCCGTGCTCATAGGTACGGACTCCCCTGGGGAGTAGGGACCCAAACCCTGGAAGACCCCCCGATGGGTAGCGGCCTGGAGATAGTAGGGAGGCCTCCATGGGGTGTCCTATCCCCATGTTCGCTGGGTCCGCCCAGGCCCTGTTTCCTGGCACGGGGAATCAGCGAAGGATGTGGCAGGGGATGCAGATGGACCGCCTGTTGTGGGTATGCCGTTATGAATCCCAAATAGCCCAACCCTCTAGGGTTGAGCAGGGGGGGGACGTGTGATAAAGTCAGGCCAGAGGGCCCTAAATGGTTAAAAACCCTCTGCCCTGTAGGTGGAAGAGAAAGCACAGCAGGGTGATTAGAGGCACCTGGCCCCAATGAAGGGCCAGGCCAGGTGTATGTAAACCTTAACTTCCCTAAAGAAGGGAGAGGGAACAAACACAGGAAAAGCTGCCAGAAGGTTTGGAGCAACCGGAAGAGAAGTTTCCCTCCCAGTCCAAGAGACAAAGCTCCTCTGCAGCCAGAGGAGATAAGGTAGCTGTGGGTGTCCTGGCCAAGGAACAGAGGTAAAGCATGAGACCCACCAGGGGGAAACCGGCAGTTTGCCTCGCTGTTATAAACTATTGTGGAAAATATTTTTTTCCAGATTTAAATATAGTTTGCCCAGACATAACATTTGAGGGTCTCATCTCTTTTTCTAAAGGAAATAAATAATTTTAGAATTGCCTGACCCTTTCCTGGATTATCTAGATAGAGACAGATTTTTACTGTCCGTTAGTCTCCATATCAAATGTTTAAAATAGAATATCTTTCCTAAATTCTAAATAATGTTTCTTCATTTCTAGTTTGCCTTCATACTTCCAGTGCAGATTCCATTAGGTCATCATTTTTTGCTATATGACAGCAAATAGAATATTTCACTATTTCTTAAAGAGGCAAAGTGATTGACTGCATGACCTTTGCCTTTTTCATTGCTGATGTCTATGATTCTTTCTACTGGGAAGAGGAAAATGTAGACATGACTAAAATTGAGTTAGTTAATCTAATTTATAGTATTCTGAGGTGAAATACAGATGTTGAACCACAATCCCATGGTAAGATACTTGTAGCTTGTGCAAAATGATTAAGATGACCTTCAGCTAAGCTATTTCAAGAAGCACAGTTAGAAGCTAGAGTCAGTTTTTGGAAAAGTCTACCAGAAAGCTTTAGATATTATACTTTTCACGCTTTATTGATAATATTCATAATTTAGTATACTTTCATATTAGTGTTCAAGTGAAGTGTGTATGAAATTTCAGCTGGAGGTTAGTGAAGTTGCTGTATGTTTTTGTGTGAATTCATTACACTAAAAGTTAGGTTACAGAAATGTACAAGATTATGATTAAATCCAGACGTCCAATACTCTGTATTTAAGATGTGGATGGTCTCTCTAACTTTATATTGTTAAACTGTCCAAAAGATCCTTTATCTGAAATTGCCAGCATCTTAAGAGATATCAGAGCCCAAGCTTGCTTTATTCTAGTGGCTCTTGTGATCTGAGAAGGTCAGGTGTCAGTAACAATCAGTGTATTTTAATGAATGGTGCCCCAGAACATGGATCGATGCTGTGCTGTGCCCAAGATCATAGTCCAAGCAATGAGCAGAGCTTTTTGAAAAGGTATTCTGGAAGAGAGGCCACTCCAGCCTATAGTTGTAATACATAACAAAATAGTGGTTGGGAATCTTTCTTTGCCACTGCTTGTTCTGTATCTATTTTTGCACAGTCCATCTGTACCTCTTACAAGCACTGAATACATACAACAACTAAAAAAAATGTAGACCTCAAATGGTAATTTTTTTTCTACTTCAATGCACCTGATTTTATTTAAAATGAAAAGGTGCATAGAGCGTCATCTTTATATTTGGTGCATATAATATCTATATTTTTAGCTATAAGTAAAATTAGATTTTAGAATTTTTCACTATAGAATAATGTTTACAAATGCCACAATGTAGTAATATCTGCTTGAATTTTTAGGGAGGAAATTTAAAAATAGATGCCCAAGTTGTATTGGTAAAACATACATGTGAACACAAGCAGCTGAGTGAGAACAAAAGGTGCATGTAAAATGCAAAATTGCTTTGCAAGTGTCTGTTTCATATGTTCAAATTTATGTTCTTTTGAAAATGTGAGCTCAGTGCTGTGCCACAGTGGTTCTCAACCAGAGGTACGATACTCCTGGAGGTACACAGAGGTCTTCCAGGGGGGTAGGTACATCAACTCTTCTAGATATTTGCTTAGTTTTACAACAGGCTACATAAAAAGCACTAGTGAAGTCAATATAAATTACAATTTCATACAATCACTTGTAAGTAAGTACAAATCACTGAAATGTAAGTACAATATTTATATTCTAATTGATTTATTTTAAAATTCTATGGGAGAAATGAGAGCGTAAGTAATTTTTCAGTAGTAGTGTGCTATGACACTTCTTTGTATTTCTATGTCTGATTTTGTAAGCAAAATTTTTAGGTTTTTAAGTGAGATGAAACCTGGGGGTACACAAGACAAACCAGACTCTTAAAAGGAGTACAGTAGGCTGGAAAGGTTGAGAGCCACAGCTCTGCAAGACATGCAGATGTATAGTTTGAGCATTCAATTGCCTGTTTGTATATATGCAAATCACCCCAGAGTGGAGAGCTGATGCTAGGCCAACAGAATAATAACAGAACACACTTTTCCCCTTCAGATACCCAATCTACGGTATAGTCGATCTCTTTGTGTTTAAAAATAAGTGTTCTGTCTGAATGTTCTGAGGTAACTAGTTTCAGATACCACAGTGTTTTAAGCCTAGACAAATTACGCAAACGTTTTAAATAAATTTTCTTTCTTTTCTCAGATGGTCAGGGTCATTTACTGCCTGCAGTCTCTTTTCATAAAAAGAAGCTGGCAAAGAGACCAGGATACATGAGACTAGAAACTCAACAGATAGAAATTCGGCCTCCTGCTGACTGCAAACCATTCAACCCAAAGGGGCTGGAACATGGCAGAAAGCATTGTGAAGACTTCAAGAACTGCTCTCTGCACAGACTATGCAAAAATGACTTTGAATTCTTACATTGTCCTTCATCTGTAAACCGCACTATAGTTACCAACAATGACGTAACAGCATCAGACACTGCTGGAAGTATGATAGGAAGCCACAGAAATCTGTCAGATCACAGGATTCAGCAGTCAGAAAATTTAATTCTGCCGGTTTGTCCTGCAGCTGTCACGTGTAAAGGAGACTTGTCACCTGTGTGCAGTTCAAATACACGGCAGACTAATCTACTAGCAACTACGTGGGAGACAATCCATGGTGCTAGAATAAAGGAGCCACAGAAAATGTACACTTTGGATCAGGAAGACGTGAACAATAACTGTGAATGTAAAAACAAGGAAGTCACTTCTTACTCTTCCAGTACTCGGGATAGTTTTAATTCAAGTTTCAGCTTCATACAGCTCTCATTGAATTCAGCTTTTGAAAAAAGTGACACTGAAGCCCAGTCACATGGCAGGGAAACGGAACACTTTCTGCAAACCAGTGCAGCAGGACAAATAAAGTACGTTAATTTACATGAACCAAGGGAGAGACTAAGAAGTTCATGTAAAGACTCTGGGACTTCATCTTGCGTTTGTAGGCAGGGTGAAGATTATCAGTGTGCAAGAGAAACCATAGTAAATGACAAATTGCAGGATTGTCAGGCAGTATCTCTTTCGGATACAGATGCAGCATTTTCATGTTCCACAGATTCCTCAGATGCAGCATCTGCTGGTTCTTCTGTTACCTCAGGCTATGAAAGTAGCTTTACTGTTAGTGATCACAATTGGGACACCCTGATGAGGAAATATGAACCGGTGCTATTGGACTGCTTGGTTGGCAACCGTACTACACTAAAGGTTGGTAATCACACTGTTTGTTCATGTTCATTTGGTGCTAGGGATTTGTAGACAAATCAATCACTGGGCTGCTGCAGAAGACAGGAAATGACTGACTTTGTGGCTTGTGGCATTTCTTTATACGGATTTACAGCAACGTAGTGTTTGGTTAGAAATGAGAAGGAACCACTACTCTGTGTTTCCTCTTCTCAATTTCCTTCTTAAAATAACCAATTATTATCTTTCTCGTAATGGTCAAAATTGCAATTTCAGCAGACTACAGTAATCTTCATTTCCTTTCTTAATAAGCTATATTGCTTCTATATTAAACAACTGCCACTTCCTTCCAGAAATGGCTGTATTTTGTTGATGGATAAAGTGGCTGGTATATGTATGTGAGAGGCCAGATTCTGGCATGGGTTATGCATGTGAAACCAGAGGCCAGCATGGGGGTTATTGGTGGTTGCAGGTTTGAAGAATCTCTCCATCCACATAGACATTGCTCTGTAGGTTTCCCTATCTAGCGTCCTGGAGGAGCATTTTGGAACAAGGCTTACAAGTCAAGGGATACGGTCAACTCACTTTAATACATATGTTGCCTGACCTAGTCTCACAACTTCCTGCTAGATTAATTTTGTATAGGGGATTACATGTGGGACTGAAGATGGCCAGAAGTCAGGTTCACAGTCATGCTGCTTTGGCATCTTCCATATGTGCTGACTAGGAACAATTACTTTGGTTTCAGGCAACAATGTGGCGGTAGTCTGTAGTATTTTGGGATAAGTGCCTGTAAATGTAAAATGATATTAAGCATAGTCAACATATAAAATAACCTTCTCTCCTAGTAAATGTTGTGACTAAAAAGGACTATTTTATTGTCTTCTATATGCATGATTAAAATTCTAGTGGATAATTATTAATTTGTATCCAAAATGCAGAGATTACTTTGCACTTTTGTTAACAGATCACATTTTTATCTATTGCACCCTGGAATTACAATCTTAACAAGTCAAAGTATTTTAGTTTTTAGAAAAGAACGTTCATGTGAAAGTGACTATAGTCGAGAAAATGAGACTTTCCATTACTAAAACTGCTAACATTATATTTTTTCTTTAAATAAAATTTCTCCTCAAGCAGATGCAGACCTTGTCAACCCAAGCACTTGATTTGGTATTTGACAGAGTATTGATAATCCTGAGGTTGTAAACCACATCTTGGTTCTCTAAATTTAAGGCACAGTGTCACAAGTCAGCTTGTGCTGCTTTTGGTTTGGACTTCATAATATCAAGGACAGCATGTATTTAAAAAAAAGATCATTGCTCTACTTTGGGAATATTGAATTGTAAGATACCATCTTGTTATGTACAATGAAAAAAGTATGTCACTTACCCTCTTTCCCCCACAAAACCAATCAGACAAAAAACCCCAAACAAAACAACTCACTATAAGCTTATTTAGTTGATCTTGTTTCACATTTTGACAGCATTCTAAACAGATAATGATTAGGTGTTCAGAGGGTCCCCAACAAATACATTACTCATTCCTCACCAACCATAAAACAGACCAAAAAAAACCCAACCAAGGTTGGAGGCGGGGATCTTCTCAATGGAAGAGTTTGGGTTTTTTTGTTGTCGGGGAGACCTGCAGGGCCTGTCTTATGTGCATGTTCACATTTGGAGAGTGGCATAGGTTAATTACTTAACAAATACATTAAGTTTAGTGTATGCATTGATTCTTTCCTAGCTTGACACTTGTGGTTGTTGTCTTGGTGGTCTACCATCATCTATGCTATTCAGTATGTAGACAATCCAGAATTGACAGTTCATTTGATCTTTTTGGTTTGGTCGTGTTTTACTCCCATTATTTAAGTTTTTCATTAGCTTACCCTTTTAAGGTTTCAATTCTAGCATTTCAGGATCTTCACTAGGGAAGGCAGTTGAGAAATCTTATTTGCATATATGGACTTACTCAGAGGTTGGAAAATACTCCGTCCAAATGCTCCCAAACTTCAGAGTTGTGAGATTATGTACTGTGTCTTTGGCCATATCTACACTAGAAGAGGTTTGCCAGCAAACCCCCCTAGTGTAGACACAGCTTATATTAGCCAGAATAGCTTATAGTGGTTCTCTGAGCGAAATACAACATACTGGCAAAAGCACTTTTATACCAGTATAACAGTGTCTGTGCTAAGGCTTTTGTTGTAATAAAAATGTCGTAAAAATGACACTCCTGACTGATATTCTTATACCAGCAAAAGTTCCTATCGTAGACCTAACCTTTAAGTCTGTAGCAGGAAGCCAGCTAAGAAAGGGGCTGGAGAAGTTTCTAGGCAGAAGCTCTAAAGTGAAGCACAGACACAGTAGCTTTCAGAATAAAGCTGTGTTACCTTCTAATAGAAGTACTTTAAGTAGGAAGGGTTGACTTTCTGTGATTCTGTACCATTGCCATATGAAAGACCTGTTGAAAATCCAGGTATGAATGTTGTGGAGCAGTCAAATCTCTAAAGGCCACATCTTAAAGAAGCTTCACTCCAGCCTCAGTGTGGCACATGCTGTTTTTCCATACTAACACTTGTGTATTCATATAATATAATTTATGTGCCCCAACCTCTTATGTTCTATTTGTATTGATTTACAGAACAAATGGGGATTGCATTTTAAATTTCTTGCATTAATGTGCAAAAAATTGCCTGGCCAGAAAATTGTGCATTCCAACTTGTGTACATAGAAATAGGGGCTTGTGGTAAAATGACTCATCAGCCAGTGCGCTGCCTTGTGGCTAAGTGTGCCATTGCAGGGTCTTTGCAATATATTTGTGCCAACCAGGTCCATTGATGATCCCCTTTTGCCTTGTGATTAGGCCCTCTGGCTGGGTCACTTTCCGTTTCATCTCTTCTGAGGTAAACAAGGTTTTTCACCCATTAGTCCCAGGTTGACAGCCCTGGTCCAGGCCCAATAGTTTTTCTGATTCCTTGTGTCTCCAGCTTGTCCTCTTGGTGAGGTTGTATCTAGTCTCCTCCCCTTTACTCTTGGTTTCAGACCAAGGGCCCTTATAGCAAGTGGTTATGGTCTATTTGGTCAGACTTCCTGTATCTTTTCTGGGCTACTTCTGATATCAGCCCACCTTCTATGCAGAGAGCTTGTATTCTTGGTGGAGAGGGATACCTGCCCTGGGATCAAGTCCCCAGTTTCAGTACTCAAGGTAGCAAAGCAAAGGAAACTAAATTAACAGTAATAAAGGGCGGCCCCAACTTTTCTGTTCTACCAGGATTCTCCAACAATCTTCCCTCTTCCCTGCTGGGCAGAATCCTCTAGCCCCCCCACCCTGCCACAGGGCAGAAGCTCCAAGCTCCCCACCCATCTGGTAGTTGGGGAATGGGGGAGGGGGCTATAGGGGGCTCTGCAAGCCCCACGTTCACTGTAAAAGAGCCACATACGGCCACAGTTTGCCCCCCCCAAAGTATTTAGTCGTTAAACACCATTGTGTAGTTTATTTACGTTGCTCTTCCTGCCACTTTACTGATCCATACGCCACTGCATTTATAGCATCAGTTTCTCCTAAGCCCTCTGCCAAGAAGAGGAAAGGAAACAGATCTCTCCAACCAGAGAGCCTTCTTGGTTCTGGCTCCACTAGCCTGCCTCTCTCCCCAGTACTTTCTGTGCCACCTTCTACCTGCTGCGTTAATGGGCTAATTAATGCCTTAATCCTCCCCCAGCCCATTCCAGTCTGCTCAATCAGCACGGGGTCAGGTCCACCCTGGGGGATGGGGGTGGGGGGCGGTTAATTGGTGTTTAAGTAATAAGTGATCTAACTCAACTGCTGGTTTCCAGTGGTCTGTCACAGGCTGCAATTCCACTTACTTCAGAATAGGTGTGTTCACTTAATGAGTGGTGTACTGGCTCACCTGAGTTTACCGTACGGGTGATACAAAGATTATATGATATACATGTGTTGTAAAGTAGAGCCCTGCAGCCCATCCCAAACTCAGTGGGACCTGACTACAGCTGTCAGGGTCAGGTTGAAAACAACTCAACCATGCTGGGCTCCGATCGGCTCTTCTTTTGCTTGTGGGAATGGTGTCTCAGCGGTTGTGTGCCTCGCTCCTGCCGGCCTTCGCCACCTAGCTGCACTGCGTGTGCTGTGGAGCAAGTGAGCAAAGGAGTTGCAGTGTCTCTATGCAGCACACATGAGGGGCGGTGGCCATCAGGCGTGGGACACATGGGATGACGCTGCACACGGCTGCTGCTGCGCTGACCACACAGGAAGGAGGGAGTGGCAATGACGTGCTTCTCAGGTTCAGGGAAAAGAGTTGGTGTCAAGCTGGAAAATAACTCAAGCTTCCTGGGGTGGGGTTGGGGTGGGTCAGGAGGTGGGCTTGGGTCTGGTTCGGGTCCAGGTGAGGCTTAAAAATTAGGCCCAAACAGACCTATATTGTAGAAATTAAAAACACCAAAATGCACTCATGAGTACCCATTGATGTAGTTAAACTTTTTTGTTTTTGTATTGATGCAGATAAAAACCTTAATGTTAAGGCTGCAGAGGCTTCAAGAAAAAGCAATAGAGGAAGATGATTATGATAAAGGTGAGACTTTTTCATTATTGTTTTCACACCAGTTTGTTTTCTTTCCCTTTTTAATTTTGTTTTACAGTTGCTACGCTACTATGGACTTGCTAATGGAGACAAAAGTTCAGTAAGCTTGTGGTTGTGTTGCTTATTATGCAGTACAATGGGGTATAGAAATTAAAGAAAGAAGCAGATCAGCAGCAAGTAGCGTGAGCAGCAATGCAATAGTTTATTATAATAAGCCACATCACGATGCAAGTATCCACCATCACGGCAAGGAGGGCACTGATTGCTGATAAAGCATAATGTTTTGTTCACCACAATCAGTCACTGCAGTACAGTGGAGACCATAAATAAAAGAAGTGAGGTCAGCAACATAAAACACAAGTTGCAACAACAGCTCTTATAAATGTGAACTGTGTCAGCTTGAAGGACAAGCTGGATATCTACCAAATTGAAACAAACTCCCATAAAGAGATGGAGGATTGCAGTATGCATGGTTATTGTCTATGGAAAGATGCAGCTGCTGGTGAACAGTCTATATTTAAGTAACGCTTGCCAACGTAAGTGCTTTGTGAATATTGTATAATGTGTATATACCTGTGAGTACGTGTGCATGTATAATTAAATGAAAAAACTTTAACACAGGTTGGCCAGTGATAGAGAGCTCAGCCCTTCCACAGCACAGAGTTCAGCAAAACTCAAACTTTTGAAAATCAGGAAATACAGAGTTAAAGCAAGTGCTCACACAACCCTAACTCTGCCCCTGTGAAGCTGGCAATAGCCAACTGGAAATTATTTGCATCACTCCACCTGCATGCACCATGTTTGGCGTAGCTGTATTGAATGGTGGAGGAATAAGCTGGAACAGCTTGGAAGAGCATGTTTGTGATATGAGGAGATCTGGGTCTGAGTCCCCTTATGTGTGTTATCCAAGGAAAGAGGTGCAGATGTACCTTGCAGCTCCAGAAGGCATCATTTCAGTACAGACTTGTGTAGGCTGAGTAAGTAGCACAGCGCTAGCCTAGCCCGTTAAGCCACTAGTTGGCACTGCAGAAGCCGTCAACACAGAAGAAGTTGCTCCTTGCTGTCTCCTGCCTATGCTGCTATGCACATGTATCATAAGCAGCAACTTAATGGAGGGCTGCACACTACCCCTAGATCCTGGCAGGCGTAGGCGGGCAGAGATTGGGGCTCCGACACTTCTGGAGGGGCAAGGCCTCCCGGATTCCAGCTCCTATGGGGGACAGGGAGAAAGGCCCAATCCCCCTGCCACTCATCCTCATTCACCTTCTCAATGTCCTTCCCCTATCATCCACTCCCATCTATCCCCCTCCTCCTGATGAAGCCCCACATCCCTTTCCTCCCATTTACCTCCAATCTTCTCCTGCCAGCAAGCATTCACATCTATTTTTACAAAAAATATTTTGATTAAATCCCTGCTTCCCCCGAAAAAAACCAAACAACCGTCTGACAGAGACAGATTTTAGCAATATGCCATCCAGCCTTTTACAATGTTCTGCCTACAGTGGGACTGAGACTGACTGGGTTAGGTTCCAGTGGCTCCAGCTTATCTCCTTCAGCTATCCAGCTGGTGTTAAACTTTGAAGGCTAACACTCCTGTTAACTTCTCAGTCCATCCATGCCCAGTGTAATTTATTCTGTGTGAGATGATGTTTACAAGCCTATTCTCATACCTAAGCAAACTTTTTGAAATAATGTTTTAATTTGATTTCCCACAAAGGGCCGTGCACTCTGCTGGGGTGATGCTCCAGCATTGGATGCCCTGGTGTGATGATACAAGCCCTGGTTTGAGCTCTCCCTATCTGGCAGGAAGTTGCCAGAATCTGTCAACTTAAAAAAAAAAGCTGTTTTTTTTCATGCTGTGTCTTGAGAACTGCTTTGTCAAATGGCCTCAAATGTATATCACTAACAGACCACTGCGCCCCCAAAAGGCACACCAAATTTCAAGGCAGTGCATAACTATGTAGGTTTTAGAGCACTTAGAAGAGCTGAGCTTTAAACAGAAAGTTGATATGAACCTGAATTATAATTGAGCTTTCACTTGGCTGTAGTAGACAGAGGGTAGTGTCAGGTAACTTGTCAGTTATTTTCTTTTCACTTACAGGTTTAAAGAGGGGCACTTGATACTTGGCAGGGTGATGGTTTTGGGTAAAGAGTACCTTTTTATGCCACTATGAAATTGGGTCCAGAGTTGACTAAGCTGTGAGCCACAGAAAGTCCTCATTTGCACATGTTCAGTAGAGCTTGTTCTACACTTGCACCTTAATTTTCTATAGCATTTTATCTGCATCGTACATACTCCCAAACCTTGCAAAGCTTTCTGCGCAACCAGCCAATTTCCTTGCTTGTTCTTCCTCATCCAAATACCCTGTTAGGGAAATACCCCCTGGACTGGTAAACAGGTGACCGTGAGTTCAAGCCCTGCATCTACCTTGTCCTGCCTCTCCCTGATTCTAATAAGTAATTGCACATCCCAGCCTTTACCGGGCAAGGCCTCATTCTATACATGAAGGGAAGTGTTATTCCTTTACAGATGAAGTAACTGAGAGGTTGCACATGTTTCCTTGCAGCAGAGTTGGGAACTTGAATTCCAGTCTCTAACATATGTGGTAAAGTCAAGCCAGAGGGCTATGGCAGGGTACTTCAGGGCCGATATGTAAGCCTTAGAATGATCAAAGCCCTCTTCCCTACAGGCAGGAGAGAGGTTACAGCTGGGCAATCAGGGGCACCTGGAACCAATTAAGAACCACACCAGGTGTACTTAAACCCTGCTCTGCACTAAAGACAGGGAGGAGTAGAGGAAGGAGCTGTAGGAGAGGAAGGAGCTGTTAGAGAGTGAGTTGGAGCCAGAAGTTTTCTACTGTTGGGGAAACAGAGCGGAGGAGACCCTGATCCTGGTCCCCAGTCTACAGGAAAAACAGGTACCCCCACTGGGCCACCAGCCCAAACGGGCTAGCTGCCCTCCCCAGTGAGGTTGGGGAGACAGCCCCCAGGCCTATAGTGAGGCCTGCACCTGCTTGCCCGTGGGAAGGGGCTGAAGAAGAGGGGAAGTCCTAGAGATTTAGCCAGACTGGGCTGGGATTACCTTAGGCCCCCGGCCTTCAGAGACTGTTGCCAGTGGGTGAGCGCCAGAAAAGGGGGGCTGGCGTACCACAAGTGGTGTCAGAAGTGGGATGTTTGCCCCCCCCAACCCCCCCGCAAGAGCAACGGACCCCGCTGGGCGCTAGGTAAACCGCCCTTGCCCCAAAAATGGATGACGTGGTGCGAGCCCTGGTGCAAGCCACTGCTGCCCAACAGGAGGCTATGCGGGTCCAGGTGGCTGCCCAGCAAGAGTCAGTACAGCTACAACAGGAGACAAATCAGCTATTGATCAGTCAGGCAGCTCAGGACCGGGCCACCCTACAGGAGATGATGGGCCAGCTGAAGGCCCTGGCCCATAGCAATGGGGGGTCACATTCCCTGAGGGCCAGCAGCTACCTGCAGAGGATGACCCCAGAGGATGATGTGGCGGCGTACCTGCTCGCCTTCGAGAGGACAGCCCTGCGGGAAGCCTGGCCCCAAGATCAATGGGCCAGTATCCTTGCCCCATTCCTGGGGGGGAGGCCCAGAAGGCCTACTATGACCTGCCAGCCGAGGCCGCCTCAAACTACTCTCAGTTAAAGGCAGAGATCCTTTCCCGGTCTGGAATGATGACAGCCACCAGGGCCCAGAGGTTCCACGAGTGGAGATACCAGGAGGATCGGGCCCCGAGGTCCCAGCTCTTTGACCTGATTCACTTAGCACGGAGGTGGCTACGCCCAGAGGTCCACCGTGCGGACCAGATTACTGAGATCCTTGTCTTGGACAGGTTCATGAGGGGGCTGCCACCAGACCTACGGGGGTGGGTTAGTAGGAACGACCCCACCTCCTATGACGACTTGGTTGCCCTCGTCGAGAGGCAGTTGGCGGCCAAGGAGCTGTCACGGACTACCGGGGAAGAGAGGTATCAGAGTAAGAGGCTAATCCCCGCCCCAAAAGCTCGACCACCTGACACAGTGGGCAAGCCCACACTGGGGAAGAGGGGGACTAGAGAGTGGTCTGAACCTGCGAGGGGACTCGGGGATCCCGGAAAGGAGGGTCCTGGCCTGAAGCCTGGCAGCCCAAAGGATAGGGGGCTGACCCGATCGGGGTACAGGTGCTATGCCTGTGGGGAACTGGGGCACATAGCAGCTCAATGCCCAAATGCTGGGGAACCCATGGAGTGTGGGTTAGGTGAATTTGCCGGTCCCTGTAGCCTAATCTACCGTGTGGGGGTGGCAGAAACCGCCCATAGGTATACCCGGCCAGCGGAGCTGAATGGCATAGCGACCACGGCTCTAGTGGACTCCAGGAGTGCTGTCACTCTGGTATCCAGAAAGCTTATAGGCTATGACCAGCTGACCCGGGACAAACGTACCGGCATAACCTGTGTGCATGGGACAGTCAATTTCTACCCGACCATCCCAGTCTGCATTGTGGTTCAGGGGCGGACCACGAAGGTAAAAGCAGCCATCGTCCCGAAACTCCCCTACCCTGTCCTTATAGGCCGAGACTTCCCGGGGTTTGAGGGCCTGCTTCCCACGGGAGACCCCCAGGGAGGTAAGGGTCCCCAAATCAACGGGGAGGACCCTATAGGTTGTTCTCCCCCCATGTTCACTGAGTTCGCCCAGGACTTGTTTCCTGTCCCGGGGAAACGGCGAAAGACCCGGCGGGAGAGGCGGGCGGACAAGAGGCTGGGAACTCGAATCTTGGCCCAGAACCAGAAGGTCGTCCTAGCAGGGAGGCGATCTCGCCCCGCCAGGGGGAGGGGCACCCCGATAGTTGAGGGACCGGAACCGGGACCGAGTACTGATGGGGCCCAGCCAAGTGAGGAGCCGGAGGTCGGGCCTCTTGAGTTTGAGGACATCGGGCCCTCCCTTGGGAACTTTGCCTAAGACCAGGCCAATGACCCACTGTATACTAATATTCGGAAAGATGTGGTAGAAGTAAATGGGGTCCCTGTGGAAGGAAAGACTAAGGGCCCGGGGCCATACTTCGTGATCAAGAGGGACTTGTTGTACCGGGTGGTCCGAGTACAGGAGGAAGAAATAGAACAACTCCTGGTACCCCAACAACATCAGAGGACAGTGCTGGACCTAGCACATAGTCATTTGTTTGGGGCGCACCTGGGCGTAGATAAGATGCTGGATCGGATCTTGCGGAGGTTCTTCTGGCCAGGGGTCTATGCGGGAGTCCGCCAATACTGTGCCTCCTGCCCAGAGTGCCAACTCCACGGCCCCCGACCACACTTACGGGCCCTACCGGTGCCTCTACCAATTATCGAGGTCCCATTTGAGAGGGTCGCCATGGACTTAATAGGCCCTCTAGAAAGGTCAGCCCGGGGCCACCAGTACATGCTCGTGGTCCTGGACTACGCGACCCGGTACCCCGAAGCTGTGCCACTCCGTAACACAACCTCTAAGGCAATAGCCAGAGAATTGTTACAGATCTTCTCTAGGGTAGGAATACCAAAGGAGATTCTGACGGACCAAGGGACCCCCTTTGTATCCCGATTGATGAAGGAGATGTGCACCCTGCTCCACATCCATACCCTACGGACATCGGTCTATCACCCCCAAATGGATGGACTTGTTGAGCGATTCAACAGAACCCTGAAAAGTATGGTGAGGAAGGTGGTGAGCTGGGACGGGAAGGATTGGGACGTCCTACTCCCCTGTTTGATGTTCACAGTCAGGGAGGTTCCTCAGACATCCACTGGGTTCTCCCCCTTCGAGTTATTATATGGTCGCCATCCCCGTGGCATATTGGACATTGCCAAGGAGGGTTGGGAAGAACAGCCCCTCCAGGAGCAGAACATCATTGAACACGTAATCCAGATGCGGGACCGAATTGCCCGGGTCACCCCCATTGTGCGGGAGCACCTCGAGAAGGCCCAGGAAACCCAGCGGGCCTACTACAATCGTCAGGCAAGAGTCCGAAGGTTCCAGGTGGGTGACCGGGTAATGGTGTTGGTACCCACTGCAGAAAGCAAGCTCTTAGCCAGGTGGCAAGGGCCGTATGAGGTAATAGAGACCATCGGGGATGTCAACTATAAGGAGCAACAACCGGACTGCCGAAAACTGGAGCAGATCTACCACGTGAATCTGCTAAAACCCTGGCGCGACAGGGACACCTGTGCCATTGCATTAGAAACTGTGCCACAGGAAGACAAAACCCAGGGGCAAGTAAGGATATCCCCCGATTTGACCCCGCTACAACGAGCTGAAGTCATGAGCATGATTGAGAGAAACCGGGACGTGTTTTCAGTGGAGCCTGGCCGGACCACTCTGGCGGTTCACCAAATCGTCACTGACTCTGGGGTCAAGGTAAATGTTAAACCATACCGAATCCCAGAGGCGAAAAGGAAAGAAATTAAGACCGAGGTCAGGAGGATGCTGGAGCTGGGAGTCATCGAGGAGTCCCACAGCCAATGGTCCAGCCCAATTGTGTTGGTGCCCAAACTGGACGGCAGTGTGCGGTTCTGTAATGACTTCCGGAAGCTAAATGAGGTATCCCGGTTCGATGCGTATCCGATACCTTGGCTCGATGAGCTGATCGACCGGTTGGGAAAAGCAAGGTTTTTATCCACCCTAGACCTGACCAAAGGGTATTGGCAGATCCCTCTTGCCGAAGACGCCAAAGAGAAGACTGCCTTTGCTACACCGGAAGGGCTCTACCAATATACCGTCCTCCCCTTCGGGCTGCATGGACCACCCGCTACCTTCCAGCAGCTCATGGACAGGTTATTATGCCCTCACGCTAAGTATGCAGCCGCCTATCTTGATGATGTGGTAATACACAGCCCAGACTGGGATACCCACCTAGAAAAAGTGCAGGCGGTGTTAAGTACCCTGAGGAAAGCAGGCCTCACTGCAAATCCACCCAAATGTGCAATTGGTCTGGCTGAAGCCAAATACCTTGGGTATGTTGTGGGGAGAGGTATGGTGAAGCCCCAGCTGAATAAACTGGAGGCAATACAAAGCTGGCCCCAGCCAATCCGGAAAAAGCAGGTCCGGGCATTCCTGGGGATAGTGGGGATAGTATCCTGATAGATACTACAGGAGATTCATCCCCCACTTTGCCACCCGTGCCTACCCACTGATGGACCTGACAAAAAGCCACGGCCCCGACATAATAAAGTGGTCTAGCTCCGCGGAAGAAGCCTTCACCGACTTGAAAACCGCCCTCTGCCACAGCCCTATACTGATAGCACCAGATTTTATGAAAGAGTTTATCTTGCAGACAGATGCCTCGGAGGTTGGGTTGGGCGCTGTACTGTCACAAATGCTGGGGGAGGAAGAACACCCGGTCTTGTTCCTCAGCAGGAAACTCCTGCCCCGGGAACAACGGTATGCAGTCGTAGAGAGAGAGTGCCTAGCAGTAAAATGGGCCATGGAAACCCTACAGCATTACCTGCTTGGGCGGAAGTTTACCCTAGTTACAGACCACGCCCCCCTGCAGTGGATGCACTGTAACAAGGACCGGAATGCACGGGTAACACGCTGGTTCCTGGCATTACAGCCATTTCACTTAAACGTACAACATAGGGCGGAGACCAAACATGGCAATGCGGATGGCCT
This sequence comes from Mesoclemmys tuberculata, assembly GCA_007922155.1. Taxonomy (NCBI): domain Eukaryota; kingdom Metazoa; phylum Chordata; order Testudines; family Chelidae; genus Mesoclemmys; species Mesoclemmys tuberculata. The sequence goes on along the minus strand of ML675604.1, from coordinate 11,014,915 downwards.
GTCATGCATGCACTGTTGTCCGACCCAAGCAGCCCAACCCTGTGGTGTTGAGGGGGGGGGAGATATGTGGTAAAGTCAAGCCAGAGGGCTACAGCAGGGTACTTCAGGGCCGATATGTAAGCCCTAGAATGATCAAAGCCCTCTTCCCTACAGGCAGGAGAGAGGTTACAGCTGGGCAATCAGGGGCACCTGGAACCAATTAAGAACCAACGCAGGTGTGCTTAAACCCACACTGGCCAATCAGGAGCACCTGGAACCAATTAAGAACCACACCAGGTGTACTTAAACCCATGCCCTGCACTAAAGATGGAGGAGTAGAGGAAGGAGCTGTAGGAGAGGAAGGAGCTGTTAGAGAGTGAGTTGGAGCCAGAAGTTTTCTACTGTTGGGGAAACAGAGCAGAGGAGACCCTGATCCTGGTCCCCAGTCTACAAGAAGAACAGGTACGCCCACTGGGCCACCAGCCCAAATGGGCTAGCTGCCCTCCCCAGTGAGGTTGGGGAGACAGCCCCCAGGCCTATAGTGAGGCCTGCATCTGCTTGCCCGTGGGGAGGGGCTGAAGAAGAGGGGAAGTCTTAGAGATTTACCCAGACTGGGCTGGGTCTACCTTAGGCCCCCGGCCTACAGAGACTGTTGCCAGTGGGTGAGCGCCAGAAAAGGGGGGCTGGCGTACCACACATATCAGACTCAAGTCTTATTTACATTGCATTTCAGAATTAATGTGTCAGGGCTATGTAATGTACCTGATTATGGTGTTCATAACTAGTGATGTAAGTACTAGACTACACTCCCCTCCCCAAGCTAAAAAAGAGAATCCAGGACTCTTGATTCCCAATATTATTCTGCTGTCTAGCAAGTCATTTTGTAACCCACGTGAAAAGTGTATCATGTCTCCCCAGTGGCTGCCCCATATAGATGTCTATTACAGCTATACATTTTTCCTTTAATACAAGTGTGAGTAATCTGTGCTTGTGGGTTTGAGGGTCCCAGGTTCAAATCCTGGTGATGTGGTGGTGATTGCATGTTACAGATTTTTTTTTTCAATTTTTCTTTTTTTAAAAAAATCTAAGATACTTGTATACAAAAAAAGCTATGTTAGCATAAAGTTCCCAAATCAAGTACTAAAAAAATAGGAAATAATATTCCCATTCAATTTTGATCCTCTCTTGTGCATCCTATGCCTTATGATACCACCTTGGATTATATGATCGCATATCATTTTTTTGCCTCAAAATCTGTCTCAATCAGGGCCCAGGATGTAAAGTGTTCAGTGGATGAGGCAGGTGTTCAGTATTTTTTACTCCTCCTTACTCAATGTATGCCTTATTTACCATACGGCATCCAAACGCTGCACTGAATATGGAATATTTTATTCCCTTATAGGATTTTTTCATTTAACGAATCACTGTAATATCTGCATACCTCACAAATATTAATGAATTTGTCTTCATTACACTCTTGTGAGGGAGGGAAGTATTATCAATGCCATTTTACAGATGGAGCACTGAAAACCCCAAAAAGTGTCCCTATAATTTTCTGTCTCAGTGACTCAATGTCCAGGTAGACGCACCAAGGACCTAGTTTTTCAGAGGTACTGAGCATCTGCGGTTCCCATTGACTTCAGCTGGAGCCGAAAGCTCAGTGCTCCTGAAAATCATGCATAAGTGTGTCAAGTTTGCCACCCAGAAAATGAGAAATGTATGATTAGTCTGAAAAGTCTGATATAACTGACTTGTCTGACGTCATGCAGGAAATGTGTGGCAGGCAGAATCCTGTTCTCTGGGGTCTTAGCCAGTCCCTGAAACACAAGACTATCATTCCTCTGCCTGCAGTCACCTGTTTAATTTATTACCCACTTTTGCTGCAGCTGAGACTTGCATTTGAGGCAGGGGTTCTGCAAACAACCGTTTCCTTTGCTACAGAACCTTGCATCATTTACTATCCATTCTGTGCAATGAATGAGGAAAGGGCACTGTGGGGAAAAATGTGATCATGTCATTGAAGTTGTGGGTAAAATTTTCAGAACCCCTGTTCCATATTCAAAAGTGACTTAGACATTTATGAACCTAAATCTCATGGACTTTCAATCAGACTTAGGCTTTTCAGTGCCTACGTTACTTTTGAAAATGGAACTTACTCCTAAGTCACTTAAGCGTTTTTTAAAAGTTTACCTATATCAAAATGCATACTTATGCATGCTTAATCCTAGCACTTCCTAATTTGTGAGTGCTTGCCCTACTTTATCTCTTGTAGATCTTGGCTCCTCTTTTGATGAAATTTCCAGCCACTTTTTATGACTTCTTTTTATTATTTTCCTAACATTGGAGCTGACTTCTCTAGCTTTTTCTTTGTGAAATGCACATTACTCATCTTGAGGGAAAGACTCTGATCGGGAAAGAATGGTGCAGCAAGAAGAATTATAACTGGGACCTCTCTTTTTCTTTGTGTGGTGGGATTCTTTCAAGTTTGCTTTTAGAAACTGCTTAGTATCCTACTGAGACTAGCAATGTCATACCTGGTGAAAAGTTGAGTTATAAAACTTATCAAAGAGTCTACAGATTCATTTACTGCCAATTGTAGTTAAAAATGTCTGAAATCTAATTTTTTCGTGCATATTGCTAGCAAGGGATGGCGATATTGAATGTCTATGACTAAAAATGGGATGTGCAAATGAGCATATAGGTGTGAAAGGGAGAAAAACTAAAACATTAACACATACAGTGCTTTGAAGGTATACTATGTATTAATAAGAAAAATATATCTTTGGAATTCTAGGGTTTTCTTTGTGATTCGGTGGCTTTTCTATTCAAAAGCAGAACTGCTATTCAAGGTGTATTAAATAGCTATGGTAGCATTTGACATGTAGGGTTCGGCCACTTATCCATCTAATCTGGGAAGGTTTCAAAGAAAGGGGAAACTGCGGTGTAATGCAGCTAGTCAGCTTTTTGTGGAGAGCCATATGGCGGGGGATGAAGAATATGGGCAGGTGACCACTTACATCTTGAAATATGAAATTTGATTGCTGCCGTAATTGTTACAGTTTGCATAGCCGCAAATGTTATCAGTAGTTTTAGGATTATTGAATCCTCTTCTGCTGCTGTAATAGATTATTGTAAAAATTTATGGTGCTTGTCCTTTAAAATTTCTCTCATCCTGTAAGAAGGGATTTAAAAAAAGAAAGGGGGAATACAATGGATAGGAAATGCCCTACAGTACAGGAGGAATTATAAAGGCTCGGGACTGTATGTCTGTACTCTAGGCTTTAGAATTATGCAGTTTTTTCTTCTGTAAATAAGACAGTATAGTGATAACCAAAGAAAACCTACAGTTTTTGTATGTGAAACAGAAAAAAATCAACCTTTATTTTTAAAAATGAGCAGAAGTTATTTGAGGAAACAAGTACATTAATTGAATTCTTTAGAAAAAATGCTAAAATGAGACTGAAGGACCAAATAATAGCAAAACCTTGCTTTTGACACCTCTCAGCTTTTCTAACTCCCCACCCCTTTAATCACTATGGTTTTGAAAAATTATGGAAATTAAAATGTAAATTGAATTAAATCTATGCTGCTGGGAGGTGAAATAATGCACTCTATTCTTGTTTGTGTTTTTATCTACTACTGTGACCACAGACAAAAAAGTACTATATAAACATATGTTGTTAGGGGTTTTACAAAGGAAAAGAGCTTGCCCTTGATTCCCTCTAGTGAATGTCAAGATACTTGAAAGTGGAAATGAACAATAAACCCTAAATATTCAAAGCAGTAGATGGTGTTATAGCCATGAAACTCACACTGACTTAAATGGATGTTTGTGCAGACACAATCCTCCACCAATTTGAAACAGTCGATGTGAATATCTTATTGTCAATAAACATAGAGGTTCTAAGCAAGCACAGTGCTATTTATATGCATAATAATGCCAAGCCTTTACATAGTATATCTTCACGTGTTTTATACACAGATATTCCCCTTCCACCCCCCCGTGGTATTTCTGTGTCGAATGCATATTCAGTTAGATGGATCACCCTGCTGCCTGTTTAATTTTAAATATAAAATGTAACGTGTTAGGATTTATTACACCTTTTATTACCTGCTATACAATCTATGTGGTGAAATATGATGAAATTTCTCATTTGTTTCTGTATTTACTTATCGTCTCCTCTTGATGGCCACATTACTGTATTTTTTCCAAGCAGGTATAATGCCTTGGGAATGTGATAACAGCATTTTGCCTTACATAGCATATAGTAGCAATTGGCCTGTTCTCCAAGGATCGCTTGGAGTGTTGTCATGGCTCATTATTCATGATGGAGCTTGACAGCTCCAAGGTTAAACATGCTGCTGAATTAAAAAAGGGGGGGAAAAAAAAAGCAGCATATTTGTGTGTCTGCGGAAGTTGGGCTTGCAAGGGTAGCAGTACAGGCCTTTTTCTTTGGCACAATTGCATGTCTAAACATTTACAAAGCCTTTTCTTTTCCTTTATTGGCTCCTGAGAGGTCCCGGAGTAATTTTCGTTGCTTGCATTGGTACCAGGTGCTGGGAGGAGATGGAGTGACATGAAGTTCCAGGGTCAGGTCTGCTGCTGAGCTCTACTCACAGCAGCTTGTGCAGCCGATAGTGACTTCAAAACAAACAATGTACCAATCGTTAAATAATTAAATCTCATCCATGCAGGAATGAGAGCACGCAGACTTCCTGCTTGGAACTGACAAGAAATGCTGACTTCCCCTGCAGAACTAGATTCTGTTGGGAATCTGGATTCTCTAAAGCAGATAGTCTAACAGAATAGAACATTTCTCCACAAATCAGTTGTGGTGATTGAATGTAGAGAATATGCAACATTTGTCGTGACAAAGCCTATCCCACCTCCTCAAGTATAAACAGAAGGTATTTTTGTACATATTAACCTATGGAGCCTGCAGCTATTTTAGCTTGAACTACGAATACAGTCAATACTCATAAATTAACAGGGCTTGATAGTACAAACTGGTGAGATCTCACTGGCCGGTGCACCAAAGAACACTGTCCAGCCACATTATTCCAGTCTTTTTTCTTAAGGGTGTGAATCTAAGAACCTCTCAGGGTCAGCTGGAAGAGGCCCCTCAACACTATAACTCATATCAGGCTTGACACACTCACTACCCCCAACACACTGTTGTCAGATGTGTCTAAAAGGTGTCATATGTAAACCGATGACACGCTGGTCCTGAAAATCATTGTGTGATGTGTGTACCGGTTGCGTTCCAAGAGTGTGCTTAAAATGTGTCTGGGAGGCAGTGCATAAGCCAGGCCTATGCTAGACAAAGAAATTCGGACTCACCTGTCTGACTGGCTTGATTAGAGGCAGAGGACGGTGAAAGTACACTTAAAATGTAAGGTAAGCAGAGCAATCAAACTAACAGGCAACAGAGGAGAGAGTTTAGTGAGTCCACTTGGGGTCTGAGTCTGCATCCTCAGGAAACTCTTGAGACAGACAGTGAACTTTGGAAAATATAAGGGGGAGCAAAATCTATCACTTAAGGGACATAGGGAACAGCAACCTGTGAGCCTGTTAAAGTTATATCCTTTTGGCTTGATGGGCAGGAGTTGCTGTAAGTAAGAAAGTGTTTTTGGCAAAGATGTAATTTGCTAAAATGAAGTTTAGTCACTAGAAAAAGCGTGTTTTTTTTTGTTTACCTATTTCTTTTTCTCCTGCTTAGTATTGGGTAAATCTTTGTTAATAAACGCATTCTTAGTTTTATTATAAACTATTATAGTGAAGTATAAAGTGAGTGCTCAGGTAATCGAACAGGCTGGCGTGTGCACTGTCTCGCTGGAGGCAGCAGACGTAATAATTTCTGTGAACATCCAGTGAGAGGGAGTAGACACTGCAGGGAGACGGCTCTGGGGAACTTGGGTACTGGAATTATTACTGCAGGGCAAGGTTTCGATTGGCAGAGTCTCAAGGAGTTTGCTGGGGGAGACACAGACAGATGGGTGTGCCAGGGAGCTGACACATGATCTAGGCTCCAGTAAAGCTCACTTTTGCTGAGCTTGGTCCCATCTGCCTTTAAAGGATGAACCACCCTTTGACTGGTAGGGCCGGTCAGTACACAGAAGATTCCAGTCCAAGGAATGGCTATGTATTGAAAAGAGATACGTTGCTTATTAAATAGCTGCTACTCTTTCTTATGCAGTAGCACTGAAACAATGCCATGGTATGGTGTTAGCGCTTTTAGCAGTACAGTATTCCCTGGTGTAGGAGATTTAAAATGGAGGTCTTGAGCAAATAAATTCTTATGGCACTTTTTGCAAGAGCAGAGAGGCCAATCTCCTGGCCAGGTTACTATTGGGATAATTACATTCTGCCTTACTAAAATTCTCCCTTGTGGTAAAGTTGAAGGCAGGTATGCCAGCCCTAGAATGCTGAATCCCTTTTTCTTGCAGGCTGGGAGGCGGTTACCTCAGGTCAGTTAGAGGCACCTGAGTCCAGTCAAAGGCCTATGAAAACCTCTGCCTCTGCTAGAGAGGAGGGGGGAGAGAGACAAGCTGGCAGAAAGCTGGTGGCAGTAGGAAGAAGGACTTCCCTAATACAGCAGATTGCTGTTCCTCCTGTGGGGAGAAGAGCTACGGGAAAAACCCAGGCATCAGCTTGGGGGAAGGGCTGATACTGCTCTGACTCCCAGGGCCGCACCACCATGACTGCAGGCCCACCGAAGGAGCCAAGGAAAGATACTCCCCTGGGATCTGGGTGCTACAGATGTACCAGCTCACCCCTGCCCCTCCCTCCCGCCCTCCTGATGGGTCGGAGGGACATTCCCCAGGCCCAAACCAAGGCACTGAAGGGACAAGTAAAAGAATCGTCCAGGGTGTGGCAGATTTACCCCAGGTCTGTTTTGCCAGAGGAGGCAGCCCTAACCCGGCAAGACTGAGGGGGTGCCTTGCCACGCCCTGTAGTTTAAACTGGATAAGGTATTGCAATAGATCCCTATGTCTGTATGTATGAGTCACAGTTTTGTACTAAACATATGAGCTAGTTTGAATTTAAGGAATGTAATTTTTGTTGGCTGAGGTGTTTAGAGCTGAGGGTGAGCAAAATCCACATTTTATGTACTGCTTCATTAAAGAGATTGTCTGATCTCCTATTAAGAAAGGCTTATTTGCAAGGTGTTCATTTCAATTGGCTGTCAAAGTGAAGGAAAGATTGGAGAAGGGAGATGAAAGGAGGGAATATGCACTTGAGAGGACCAGTTTGGAAATGGGCTTTTGAAGAATATACGGCTTGGGGTCCATGCCTGTTTCAGGATGAGAAAATATAGGAGTCTGATTAAACTGGTTTTGGAGGTAATATCTTTTAAAAATATCCATGTATGCTTGAAAATGAAAAGATCTCCTTTAGCATAAAATGTCCAGTTAAACAAGGTGATTAAGTAAGGGGCTTGTGACACAGAAGGGACAGACATCCACATAGCACAAGATAGAAACAGATAATCTTGGGGTCCTGTGGCTTAACACTAAAGTAGCAGGTTGTGAACCATTTGTCTTTAGATGTGAGAGACAAAAAGGGCTTTGTGCTCTGTAAGATTTTCAGGTATGTTAAGCAGTGCTTTATACTGTAGGCTTAAAGGCAACTTGGAGATGCTTTCTGTAATCAGCTAAGCAAACTTTCTTTGACAGTTTTTTCTTTCTTAGTTTTTCTTTCTCTATTTCTATAATTTTCCAGTTAGACCTGCTCTTTCTTTAGAGAACCTGCATGGATCTTGCTTATCCTGTTTTTCTTTAAAAAACATAAGTGACTTTGAAAAGGAAGGAGCCACACAGTTTTCAGTTTGTAGATGGCACTTAGATCAATAGGGGTGATTAAAAATACTTTAGTGCTCATGAAAAGTATGTACTAGAGACTGAACTATGCTAGACAGACAGGGAACAAGTAGCAGTCATGTAAACTTTTCAACCCTATTCCAGAGATTGGCCTTCTTTTGAGAGACCAGTTCTACAGGAGAGATGGAACTCCAGTATCCATATCCAGTCAGCTTGTCACCTTCCTGCTGACACTATTAGCTAGGATACCACATTGCAAACACTGCAGATAGCTTTAGTTAACTAACAGTTGGAAGGGGGCCACCAATTCATTTTATGTATGGTGCTAAGGAGTCATCCAGATGGTACTGACTATGTGGCTGTCAGTCTGGACAGCATTTGAACCAGTAATGACTTAAAGGTGAAAAGCAATTAATCTCACTTTTAGTCAATTACCTACCCGTCTGTTTGGGTCATCATCATCATCATGGCAAATCTCAAAGAGATGTGGACTTGTGAAGTGGCCTGGCTGTATATTCAGTTTATATTCCTCACTGGCAGTATTGTTACACTACTGAAGCTTTTGATACTCATGTGATTGTCAGCTGCACATCCACATTGCTTGGTACATACACTTTGAAGTTCATTGGTTTTCCATTTTAATAATATGTCCATACCAGAAAAGCTGCTGAACCTCAAATCAGTGCTGATGTGTAGGTGGTTGCTGGGTTCAGCTTAAAATAGTTGCATTTCTGATCTTGTCCTGCTACTTGATATGGAGCAGCTAACGAAGACAATGAGAATCTGGAACATCAATCCAAAGTTCTTCAACCTTCCTCAGCACCCACATTTCATTTCTGTACCGTAGAGCTGGTGTAACTATGGTTCTTAGGTCTGGAGTTTCATGGAGAGCTTGATGTCCTGACATTTCCTCAGAGCCTCCTGAAGGGCCTGAAACATGGCAGCAGCTGCAGCTGTGTCCAAATCTTTCAAGCATCCAGTTCAGTATTAACCTTTCTGGATGGGACCTCAAGTAGGCGGTAGCTGTAAAATACTTGGGCAGTGTTATAGCATCAGAGGAATGTAGGGCTGGAAGGGACCTTGAGAAGTCATCAAGTACAACCCTTGTGCTGTGGGAGGACCAAGTAACCGTAGATCAACCCTGACAGGTATTTGTGCAACTTGTTTTTAAAAGCTGCCAGTAAGGGGGACTCCATGACCTCCCTTGAATGCCTATTCCAGAATTTAAATACCCTTCTGGTTAGGAAGTTTTTCTTAATATCTAACCTGAATCTTCCTTGCTGCAAATTAAGCACCTAAGAGCACCTTGTCTTATGTTTAGTGGAGATAGAGAACAATTGATCACCACCTTCTTTATAATAGCCTTTAAGATACTGGAAGACTGTAATCAGGTTGCCCCTCAGTTGTCTTTTCTCAAGACTAAACATGACCTTTCCTCATAGGTCAGATTTTCTAAACCTGTTATCATTTTGTTGCTGGCTTCTGGACTTTTTCCAATTTGTTCACATCCTTCCTAAATTGTGATGCTCAGAATTGGACACAGTACTCCAGCTGGGTCCTGATCAGAGGTGGTGCTAGCCCATTGGGGGCCATAAGCAGGAATAGTTTTGGCCCACTCCCCACACAACACATACGAAAAAAGCAAACGGGGGTCCCCTTGAGCTGCTCAGGGTCCTAAGCAATTGCTTAGTCTACTTATGCCTAGCACAAGCACTGGGCCTCATCACTGCCGAGTGGAGCAATACAATAACCTCCTGTGTCTTACATATAACAGTCCTGTTAATATACCCCAAAGTCATATTAGCCATTTTTGCAGTTGCATCACATTGATGACTCATATTTAGTTTGTGGTCCACTATAACTCTCAGATCATTTTTCGGCAGTGCTACCATCTAGAACGTTATTCCTCGTTTTGTAGTTGTGCATTTGATTTTTCCTTCCTCAGTGAAGTACTTTGCACTTGTCTTTATTGAATTTCATTTTGTTGAATTCAGACCAATTCATCAGTCGTACTGAATTTTAAACTTGTCCTCCAAAGTGCTTGCAACCCCTCCCAGCTTGGTGTCATCTGCAAATTTTAAAAATATACTCTATTCCATTATCCAAATCATGAATGAAAATATTGAATAGTACTAGGCCCAGGACTAACCCCTGTGAGACCCACTAAATATGCACTCTCAACTTGACAATAAACCATTGATAACTACTCATTGAGTACAGTCTTTCAACCAGTTGTGCACCCACCTTATAGTAAATTAATTGAGACCACATTTCCCTAGTTTGCTTACGAGAATGTCATGTGTAACTGTGTCAAAAGCCTTACTGAAATCAAGGTATATCACATCTACTTCTTCCCTCCATCCATTAGATCAGTAATCCTGTCAAAGAAGGAAATTAATCTGGCATGATTTGTTCTTGAGTTATCCATGCTGACTATTCCTTGTAATCCTGTTGTCCTCCAGGAGTTTACAAACTGATTGTTTAATAATTTGCTCCACTATTTTTCCAGGTATTGAAGTTAGGCTGACTGGTCTATAATTCCCCAGGTCCTCCTTGTTCCCCTTTTAAAGATAGATACTATATTTGTCCTTCTCCAGTCTTCTGGAACCTCTCCCATCCTCCAGGAGTTCTCAAAGATAATTGCTAATGGGTCTGATATTGCTCCAGCTAGTTCCTTAAGTATCCTAGGATGAATTTCATCAGGCCCTGATTGAATACATCTAATTTACCTAAATAGGCTTTAACTTTTTCTTTCCTTATTTTGTCTTGCATTCCTTCCCTCTAATATTCCTCAATATTAATTGTGTTGGGTATCTGGTCTTCATTAACCATTTTAGTGAAGTCTGTAGCAAAATAGGCATTAAGCACCTCAGCTTTCTTGATGTCATCAGTTATTAGCTCTCCTTCCCCACTGATCTGTCTATACTTGCGCTTATGCCGGCAAAACTTTTGTCTCTCAGGGGTATGAAAAAGATGCCCTGCTGAGAGACATACATTTTGCCAGCATAAGTGCGAGTGTAGACAAGCCCTAGACAGCCTACATTTTTCTTCCTCTTCCTCTTGTTCCTAATGTATTTAAAAGAACCTGTTCTTATGTCCCTTGCCAGGTGTAACTCATTTTTTGCCTTGGCCTTTTCTGATTTTGTCCCTACATACTTGTGCTGTTCTTTTGTACTCTTCCTTATCAATTTGACCATGTTTCCACTTTTTAGAGGATTCCTTTTTGATTTTCAGGTAATTAAAGAGCTTCTGATGGAGCCAGATGGGCCTATTCTTCCTAACTTTTCTTTGCATCAGAATTGTCAATTTTGGATTGTAATCTCCAAAGAGGTATAAATGCATATGGCCATGAGCAAAATACTTGGAAGTAGAATTCAGTATCTATTAATGTTAAATTATAGGTCTGGGAAGAGTGAGCTGGAAAGCATAATATGCTTTTGAGATTTTATTTGGAAAGAGTCTCAGGGAGACTGCAATAACAAAAAAATAAGGGTTTACGTCCTGATTTTCAGAATTTCTGAGCACCCCAAACGTCAGTTGAAGTCAGTGGCAGCAGCAGATGTTCAGCATCTTTGGAAATCAGGCCCTTAAAGTTTATCATCATCATCATCAACAATAAATAAGTGCATCAATATTTATAATGCAGATATAAGGCAGATAATGTTCCCCCTGGAATTCGACCAGATTTGTAATGTTGTATGCAGTATTGAGAACCAAGCCTAAAGGGCATTTAAGGCTTACTTGGGGACTTGGGGACTTACATGAGGAAATTTTGAAGTTCTGGGTTGTGCATGTGTAATGGATGGCAGAATTTGCCTTGTTTGGTGTGGGTGTGTTAGGGTGGGGAAAGAGGCATGAGAAGCCATAGGAAGAGTGCCCAACAGTGCACTTGGTGGCACTTCACAGCCCTCATGGCATGAAGTCAGCTGGTGTTTAGGCATTTCCGGGTTTACCGGCCCCCAGTGCACTTGCTGTGCTTGGTGGAAGGTGCTGGAGTGTGTGTGTATCGGCTGCAACTTTCCAAGGAATTATTGTGGTGCATATTATCATCAGTGCCTCTGAGCTATGCTGCCCTGTAATGACAGCAGGGCTCCCAAACCTTCCTCTTGGTCACGAATCTTCAGTTTCCCCCATCCCTGGAGTTCACTGTAGGTGAGTTAGGAGAGGGTTTTTCACTTGGTGTTTTAGGGCTTGTCTACATTTTAACCGCTACAGTGGCAGAGCTGCAGCTGAGGCACTAGAGCACTTCTGTGTAGACCTACCTATGTTGATGGGAGGGGTTATCCCGTCAGCATAGGCAGTCAGCCTCCCTGAAAGGCTGGTAGCTAGGTTGACAGAAAAATTCTTCCATTTAGAGATTATTTAACATTTTTCCACTGTCATTTGCAACACCATCCTAATCCATCTCTCATAATGGAAGTTGCTTTAGTCATACAGTATCTTGCCTAAACCATCCAGCCTTAATATTGTCAGGAGACTATTCCATTTTGTGAGATTCTTGTGCTCTCTCTTCCTTAGTCGTGGCCAGTGTGAACATGCTTGTCTACCTGTTGTACTTCAGGGAGTTGCTCAACAAACCTCTCCCCCAAAAACAAAAAAAAGTTTGCTGAAGTTTCAACATACCTTGTGCTTGGAAGCTGGCAATAAACCCAGCCATCTACTGCCTGAAACTGACACTCCAGGTGACCCCAGTCTGATAGCAAAGTTGTATTTCCCAATTCATGATGCCGCCAGAGTGTTTTGAGACAGCCTGGACAACCTTTTAACAGCAGCCACCACCACAACAAAATAACAAGTTGTGCATAATTTAGCAGACTTCTTACTGAATTGTTGTTCTGTTTTTGGAAGAGTGTAGCTGTCCCAAGAGTAACTTACAACAAATAATGTTGCCCTTCAAATGGATAGTTCTTGCTGATTGTGCAACATTGCCCTCCTGTTGCCCAGCCCATCTTTTTAATCTTGATTTCCAAAAGCATGTACCATTTCCATGAAATTGGAATGTCTGCATCCCAACTGATATTTTAGAGCACTGTTGAAGGATGAGCAGGGTTTTTGAAATGGACTGATTGATATGGTGTTTGGTTGCACAGGAGAAAAGGCAAAATGGTTTAATGCAAAATGAAAGCTTCTTTCTGCCAGAGCACAAGCCAGGGATCAAGTAAAGGAAAAGCTAAGCTTCCTGGAATGTTGCAAGAAGCTTAATTCACCTCAGTATCCTTTTTGAGGGTAAGTTTAAGGAGCCTACACATTTGGCCTTCTCAAGCATCTAACATAGCATCTTTCACCTAGTGCCCTGTTGGTTTTATATCTCCATTGTCCAGGGGAATTGTTGCTGGCAGTTAACCATGATAAACCAGCAGGAGATTCCTGGTGGGAATGCTGACAAGCTTAACTGCTAGCAGCAAATGTGGGGTGACTGGCTACTTGGGAGAAGGCTTTAACCCTTGGCTTACCAGAAACTATGCAGGGTTCATCCATCTCTGAACTGTGATTATATCAAAGGTGTCGTGCACAAATCCCAGTGGCCCAAATAGCCCTGTACAAAAGCCCAGTGAGAGTAGAGTGCTGTGGAGATGGTATTAGAGAAAAGGCATTAATGAATTGGAAAAAGTACAGAAGAGGGCAACAGGGATTATAAAGGCCCTTAAAGATTATGATCATAAGGAGACTTTTACACAGAAAAGTAAATAAGGGGAGACTTTAAAATGTATGGAGTTCTGCAAAGTGTGTATATATATAAATAGAGGGTAGCTGATTCACTTGTGAAATATGTAATTTTAAACAAGACTAGGCAGTGAAGGCGTTCAGGAGACACTTTTTTTTTTAAACCTAGAAACTAGTGTAAGTAATGGATGAACAAAGGGAACAACAGGAAATGTAATTATAAACCCATTTAAAACATTGAAGAGGAAAACACTAAAGCATACACATTTTAAATAACTAGGTGGACCTAACTAGTCTTTCCTTGTGTCCATCATCTGTATCTAATATTAATATTAGGACTGGATTTTTATCGTGGACATCGTGGATTACATGACTTTTGACGTTTTGAGACTTCTTCATGTGAGCAAGTGGATGTGATGATAAATTAAACAAATTTACCTGGGAGCTGTAGGGTCAAATCCTGGGTCGCATGGGAGGCAAATAGAGATCAGGAGACGCTCAGTGACAAGGTTGTCACAACACAAAGGACCAGATCAATGAATTCTGAATGAGTTTTTGCCTAGAGTTGCAGCCTTGATGGTTATTAAATGAGCAAACTGAGTTCTGGTCACACTATTCTTGATACAATCTCCAAAGCAAGGTGACATGGTATATTATGAATTTAGTAGAGCAAATGCAAAAACTCTTTAATTGTAAACTCAATTCCACTTTGTAGGCTTACAAAAGTAACAACAGTAAGAATTAAATCTTACTAAAGTAAAAATGTTGGAGTCAATGCAACTAACCTGTGAAGAAATATAAATACAATATATAAATACTGGACAGTCTTCTCTCTCATCTTTTTTCTAGACTAGGATTTAAAGGCCTGTGGGGAGTACATATTGCCTAATGTGTTCTGGAAGTCTAGTGAAGAAAAAGCACACATGCTAAGCTGGTCAAGTGAAAGCCTGAAGGACAGCCCATGCTTTAACTCCACCAGTGTAGTAGTATCTGCTAGTCTATCCTGTCTGTCTACAGTAGATTTGTAAACACATTAGCTAACAAATGTTTAAAACAAGACTTTTACGTCTGAATGTAGATAAGCCCACAAGGAACAATTTTGGGGTGGTTTTTTCTCAGTCTTAGCTGTCCTGTCACTGGACAGTCCGTTAGGGTTAGTCTGGGATTATAGGTACATTTGTTAATTATTTAATTTTCTCAGTTAAAATATTTTCATTTCTAAGAGTGATGATACTGAAAAGGTAGCACAGATCACTTTGTATGGCAATATTCCACCTACAAAGGATGATGTAGGGCAGAGCTAATGCATTTAGATAAACTGTCCAATCTTTTAATTAAATCATGCAGTATCTTTATTTAAAAAGAAAAAATGCTGAATTGGGCAATGAAAGAGAGAAAGGGGAGGCGGTAGTGATTAGATCCAAATGGTAGCTGATAACAGTGTCAGGTTAGTTTCAGGTTTTATATTTTTTTTTTTATTTTTGCTATTGTATGCCTTTGGGTTACCCAAGCTACTGAATGTATTATGACTAGGAAAAGAGAGTCTTCTATGAGAAAGTAATTTTGGGTCAGCTAAGTGCTTGAGCTTTGAAACTTCTACTAATATGGAATTTTCAATTTATTTTACTGTTGAGAATACAAATTTGATTTGTGAAATAGTTATAACCTCCTATAAATCGATTGACAGATTATTATTATTACAAGATTATTTGTTGGCGGGTTACACTTGCTAAGTTTCCAGATGCAATGGGCAAGAAGTTGGGAAACTTTTATTTGAAGTAGAAGGCAGCTGAGATAAGAGGAAAAAACACTTTATTTTTATATGTATATCACTATCTGAAAATAAGACTATAATATTGAGAAATTGAACTGAAAATCTGAAAATAAACTTGTTTAGACAAGATTATATCTATTAGGTTGATAGATTTCTCCTTAAGGCACAGAGGGAAAAGAAACTGACTTTAGACAATTAATTATTTTCATTTTCCTCTTCAGTATGAGTTATCCACGGTTTTTCTTATCCATGGGAAAATTAGCTGGGTGACCGCTCCACATTTGTAAAATAGTGCGACCTTTGAAATGAGCAATACAACTGAGAAATGAAATATGATCCTAAGATTAGTTCTTGTGCTTAACAAATTCTGTTTGATCTGGCTTTTTGTTCAGCTCTGGAAAGCTTTATGCTTTTAAAGAGAAGTTTTAAAAAACACTAGCTTTTTTGGAAGTTCATTTATTTCTGTATTTAATTCATTTATTTTATCCTATCAGATGACTGTGAAATGTTTTTGTCTAACTTACAGTTTTTCAAAATATCTTGGCTCAGTATTTTCATATTTCACATTCTTAATTTTTTCCTGTATTTCACAATTCTTTTGCCTTTACTATCTGGGATATATTGGATTTCACTAATATTTGGCTTATTTTTTTCAGACATGTGGCTAAGCATTGGAATACTTAACATTTTGTTTTGCAAGATTATTCAGAACGTCAGAAGAAATAAATTGGCTGACACTTTTAACAGGTGGTCTCTCCACAAATTTCCATTATTCTTGTGTCTGTATTAATTGGACCTGATTCTACAACATTAGCTATGTAAGGTCCCTGACTGATCCCAGAACTGAAGAACTGCAAGAGTGGTTTTATGCTACCTTGACTCCAACATCCACTCCAGTCCAGTACCAAACATGCTTTGGCTGGGGACCTGAGAAATACGGCTGTTGTTGAAGATTACAACTCCAGTAGTGAAGCCCAACTCCCTCCCTAGGCTTCAGAGCCTGACTTCCACCCAGAGTGCCAACATCAAATGCAGCTATTTTTAGCATTGTAGTGGGAGCCCTGTGAGCCCAAGTCTGTAGATCCAGGCTCTGAGACTTGCTGCTGCGGATTTCTGCTTGCCATGTAAACATACCCTCTCTGGTTTTTTGCTTGTTTGGATGTAAACGTGATAAATTTTGAATGCTATATCTGATCAATTTGAAAATGTCAGGGAATGTTCCAGAGACAAGGTGGGTGAGGTAATATCTTTTACTGGACTAGCTTCTGTTGGTGAGAGAGACAAGCTTTCGAGCGTACACAGAGCTTTTCTTCAGATCCGGGAAACATACCCAGGCCTCGTCTACATCAGAAAGCTAAGACGACCCTACATTATGTCAACTTACAGCCCTTGCAGTCATTACCATGGTGGTGCATGCCCACGCTGTCCTTCTTCGGTCAGTGGAGTGCATCCTCACCAGGAGCACTTCCACGGACCTAAGAGGGGCAGTGTAGGACCAGTCTCCCAGCTCCCCTGGCAGCACCTGGCTGCCCTACAGGCTTGGGGGCTCCTAGCAGGCTGCCCCTCCAGCCCTAGACACCCAGGACTTGTTCCCTCTCCACTCTCTGCCAGGGGAAACTGACTGGGCTTCTTGCTCCCCTGACTCAGCTGTGACATTGACAAGACTGCCCCAGCTCCCCAGTGGGTAGCGGGTGGAGAAGTCACTTGGGACTACTCCCCACCCTGCTTCCAGCCAGGAGCCAGGGTCCAGCCACCTGGGGCTACTCCCTTCCCCGCTCCAAGCCGTGACTTCTCTCCTCGGTGCCAACCTGAAGCGAGGTCCAGCCGCCAGGGGCTTTTCACCCCACTCTGAGCTGGGGCTTCTCGTCCCTCTTCCAAGGTGGAGTGGGTCCAGCTGCCCTGGGCTTCTCGCCCCACTCCTAGGCTGAAGCAGGATCCAGCTGTCATTCTTGTCAATTTCAGGGCTCTGGTGACAAGAATGACAGCAAAGAGCAACGCAGTGCAGCCATAGGCCCTACACCTCTCGTTGGTGTGGTTTTATATCCCATAGCAAGAGAATTACATGGGTGGAAGGAGCATTTGAGTGTGTACATCTCCCCTGTTTTGTCAATAAGCTGACTTTTGTTGAAATAACTCTAGTGTAGGCCAGCCCCCAGAGGGTCACAGCTAAATACAAGGTGGAACAGACTGTTTAGCATAATTAGTTAGCACACATTTAAGATTAAGTAGCCCATTTACACCTCCCTATTCATAGAAGAGAAAGGACAAAAAAAGCTGGGAGAGTGACTTGTGAATTGTAATAAACCATAAATCCAGTGTCTCACTTCAGTTAATGATTTTTAGTATCTAGCAAAATTATGGATTTAAGCTGCTAAGCTTGTTTATTGAAGGTATTGTGCAAGTTTCCTTGTCTCTCTAAGATCCTGGGACCAACATGTCTACAACACCACTGCATACTGGGCATGTGCCAGTCACAGTGGGTGGAACCCTACTAATTTCAGTGAAACCTGGAAGAGGTGAAAATCGGGGATTCACTGAGCCTCTGTAATCTGGTAGCAGATCCAGGACTTCAGTGAAGACACTACTCTGCCAACGGCAGAGCTTCTCCGGCTGGTGTAGTTAATCCACCTCCCTAAGACATAGTAGCTGTGTTGGGGGGAGACGCTCTCCCGTCAACATAGTGCTGTCTTCATGTGGTTGTAGGCTGGCAATCATGAGACTAGCCACAGAAGTGTGAGATTTTAAATTAAAGAAAGATTAATTCTTGTTTTTTGGTTTGTCATCCGATTTGTTGTTAGCATCCCCGCCCACGCCGAGGGCATGCGTAACAAGTAGTAGTGCAAGCTTTCAAAAATTGACAGTGCAGAGGTGATTTTGGTCCCTGCTGCAGGTGCTTTCGCTAGAGGTTTGAGATGAGATTAAGGCCCCCTCGTACTAAGCAGCATGTAAACACTTAGCAACAGACAGTCCCTGTCGGGAAGAGCAATTTAGTGCAAAACACAGAGGTGGATTAGAAGTCGGAATTGGGACTCATCTTGTATTGGGGCTGTCCAACATGTGTTACATGGGAACAATCTTTCATCCATGCTGAACGGGGCTGGGCAGGATTCGGACTGGTGATGTATAGATAAGGGTAAGATTTTTGTCATGGTTATGTTTAGTAAAAGTCATGGATGGGTCACAGGCCGTACACAAAAATTCACGGAAGC